>OY288286.1:69468803-70000545 GCA_958450335.1 Hibiscus tridactylites
GGTTTAGAATTCGAGATCAAAACCATCCGAAGCTGAAATTGATTATATCCAAAAACCTGACAAAGAAACTCAAATTTATAATTAAAAAGTGAAAATCACAAATTTAACATATAACATTATTTAAAATAAAAACAAACTACAATTATTCAATTTGTGTAGTTATTTATAAATATTATTTAAGTGTACTAATAATGAAAATAATTACTAATGAAACTGTCTTAAATTATAGAGTAAAATGAATTTAAAAAACTTCAACCATAAATACAATGATATGAATGTGAAGTTTTAACAGTAAGCAGAATTTCCATTCAAATCCACCAATATCTAATTAGGATTTTATCCATCTAATTATCTATAAAACTGATATACCAAATGCCAAATAGTTTTTAACTCAGCAACAGATGAACTTAGGCAACTACTCCTCTGCCCTTTCAATAGCTCAACTTAGAAAAGACAAGGGAAATCTGGAGATCAAAGGGAACTGATCAACATAAATATTAAATCCATTCACCACCTGAAACAGCCATTGGGACTACAAGGCAATCAAGTATCAACTCGGATTCTGAAGATATTCGAAAACTGGAAGATTTCATTCACTGCTGCTGACACAAAAATTAAGTTATAGTAATTAAAAGTATTAATCTACACAAATCCTATGCATCTCATTCATGTACCTAAAGAACCAAAGTAGCTGGTTTGCAGTTCAAGAAAGGATTCTTCAGTACAAAAAGAATTTGCATTCATTTTAGCTTCTGCTTTAAAACATCTGTGAATAAAACCGGTCGGGTTAGTCCCTCCTTCCATCAGCTGCTACTGCCTCACCTTTTTTGTGCATGATGGACATTTGTAAAACTTAATCAGTTCGGCCTTGGCGGGTGTTATCTTCACACACTTTCCATGGTACCACCGTTCACAGTTGTCGCAACCGATCCAAAACTCATCAGAATTGTATCCTCCCCCGCAGCTGCCACAAAATGTATCGCCCTGCTCTTCTTCATCCTCCTCGTAATTTTCATCAGCTAACTTAGGATTGCTCCTTGGCTGTCCATCAATTGACCTCTGAAAGGCAAAATTACAAATACAAAACTAAGCAAGTGAAAGAAGAAACAGTGATGCAAAGTTTCCCATTTAATAGTGAAAGAAGAAATAGAGAGGGCGTCACAAACTCACCTTTGTGCTGTTTCGTGATTTGCTTCCACTCTCCACTGTGGGCTTGTCTTTGATGGGCTGCCTTCCAGTTACAACTTCAAAGACAGTTGGAAGATCATTAATCATGCTGAATAAGCGCTTCCTGTTGAGTAAAAAACAAAAACTCTTGACTTATAGTCTTTTCAGAAAACCAAGAGAGAGCATCGACATCACATGCAAAAATGTATGCATGTCAAGGTTTTCCAGCAAAAGTAGAGCAAGGGGTTACCAATTTAAGACCCAAATGGTCAAATTGGAGATTCTCAATTAGTTAAGGAGTCCTAAAAATATAACTTTACCCCCCCCCCCCCCCCCAACAAAACCAGACCTTGTACAAGAGGTAGAGCTAATTTAAGATATTAATCAAACTTTATGAGGAGAAAGGGTGGGAGAGCTAGTGACTTCCATTATGCTGTTCCGTTGGCTGCTAGAATGGAGACAAAAAGAAGAGGGGGATAGTGGGCAGGGATGCCACAAGAGGCCTTTATTGAATTCAGGTCGCAGTTAAGAAAATGTTCTTACAATAGGTATCTTACACAATTAAAAGCTTCAAATGTCTATCCTGCCACAAACTCCAACAAAGGGCAGTGAGTGTCTAGCAAATACCATCAACTAAGTGTCAAGTATGTTAACTGAATTAAAGTAAGAGTCGTAGTATGTGGCAATTATTGAAACAGCGGATCATTCTCAGGTAATTTAGGAAGGACCCTCAAAGTAGCCTCCCATATTGAGGATAAAAGCATCAGATAAGGAGGAGACGGTGGTCTTAAAGGGTTATTGAGATATAGAATAGAAGGTAAAAATCTCTAGATTCCCATCTTACAATCCAAAAACAGAGCAGACGACACTAGAATCTAGATTAAAGAGAACTCGTAGAAGGATATGAGTAAGGTCATTAGCATTGTGTTGGTGGTGACTTTTCTGAACACGTACAGGTTACCGGTTTGGTGGCTAAAACAGAGAACCCATCTAGATTGCATGCATCCCAAGGTTTGCCAAAGCCTATAAGTTTAAATAAGAATTCCTAGACTGATATTATTATTAACGTCACTTTGTAGTGCAATTTAATGTTCTATTGTTTCTTACAATTAAATGCTGGCAAGGAACCTCATTAAATGGCCATGAACTTCTCAGTTCCAAGCACTTGACCACCCATTCACCAACCTCCACCCAAATAAAATTTCTTCTAGAGTGTTTCACCCTCACCTCAAGTTCAAATCAACATTGCACTCTCCCTCAATCCTAACAGAACACCATACACCCTGATTCCTAAACAAGCTAAAGTTCAGTGAGTGTTAACAACCTAAAAGACAACATTGATGACTTCATGCGATTAAAAAGTACCAGGGTTTTACAAGCTCAAAATATTGAGAAAACAATATGGAATCAACAACTTAATCATTTAAAGCCTAAAATATGAAGTCCATAAGAAAGGTAATTGGATGAAGAAAGCACACAAAAACCACATATTCAAGGATTTATATCCAATAACCAACAATATGCTTCATCATTGTAGCTCAAAGACAAAATGTTCAGAAGAAACATAACAAAACAATGACCCTGATAGAATAAATTCCACCCAATAAGGGACATTATTCTAAGAGTGGCCAAAATAGACAAAGTATTCCGACATCATCATCACAACTTTGATGGTTATCTCCAATTTCAGCCCAACACAGCTTCCTTTTATATCAAATCATATTCTTATAATGCTAAGATTTATGATTGTTTAGTGCAACTAACAATAGAAGAAAACTCAGATCATAAACATGATATTAGTACGAAAGTAATAATAAACATTCCAATTCCAGTAGAGGAAAGATAGATGACAGAACAATGTACCTCTCATTGCGATTGAGTCGAGCTCCAAAGTAGAAAGACACCGAGAGCAACCAACAATCACTATGCACAGCAACCAGTGAAAGCCAGTCTTTACGGTTCATCCCATCTCTTGCAAAATTAATACCCAAGGCTGGCTCAGGGAGCTCTGGTGGAACTTCCTCTGCTGGTAAAGCAACCTCCCAAGCCTCATTTGGGTATCCATACAAACACAAATTCTCCTTATCTAAGCAGCAAAAAAAATCAAAATGCTTCAAACAAATTTAAAGGCTATAATCAAAATCACAAATTCTACAGCCTATAATAAAGCACAACTTGGACATTTCTCAACTGAATTTACCGTATAAAAGAAAATGCAGGAAAATGTATTCTATATCGCACATAAATACAACTTATATCCCTTCTCAGCACCCAAAAAATAGTCTAGCAGCCTCAAAGAAAAATGGAAAACATATTCGTACTGTAGATCTATAATAAGAAGATGAAAAGTTCGATAAAAAATTCCTAGACTAGAGCAACTCATTTGCAATTTCTCTGAAGAGAAAGTCATGATATAGATTGAAAATCCAACAATGGATAGAAAGTCAGAAACCTTGGAACAATTAAGGAATATCGCACGCAGAGGCACAAAGGAAGCTCCGCGCTTCAAAATTGAATCGGATCGATTCTATCAACCAAGAAACTACTTAGCTCACTCTGAATCAAAAGCATCGCAGACAAACAGAATTTCTATCTGTATTTTCCTCAGAAAATGAATAAAAAATAGAAAAACTGAAAAGAAACTTACCTGGATCGCATTGCGAGTAGAAATCATCTACATCTAATCCAAATCACACGAAAGAATAAGCAATATTAGAAGAAGAAAAAATTCAATGAATGAAGTTAGGGTTTACAGAAAGGGAAAATCACCATAAGTAAGAGCGCGAACGAGACCAGAGCGTCGAGCGCTATAGTCCTTGAAGATCTCTTCGACAGTGCGAGGACTAGAAGAAGCCATCTCTTCTTTTTTTCATCCAAATAAGATGTACTATAATTTATTTATTTTATTTATTATGCGTAAAAACTAAAAAGCGGATTGTCTTATTTCCGGATACGGATCGGGTCGGTTATTCCCAGGATTTTTTAAGCTTAAATTGTGATTTTGATCCCTCTATTTTACTCAACTTTGTGATTTATTCTTTATACTTAAATTTAGGGTAAACTATCTGTTTGACCACCAAACTATTGTGAAAGTTTTAAAATGACCACCATAGAAAAAAACGCGCCATTTCACTGCCCAAACTATTAAAATGGGATCATTTTGACCACCAGCCGTTAATGGGCTAACGGAAGGTGATGTGGCAGTTAAAAAATTAAAGATATAATCACACATTTGGTCCTTATTATTTACACATTCTTTCAATTTAGTCCCTCTGAAGAAAAATCACCCAAATTCTACATAAAAAGACTCTCCCATTCATCTTTTTCCCCACAACACTCAAAGCTTCATTTCTTTCCCGTCCGGCTCCCCATAACACCCAAATCCTACAATTTCCTCCTCCAACAGCTTTCTCTATTTCTCTACACTGAGCTGTGGTGCTGCAGTCCATCCATATTGGTGATTCCTTAATAGAAAAGGCATTTCCAAGCTGCTCAACTAATGGTTTTTTGGGGTCCAATGATGATAATAATGCAGAACTACCGTTCTTCCAATAAACACTGCCATGTTGCTGGCCACTACCAGAAATGGCAGCAATCTTCCCAAAGTCCAAATTAGATTTAGATAGTCTATGAAGAATGAGATCCAAAGCCTCCACCCACATTATGGTGGGTGAAACAATTCTACCATTAACATTTGGGTCTCTGTACACTCCATCCTTGGTCTTGAAATGAGGCAAATCAGAGTCAAAGTGGATTAGCTCTGAAGCAACAATAATGAGATTGGAGTCCAAAACAGTTGCCTTCAACGACCTTTAAACAAAGGGGGGAAAAGGCAAAGGTTAGCTTAACTAGATTCTAATTTTCAATTAGCAGAATTCTAAAGAAAAACAAAACGTCAACCGGAACCCAATTGGATAAGCATTAAACACTGATCATAACAACTTCTACAAGTCAAATTCTTTACAGCATAAGAAGAAATACACAATTTGGCTACATGGGTTCTTCTAGTTTCCGGTTAAGAATCTAAAACCTGATCATAAAGACCTAAAATTTAAAACTTCAAATAAAAAAAAACATATTTTTTAACATTAGAAGTGTAAAAAAATAAAACATGGACAAATGGGAAAAATACATATTTGGGTGTTGTGGGGAGCCGGACGGGAAAGAAATGAAGCTTTGGGTGTTGTGGGGAAGAAGATGAATGGGAGAGTCTTTTTATGTAGGATTTGAGTGATTTTTCTTCAGAGGGACTAAATTGAAAGAATATGTAAATAATAAGGACCAAATGTGTGATTATACCTTTAATTTTTTAACTGCCACGTCACCTTCTGTTAGCCCATTAACGGCTGGTGGTCAAAATGATCCTATTTTAATAGTTTGGGTAGTGAAATGGCGCGTTTTTTTCTATGGTGATCATTTTAAAACTTTCACAATAGTTTGGTGGTCAAACAGATAGTTTACTATATAAATGGCCACCATATTATTAGGAAAGTCGCGATTTGACCACCTTATTTTTTTTGAAGCAATTAAACCACCATACTATTAAATTGGATGCAATTTGACCACCAGCCGTTAAAGGTTAACTGTGATGTGGCAGTTAAAAAAATAAAGGTATAATTACACATTTGGTCATTACTGTTTACAAATTATTTCAATTTGATCCTAATTTTAATTTAATTAAATAAATTAATTATTTAATTAGATTGTGACACGTGTCACTACCTTATTGGAGGACTTCTTAATTATTTATATTTAATTTATTAATTTTATTTTTCTCCTCCAATCATTTAGTGACACGTGTCACCAGATTAGAGGAAGAAAATTATAATTACACATTTGGTCCTTATTGTTTACAAATTCTTTCAATTTGGTCCTAATTTTAATTAAATTAAATTTATTAATTTTTTAATTAGATTGTGACACATGTCACTACCTTATTGGATGACTTTTTAATTATTTATATCTAATTTATTAATTTTATTTTTCTCCTCCAATCATTTAGTGACACGTGTCACCAGATTGGAGAAAGAAAATAAAAGCAAAAACCTATTGCCTTTACCAGGATTCAAACCAAAGTTTCCCAGTTTGGGGTGATGCGTGTTTACCACTAAGCCAAGTGCATCTTTGTTATATGTAATACAAGACTTAATATATGTCTTAATTTTGTTTTCATCTCTCCAAAAACCAGTTTTGCAGAAACATAGAACATCTGGGTTCGATGAACAAGCTTCAAAATTTAGATCTTTCGTACAAGGCAACCATTTCACTAGACCATTTCAAAAATGACATTGGCAGCCATTGATGACCTCAAAGAGCTTCGTTTACAAGGAAATGGACCAATTTTAGATTCAATCCAACGCCTAAAAAACTCTTTGAGTTCATCAATGGCTGCCAATGTCATTTCTGAAATGGCCCAGTGAAATGGTTGCCTTGTACGAAAGATATAAATTTTGAAGCTTGTTCATCGAACCCAAATGTTCTATGTTTTTGGAAAACTGGTTTTTGGAGAGATGAAAACAAAACTAAGATATATATTAAGTCTTGTATTACATATAACAAAGATGCACTTGGCTTAGTGGTAAACACGCATCACCCTAAACTGGGAACTTTGGTTCGAATCATGGTAAAGGTAATAGGTCTTTGCTTCTATTTTCTTCCTCCAATAATAAATCAGATATAAATAATTAAAAAGTTCTCCAATAAGGTAGTGACACGTGTCACAATCTAATTAAATAATTAATTTATTTAATTAAATTAAATTAAAATTAGAACCAAATTGAAAGAATTTGTAAACAGTAAGGACCAAATGTGTAAGTATACCTTTATTTTTTAATTGCCACGTCACCCTACCATTAACCTTTAACGGCTGGTGGTCAAATTGCATCCAATTTAATAGTATGGTGGTTTAATTGCTTCAAAAAAAATAAAGTGATCAAATCGAGACTTTTCTAATAGTATGGTGGTCATCTATGTAGTTTACCCTAAATTTAACTGGATATTTTATTTATACAATAGGTAAAATTATGTTATTAGTTCTTGTACAATGTCTAAGTTTTAGTTTTAGTCCATATAATCTAATTTGGATAATTTTAGACTGAGTTTTTGAATTTTAAAATCTTAGTATTAACTCAAACAATAAATAATTAAATATTAAATTCTAGAACTAAAAATGACCAAATTTTAAAACAATGAATAAATCTATATATTAAGTATAATGCATAAACTAATAATAAAGTTTAGCCTAATAGATTTAAGGATCACTGCCTGAATCATGTCTATAATTAAAAAATTCAATAAGTACATGGATTAAAAATAATCAAATTAAAATATAGGGATTAAATCTATAACTTACATGATACATAAACTAATACTAATATAATTTGACTTTTATAATATCTATCGTGTTATGAATATTTATCTATGTGGATGTCTATAATAATAAGAATTTTATGTAGGAGATTTGATTTACTTTATCATTATGAATATTATCTACATTAATTAGAGTTTAATATATTATGTACTTCTTATGCCTATAAATAGATGAAGCTATTGTACAAAAGTCTAGTTTGGATAATAATACGAATCTCTTTTTCTCTCATCTATTTGTTATTTTATTCTTATTCGTTGTTCTTCGTTATTTAATTCACAACACGTTATCAACACGAAACACTAATCAATTGAGGTTTCATCGTTTGAATCCAAAAAAAGTTACTGAAAAGAATTCGATTACAGAATGAACCAAAGATAAGTTTTCCCCATTTTTTAGTTACTTATTGTCTTTTCTCTTTATATTTTAAGTTGGTTTTTAACTTCCACTATAAATCATCTTGTTTTTATTCATTTTAGCTTCCACACCTCTTACACCCAAAATTTCACTTCTCCACCACTTGGCGAGCAAAAACGGTTGAAGGAATCAACCACCGAAAAACCCAACAACAATATATGATACAAAGCTATCTTGTGTAGAGATAATGCAAGACGTATATCTCAATCGAAATGTGAATACATCAAAGATGACAAAATGGAACATATTACTCCAAAATTTCATCCTCGTGATCTTTAGAAAAAATAATATTCAAGATTGAATTATGAAGATCCAAAGATCTTCTGTGATGTTTTCATGAGGGGGAATAAATACACGTCGCACTCTTTTTTCCTTAACCGAGATTTTGTCCCAATGGATTTTTTTGGTAAGATTTTTAATGAGGCAACATGTTATGCGTATCAAAGATGTGTGTACTCTTTTCTTCACTAAAGAAAATTTTTTCTCACTAGGTTTTTATCTTAGTAAGGTTTTAACGAGACACATTATCTTCATAGACATCTAAGGGGAGTGTTATGAATATTTATCTACGTGGATGTTTATAATGATAAAAACTTTATCTAGGAGATTTGATTTACTTTATCATTAAGAATATTATCTCCATTAATTAGAGTTTAATGTATTATGTACTTCTTATGTCTATAAATAGATGAAGGCATTGTACACATGTCTAATTTAGATAATAATATGAATATTCATCTTTCTCTCATATCTTTGTTATTTTATTCTTATTCGTTGTTCTTCGTTATTTTATTCATAACATATCGGTAATGTACCATTATTCACTGTTTTAATTAATTTTAAAATTATAGAGATCGAGTGTGTTTTTATCCTTTTTAGAATAAAATCTTAAAAATAAATTTTATATTACTTTTTTCAAATTTTCTTTTATTTTTTAATTTAGAAAATAATTAAAACTTTTATTACTATAATAATTCTTCCATTCACTTTAGTTTAAGGGTAAAGTTCACAAATGGTCACTAAACTTTGATCAATTATTCAATTTGATAATTAAATTTTCAATTGCTTCAATGTTACCATTAAATTTTTAGTTTTATTTTAATTTGACCACTGACCCGAAAACAACTTGTTTCCACATCGCTTTTAATTTGATGCTAAACTGGGTTTCGAACTCTGTTTACCACATCGCTTTTAATTTTTTTATGTTTTCTTTTCCTATTTAGTTTGGAGCATCCAAAATCTACCCATTTTCCAAAAAAATTAATTTTGTTTTCTATTCATAATTTGTTGGTAATGGCGCATGACTTGACTAAAGAATTATTACAATTATCAATTCCCAGTTTGGCATCTTAAAGTTATCATGCATGTCGTGGATGTTAAAGTTTGGGAGTTAAAATGATAATTGGGTTGGAGAGATTTCTCTCTAGGGATGGCAATGGATCAGATTTGGATCGAATTATATGAAATCCAAGTCCGAATCCGTTACAATCGGACTCGGATATTTTTTTCGGATTTGGATTCGGATTTTTTTCAAACGGATTTGGATCGGATTGTTTTTGGATCGGATTTTTTCGGATCGGATTCGGATTTGTTTCAACCGCATTTAGATTAGAGTTTTTTTAATTTAGATTTAATTGTCATCCCTAGTCTTGACCCAAGTCTAAGGGATAGATTCACGAATTTTAGCGTCTTTAGGGTATATTGTGTTTTGGCCCTCTAATAATTTTATTTTTGTGCAAACAAGTCCATAATTTTGTATATTTAATTTCTTACACATTTAATTTATGTTATTTAATTCTACACTTGTTCATTTTTATCCCTTATTTGTTGACTACATTTCATTTTTTGTGTTTATTGTTTACTTTTAATTTGCTTTCTATTTTAATTCGTAATTTTAATACAATATATCATAATTTTATCTATTGATTGCACATTACTTACTATTTCATTCACTAACTTCCTTAAGTTTTAGTAATTCATTGATATTTACATTTATTTGTTTCCCTATTGTATTTATTTTATTGTTTGTTTATCTATGACTTGATCTTACATTTATTTTTTTCATATTTATTTATACATGTATATGGTATAAATAGATATATTACACTATATTAAGGTTAATTAATATATATATATATATCATAATAAATATTATTATTATTATTATTTAACTTACATCCTTGAGATATTTATATTTTTATTATTACTTTTAATATATATATATATATATAAATAGTTAATGTATTTAGTTTAACTTTTTATTTTATTTATGTTGTATTCTTGTTTTAATGTAAATATTATATATGATATTTTGTTTTAATGAATTAAAATTCTTAAATGTTTTGATTCGGACTCGGATATGGATCGGATGCGTCGGATTCGGACCGGACATGGATTTGGATCGGATTCGGATCGGATCTTGACATGATTCATATCCAACCCATCTCCTATTAGGACTCGGACATTTTCCTCGGATTCGGATTCAGATTTTTTTCAATCGAATATGGATCGGATAAATTTCTTCGGATCGAATCAGATTCGGATCGGATTCGGATTAAATTGCCATCCCTATTTCTCTCTGCAAAAATGATTGAGAAGACGAAGATGGTAGAGGACCCAAAAAAAGAGTTAAAGTTATTGTTTTTAATTAAAATTAAATTGATTGAATTTATAAATATAAAAGACTAAATGTGTTATTATTCAAATTCTTATAATTACAACGTTACCTTATTAACGGTCTTTAACGGTCGACTTACTATTTCGTTACAAAACATAAATTTTTAATTGTCATTTTGTAACATTTGAAAATTTGGTTACCATTTTGTTTTTAATAAAGTTCAGTGATCATTTTGGTACTTTACCCTTAAATTTATTATTTATTTCGAATTAGGACTAAATGTGTTATTATATAAAAATTTAACAATCGTGTCACTCTTTTAACGGTTGTTAACGGGTCAGTGGCCAAACTGAAACAAAACTAAAAGCAATTGAAAATTTGGTTACCAAATTGAATACCTTATCAAAGTTTAGTGATCATTTGTGAACTTTACCCTTAAATTAAAGTGAATGTATGAATTATTATAGTGATAAAAGTTTAATTATTATTTGAATTAAAAAATAAAAGAAAAAATATGAGAAAACAATGTAATTTTTTTAAGATTTTATTTTAAAAAGGGATAATAACACTTTTCATCCTGCACGAACCAACTTGCCTCAGTGGTTAAGGGAATATTTATTGTTCTTATATGTCACGGGTTCGAACACCTGCAGTTGCAGCAGAGTGATTAAATATACATTATCAAATGGTTGAGAGTATATGTACTACTTGTAACCACTTTAACTAAAAACATTTTTCATACGTTTGTTTCGGGCCACTTAGGTGCCTAACGTTTCATTCCGTAACTCATTTTAGATTTTAGCCGTGACGGACGTTAAAATTTTCCGTTAAAGGACACGTTGCATGTTTTTAGATTTTCTGATATTAAAAATAATAAAATAATAAATTAAATTAATAAAATCCCTTAAACCCATCGTCTTCCCCATCAAACCATCCCTCCTCTTTCCCCTGTTCTTCTTCCTTCTCCTCTTCACCGTTAAACCACATCTCCATTGGGAACCCTTCTTCATGTTTTGTGTTCTTTTCTTGCTTGTCTTGGATGGTAATTTCATAACAAACTTTCTTCATGTTTTATGTTCTTTTCTTGCCTGTCTTGGATGGTGATTTCAGAACAAGTTTGCAAGGAACTCCTGCAAATGAGCTCCAATTTTGTGTGGAAAGTGGTTGGTGGTATTTACAAAATTTCTTATTTGATCTTTGTAGCTTTTAAGTATTCTATACTTCAATCCGACAACACATTTTCGAACAAATTGTTTGAATCTTTAAGGTGATGCCGATGTCTAGGCTTCACAAATGTTGGAGCCAGTGTTCATCAATTCAGGGGACAATCCATTTGAACTCATCAAGAATTCCATAAAGTATGCTCAAAATGCAACTGATTGCCATTGTTTTTTCTGGTGCAATTTCTTACATTGTCTCGTGTCTATGTAGGATATTGGAGAAGCACAAGGGAACTTTCAGACACATTGAAAACAAGAAGGTAATTTATTAATCTCGAAACTGTTGAATCTAATACAAATCAATACTTATAATCTTGTTCCATTGATGGATTTTGGTATGTTTTGATGAACAGGTCCCTGCACATTTGGAATATTGGTTCAGATGGTGCACTTGGGCCGCCTTCTATACCGATGTGAATCCTCGAGGCATCAAAGAGAGTCTTAAAAGGTAATAAAACAAAAATTTCAACGATCATTTCTGCAAAATCATTATAATTCTCAAGGAACATATGATCATTGTTCTGTTATTTGGGCAGTTTCTCGGAGATGTGGTTAACGGTGAAGAGGAGAGGAGAGGGAAGAACAGAGGAAGAGGGAGAGATGGTTTGATGGGGGAAGAAGATGGGTTTAAGGGATTTTATTAGTTTTATTTATTTTTTATTATTTTTATTATTAGAAAATTTAAAAACATGCCACGTGTCCCTTGACGGAAAATTTTAACGTCCGTCACGACTAAAACCTAAAATGGGTTACAGAATGAAACGTTAGGCACCTAAGTGGCTCGAAACAAACATTAGGCACCTAACTGAAAAAATGGGTATAGTTTGGGCACCTATCTGACGTTTAAGCCATAAAAATTATCATTTGATGGATTTTCTTTCGTCCTGACATTCGACGTCGTCTCTCCACCGCTTACTTTTCTCAACTGTTAAAATTGGTGTGTTTTTTTTGTCCCTATTGAGATATATTGTGTTTTGGGCCTTTGGGTATTTTGTTCTTCTGTGTCTTAGGGGTTTCGTTTAATTTTTAGGCTAAATGAAAGTTAATATTTAGAATATAGGGGATGTTGAAAAATATTTAAAGATATATTTCATTTTCTACATTACACGGGGGATCTCGCCACCTGCACATGACGATGTTTGAAAAATATATATTAAAAATTGGACATCGCCACCTACACATGGCGATATTTAAAAAAATATATTAAAAAGTTGGAATTCGTCACCTACACATGATGAAGTCTCATGTATACTATAAAAAATAACATGTACCTCAAATATTCTTTAACATCCCTTACATTCTAAATATTTGCTTTCATCTAAACTATTTTTCAAATTTCTCCATGTTTTAGTCTCCTGTTTTGCCTTTTTTTTTGGGCGGGGGTACTTTATCCAATGTTTGTAAAGCAAATGAATTTTTTTTTATCAAATAAATGAAATGAAACTTTCCATGTTAAAACAACGAATATTGAATGCGTACTTGGAGTTACTGCTCCAAGGCAGGCTTTGTTCCAACGGCTCGGAAAACTGTAGAAGTAATCTTGTGAAGCTGTAACCAATCCATCACATTCTTACATAAAAACAAACAATATTTATGAATGTCCGGTTAGTGGTTACATTGCAGGTATAAATTTCTGGTTCTTCCTGATGGACTGTAGCTTAAGCAAATCACCCGATTTTACTTTGGATAAATTATTTGGGTGACCATCTAATTATTAAATTTATCTTATTTTGACCATCTAATTAAAAAAACTAAAAACTTGACCATTAAATTATTTAATCGGTCTTATTTTGACCACCGATCGTTAAAAATGGAGGGGTGACATAGTTGTTAATGAAAATTTGTATAACTACACATTTGGTCAATGTTAGTTACCTATTATATCAATTTGATCCTAATTTTAATTTAATTAAATAAACTAATCACTCAATTAGGCACCAACACATGTCATTACCTCATTGGAAGAATTTAATTATTTATTTTTATTTAATAAATTAAACAAAGAGCTATTTTTCCTTCACTAGAACCTAACACGGACCAAACGTGTAATTATACAAATTTTAATTAACATCCACGTCAACCATTGTTAAATTTTAATAGTTGGTGGTCAAAATAGAACCAATTAAATATTTCGATGGTCAAATTTTCAATCTTTTAATTGAGTGGTTAAAAATCAAAACAAGACGGACCTAATAGTTGTGCGATAGTTTACCCTTTTACTTTTTAAGTACTTGATTTGCTTAGTGGGATTTTCAGGTAGTGACTAGATCTCGCACATGCGATATCCGTGATCGTAATCCAATTCAAGTCTACTCGAAATATTTAAAATGAGTTTTTTATTAGGGTAAACTACACTGGTAGTCACTGAACTTTTAGGGCGCTTTCAATAAGGTCACCGAACTTTTAAAACTTTCATTACAGTCATCCAACTTTTAATTCGCTTTCTATAAGGTCACTGCTGTCAACCACCGTTAAAAAAGCTGATGTGGCATGTTAAATTTAAGGTTAAAATACACTATTAGTCACCGAACTTTTAAGAGGCTTTCAATATGGTCACCGAACTTTTAAAACTTTCATTACTATCATTCAACTTTTAATTCGTTTTTATTACCGTTAAAAAAAGCTGATGTGACACGTTAAGTTTAAAAATAAACGTTTTCCCACCATATTTTCTCTCCCTTCTTATTTTCTTCCATCCAAACATGTCTCTTTCTTCCATATGAATTAAATTTTTTTTGGTGAAGGTCGTTACTTCTCTAGTAACACATCAAGGAAAATATTAATGTATCTAGACATGCATGTGACATGCGTGAGAAGAAGAAAAATATTGGGAGACATCCGATGATGGAATGATAAAGAAATAACTAAAATTTTGCTCATAAAAATCCTCTTTATGCTTCAGGCCCGACATTTACTGAGTCATGCACTAGATAATGAGGAGTTCAAAGGAAAATATTAATGTATCTAAAAGATATACATGTTTGGATGGAAGAAAATAAAACATGGAGATAAAATAGGGTGAGAAAAAGTTTATTTTTAAACTTAACGTGTCACATCAACTTTTTTAACGGTAATGAAAGCGAATTAAAAGTTGAGTGATGGTAATGAAAGTTTTAAAAGTTAGGTGACCATATTGAAAGCCTCTTAAAAGTTCAGTGACTAACAGTGTATTTTACCCTTAAATTTAACATGTCATGTCAGTTTTTTTAACGGTGGTTGACGGTAGTGACCTTATTGAAAGCGAATTAAAAGTTGGGTGACTGTAATGAAAGTTTTAAAAGTTCAGTGACCTTATTGAAAGTGCCCTAAAAGTTTGGTGACTACCAGTGTAGTTTACCCTTTTTATTATTTAAAAAAAAAAAGCTTAAATCTAAAATCGTTTTTTGAATTTTAAAAGCGAAATATTTAATTCGAACTTTTTGATCAAACTTGATTTTTATTAAATTATTTATTCTATAAAATATATATAAGTGATGGAAATGAGATCAGGTAGGGTGAGGGACAGTAGATTCCTCCTCTGACAGTAATAAGTAGAGGCAACAGTGTGATAAAGAACCCAAGGTTGTCTTTTCTGATTGGCTGATTCCATCCAAATCCAAAGAAATTTCTTTTTTTTTATTCCCTCACCTTTCTCTTCTAGCGCGTGCAATCCAATACCACTTCATTTCTCTTTAATAAATGCAGCAATAATCCAACCGTTAATTTGCTTGCTTTTTTGCATAAAGATAGTTTTGGCCCCTCATGTTTACAATTTTGTGATTTACCCCTTCGTTAAATTTATCCCTCATGTTTAACAGTTTAGTTTCTTGTACTACTTTTTAATTTAATCATTTTTAATCTTTCACTTTTTGAATTGTATATTTTTAATTATAAGATAAATTTATGTTCGGTCGGTTTTCTCAAATAAAGTATCATTGTTTTATCTTTTTAATGTAAAAGAGAGCTTCTGTCTTAATTAACAATTACATGTTTGACATAAAACAAACCTAAAATATCACGATCAACCAGTTGAAGGATAGGAACAAGGGCCTAAAATATGACGTAACATATGCACTTTGATTTTTTTATGGTAAATCCTTGCACTCTATTAAAAATTGTGATTTTAAATCTATTTTTTAAAAGCAAAATTATTATTTAAAATTTGTAATTAATTATTCATGCGATTGAGATTTTATATTAAGTTTTATCAACTTGATATATATTAGTAGTTCATTTTAATAAGTATATAAAACCTACCAATTTAAAATGTACATCGTGACCTACGTTATTGAAAAAAAGAAAACGACCAAAGTAATTACTATAATCTACTATTGAACTATATTTTTTTGGGCTTAATCTCAAAACAAGTGTCCAAACTTTCATGTTTTTTAAAGTGCTTAAATTATTTTTTTCTCCTTTTAAGTACTCAAACTATTATTTTTTATTTTTTTAAGGTCAAACTGAAGCACTTGTTTTGACCTAAAATGATAGTTTGGGTACATATTTTGACAGAAAATAGATAGTTTGGGCACTTAAAATAGGTAAAAAAAGTTTAGGCACCTAAAAGGGAAAAACGAGATAGTTTGGGCACCTAAAAGGGTCAAAAAATAATTTAGACACTTAGAAAGGAAAAACGAGATAGTTTGGGCACTTATTTTGGTATTAAGCATTTTTAAATAATCTACTATTGAACTATATTTAGTTTCTATTTGGCTTAATCGCCAAATAGGTGCCCAACTATGCATTTTTTTCAGTTAGATGGTGTTGAGTTGTAGGGTGCTCGAGTCCTTCAACCGATCTTGCTCACCAAGTGGTGGAGAGGTGAATTTTTGGGTGGATGTGGTGTGGAAGCTAAAACAAAGATGACACAATAATTTTAGAGTGGTTCAACCTTCTAACCAAGGTCTACATCCACTACCTTAGCTTCCCACTAAGGATTTCCAATCAATCCACTATTGATTCGTCCCCTTTTATAGGCTTAGAAGGAAACCCTTATACACCGATCAAGCTTTCTACCCAAAGTCTTGATCAAACCCTCTTTACAAGAGAAAAGAAATATGCAAACTTAAATCCCTCTAATAGGTATTTGTTTGCTCAATAATGCACTCACCCAAAACCTAAAACAATTGAGCAAATTTGACAATTTTGGCTCACTAGTGTTTGTCTATACAAGAATTGACAATTTAAGTACAAGGACACTTTTTGATCATTTGTTGATTGACAATTGAAGCATTAACCATATCTTGATGCTTTGAGGTCCCTTTTATACTCCTTAATAAGTTTGTAGCCGTTACTAGCCATTGG
Organism: Hibiscus tridactylites; assembly: GCA_958450335.1. NCBI lineage: Eukaryota > Viridiplantae > Streptophyta > Magnoliopsida > Malvales > Malvaceae > Hibiscus > Hibiscus tridactylites. The sequence continues at coordinate 69,485,875 of OY288286.1, forward strand.
GGTTGAATTGGAGCCGTTGAGGACTTTATTTCCCACCATAAATGCAGTTATGCTGCTGCCCGTATCAAAACGCTTGAACCCGTTTCGATACGCTCTTTAAGTAGAAAGAGTCGTTGCAGTCTGATGAGCATCTGTATCGAAACGCCATGGGCCGTATCGAAACGCCCGTATCAAAATGCCATGGGCCGTATCGAAATGCTAGGCACCATATCGAAACGCTTTGCATTTAAATGTTAGTTGAAAAATAGTTGTTGGGGTTTATGACCGTTTTGGTCGATGCCATGTAGGCGTATCGAAACGACATAGCCCGTATCGAAACGCTGGGCAAAATCCTCATCCAGGAAAGACCTGTTTCGATACATGTATCGAAACATTTTTGCTACTGGAAGACATCGTATCAAAACACCTAAGAGTGTTTCGAAACGCCTGGAAGGTTTTGTGAAGTTTGACTTTGAAAAACATGTTAAACCCTTTTAAAAACATCCCTGAACATAGTTTCAAGTTATTTGGACTTTGGAAATAGTTTTGAATTCTTTTTAAATCAGTCCAAAACATTTTTCAATTATTATATCAAAACATTAGTTCTACAATCTCCCCTTTTTTTTTATATAATAAAACTAACTTGAAAAATTATTTGGGATTCTCCCCCTTTAAGTTTAAAAATGTGAATAAGAGATTAAAGATATGAAATCAAATGAAGTTCCCCCTTATTCATTTGAAAATTCAAATTTTCAAAACCACATTTCTCCCCTTTTTGTTATATCAAAAAGAATTTAAAGGACTTTTAAGTTCAAAATAACAATAGAGGTAAAAACAATTGACAAAATTAAGAATATTGGTTTTAAAATGGCTCCCACTTACTCAAAGCATCATAAAAATGTTAGTTCAACATATATGATCATCTAGTTGACATAAATAAAAATAAATCAAATAAAAACAAACCCAACTAGATTTTACCACACTTGAACTCAATGGATGATGTGAAACATTCCTTCTTCAATTGTTTTTCCTTAGTGTGCATGGAGCTCCCCCTCATTAATTTGACTTGTTGATCACTCTCCATCACACCTAGCAAAAGATAATCAAGTGATTTTTAGTATCCAAATTGCTTTGGATCCATAAACGTTAGTAGCACAAACTTTAGTCCCCTTAGGAATCCATTTTTCAATTTCATCCTTTTTGATTGAAGTACTAAGTCCTTTTGGGACCCAAATACTTCTAAAACATTTTCCTTTAACAAATCTAGGGGCACTAGATTGTCTTACATAAAATTTTGATTTTTCTAAATTATTTTTCTTTTGAAGTTCATTGGAAATCAAATCTTTTTTCTTTTGGAACTTTGAGAAGCAAATTTTGTAAATCAAAACGTTTTTGTTCAAAAATTTTTAATTTTGCTTCAAGTTTAAGATTTGTTTTGGAAAGCAAATCATTTTCATTTTTTATTTTTGAAATCAACTTTTTGTTTTTGGAAAATGATGCATTGAATTCTAAAAGCAAATCATCATAGGCATCTTGCAACTCATCAAATGTATATGAATTTGAAATAGATGAGTTAGAAGTTACCTCCCCCTCATTGAGGGCCATCAAGCATAGGTGGGCTACCTCATCATCGATGGAGTCTTCATCACTCCATGTGGCAACATATGCTTGCTTTGAAGATGATCCCCTCTTGTTGGACTTGTGGGAATTCTTCATCTTCTTCCTCGATTCATACTTAGAATTTTCCATTTCGCTCTTCATGAATCGGGCAAATTTGTTGAAGAGATAGACCATCTCTTCATCTCCCCTTTCCTCCTCACTAGAATCTACACGATGACAAGTGGAGGACTTGAGAGCAATGACATTTGTGTTGATGTCAAGTCTTTTGATCTTCTTCTCTCTCATAGCTCTAATTTCTTCCCTCTTCTTCTCATTTTCTTTGTTCTTATTCATGATTTGATGAGTGAGGAGTGACCCCATGAGTTCATCAAGCTTCAAGGTCTTCAAATTCTTGACTTCGATGATGGCGGTCCTCTTTGAGTCTCAAGACTCGGGAAGTGAGTAGAAGAGCTTTCGGACAAGCTTTTCCTCCGGGATGGCTTCTCCATAGCCTTTGAGACCGTTGGTGATAGTGGAGAACCTATTAAACATCTTCTCGATGTTCTCTTCCGGATCTATCTTGAAGTTCTCATACTCTAAGGTGAGGAGCCCAATCTTGGTCTTCTTAACTTCATCGGTTCCCTCGTATGTGACTTCAAGCTTGTCCCATACGTCATTGACACTCTCACAAGAAGACATCTTCTCATAGATGGTTGGGCCAAATGCACAAAAGAGGATGTGCAAGGCTTTGCAATTTAGCTTAATCTTCTTGCGATCGTCGGCACTCCACTCCGCTTTGCTTCGTTGAGACACGAACGAACCATCTTCAACTATGTTCCATAGTTTGTAGTCTCTTGACTTTATGAAAAACTTCATCTTGGTCTTCCAATGGGCATAGTAGGTTCCGACGAAGAAAGGCGGTTTGTTGATGGATTGCGCCATTTGATCCGGTTGGTGAAATGATGATCGAGCTTGCCGGATCTTCTCAATATGATGTTAATCCTATTCGATTGAGCCAAGCTCTGATACCAATTGTTGAGTTGTAGGGTGCTCGATTCATTCAACCGATCTTACTCGCCAAATGGTGGAGAGGTGAATTTTTGGGTGAATGTGGTGTGGAAGCTAAAAAAATATGACACTATGGTTTTAGAGTGGTTCAACCTTCTAACCAAGGTCTACATCCACTACCTTAGCTTCCCACTAAGGATTTCCAATCAATCCACTATTGATTCGTCCCCTTTTCTAGGCTTAGGAGGAAACCCTTATACACCGATCAAGCTTTCTACCCAAAGCCTTGATCAAACCCTTTTTACAAGAGAAAAGAAATATGCAAACTTAAATCCATCTAATAGGTATTTGTTTGCTCAATAATGCACTCACCCAAAATCTAAAACAATTGAGCAAATTTAACAATTTTGGCTCACTAGTGTTTGTCTATACAAGAATTGACAATTTAAGTACAAAGACACTTTTTGATCATTTGTTGATTGACAATTGAAGCATTAACCATATCTTGATGCTTGGAGGTCCCTTTTATACTCCTTAATGAGTTTGTAGCCGTTACTAGCCGTTGGGGTTGAATTGGAGCCGTTGAGGACATTATTTCCCACCATAAATGCAGTTCTGCTGCTGCCCGTATCGATACGCTCGAACCCGTTTCGATACGCTCTTTAAGTAGAAAGAGTCGTTGCAGTCTCATGAGCATCCGTATCGAAACGCCATGGGCCATATCGAAACGCCCCTATCGAAACGCTAGGCACCGTATCGAAACGCTCTACATTTAAATGTTAGTTGGAAAATAGTCGTTGGGGTTTATGACCGTTGTGGTCGATGCCACGTAGGCGTATCGAAACGACATAGCCCGTATCGAAACGCTGGGCAAAATTTTCATCCAGGAAAGACTCGTTTCGATACCTGTATCGCAATGTTTTTGGTACTGAAAGACACCGTATCGAAACACCTAAAAGTATTTCGAAATGCCTGGAAGGTTTTGTGAAGTTTGGCTTTGAAAAACATGTTAAACCCTTTTAAAAACATCTCTAAACATAGTTTCAAGTTATTTGGACTTTGAAAATAGTTTTGAATTCTTTTTAAATCAGTCCAAAATATTTTTCAATTATTATATCAAAACATTAGTTTACAGATGGGCAACCTATTTTTCAGGTCAAATAGGCGCCTAAAGTTTCATTTCGTCACCCACTTAAGGTTCTTCGTTAATTCACACCGTTAAAAGACACGTGTCATCTCTTGAAATTTTCAAAATTATATTATAGATAAATAAAATTACTTAAGTTTCAAAAATTCTCTAAAATTTCCAAATTTCACAAAACAACCCCAAATTAGAAAATCCCTAACTCCCCAAAACCTACATTTCAATTTAGACCGATTTCGCCGTCAGTTGTCATGTCGCCGCCTACCACATTGGTCGTCGGATCATTACGACCATTTTCCCCATCACCCCGTCGCCGGAAATCGACCGACGTCGTGCGAATGAATGGTTCTTTCGAATAGTTCACGACGAACGACGACAAAAAGAGCGACGAATGGAGTGTGGGTTGTTTGACGAGGGGAGGACACTTCATTCCGTCGCCGACAACGCACCAACGCCGGTGGGAGTGATCGGGTTTGGGGGTTTAGGGAATTGAGGACTATTTTAAGAATATTTGAAAATTTCATGATATATTTTTATTTTATTTATTTTTAATATAATTTTAGTATTTTCAAGACGTGACACATGTCTTTCAACAATGAGAATTAACAGAAAATTTTAAATGGATCACTTAATAAAATATTAGACACTTATTTGACCTGAAAAATAATTTCTACACTTAACTAAAAAAATATTAATTTGGACATGCTTATTAAGCCAGCCACATTATTTTGGATATATTACGCACTTCAAAGTCCGATTAATCCGAATAAAATCTCGGAACACCTAAAAAGGAAAACCAGTCTTCACTCGCTGGACTCAACGCGTGAATCAGCGCCAGTTTCTATCATTTTCGTTTTCTCCAGAATTTCTCAATTCAGTGCCAATACTCTGATAAAACTGCTTATCTCAGACAGAAGAGAAGAAAAATCTCTTAACCAAAGAAGAGGGAAAGATTTCATCCGTATCGAACGAACCGTTCCGGTTCATGTTAAAACCCAGTGCCTATCTTAGCGTAAATCGTTCGAGTTTCCATGGCTGAGTTGGCTCAGGCCGAGGTGTACTCGCCTCGGTCGTTGCAAGTGTGGAGAGCGCTTTTGAATTGGCTGACTTTTTTCTATCAGATCTTCGCGCAGATCATCAGAGCCGTTGGTCAGTATCCTTTGCTTTCTTCTTCGTCGTCGACGACTTCGACGCACCATTTCAAGCCCTTGCCTGTGGTTGACTCGACTGCAATCGAGTCTCCCGCTACGGTCCAGATCGCTGCCGTTTTGGACTCACCTGTTCCCGCTGATGAGGACCGCGTCAAAAAACTCACGGTAGTTTTCCTTTTTTCTCATTAATTTCCCGTTTCTCTTTTATCATGTTCCATAATTTGTTTCAGAATAAATGCCCTATTATTTTAAATTTTCCTTGAAAAAGATTGTTTTGTAAATAGAGGTTTCAATTTTTTTTAGAAAAAAATAGTTAGCTTTTGTTGAACTTAATTTGCTTCAAAATAAGCTTCCTTAACTTATTTGAAGAAGTAGCTAGGCATTTCATAAAATTAAAACATTGTCATGGGCTCAGACATAGTTCTACTTAATTTAATTAAATTTAAGCATGGAAAAATAAAGAGGGGAGTTAAGCAATTATTTTTGGGGAGTTAAACAGGTGAAACTATAAAAACAAAATAAAAAGTCTTTATCTAAACCTGGTACAATATGAACCGAGCAAATACCCCGATTCTTTTATATTTCTATAGATATTGAAAAAAAATGTTTTAGTCGAGTACCAAATAATTCAAACTCGATTTAATTAAAGTTCAAGTTAACTAAATAACTTTGAATATTTGAGTATGTTTTTAAAATTTTATATGCAACTTGTGAATATGTTTAGCTAGTTGCTTAAAGTTATATACACACGAGAAGTATAACCCATGGTGGAGTAAAGATGCCAACTTTGTTTACTTTAAGGTAAGGTTTGAAAACAGGTGAAACTGTAAAACAAAATAAATAAGGTCAAGGTGTATCGTGAATCTGTTTACTGTTTGTTCGGTGTATTATTTGTTGCGGAGTTCTATGTTGGTCTGATTCATGCTCCTGCAGGTAGTTCTTGACTTGGATGAAACTCTAGTATGTGCATACGAGACATCTAGTCTGCCACCTTCCCTTCGTAATCAAGCAACGGATGCTGGAGTGAAGTGGTTTGAGTTGGAGTGTGTATCTTTGGACAAGGTTTGATATGAATAATAATTGATTTATTTTAAATGATGGCAGTTCTCATTTGGGTGCTTTGGTCTTTGAAGGAATTTGAAGGGAAGCCTAAGATCAACTACGTTACAGTGTTTGAGCGCCCAGGGTTGCAAGATTTTCTAAATCAACTAAGTGAATTTGCTGAGCTTGTTCTATTTACTGCTGGCCTTGAAGGTTTGCTCATAATTGTACATTGTTTTATTTTCAACTTATTACCTGATTTTCTTCTTATATTTCTTCCTCTCGCTACCCTCTTTCCTGCATTATCTCATGGCTTTTAATGGCTGCCCGCAGGCTATGCTAGACCACTTGTTGACAGAATTGACGCAGAAAATCGATTTAGTCTTCGACTTTATAGGCCTTCTACAATTAGTACGTAAGTATGCTTCCTTCACATGCTCCTTTAATAATTTCTGGCCTATTCTCTCTGACTTGTAGATTAAAATCAATGAAACCTTTACATCTTTTGCATTGAGCATTTCTTGCCTTTGGGATTATACTGATACTGGTTCTTTATATTTCATTGCCTATTATCTGCTTGCTCGTGTATCCTATCCTATGTTAATTTGACCTTAGTCATGATATTTAAGGGGGACTCCTTTCCCTGGGATATCCATGTATAAATTCCCTCTCTTTTTTCCTGACTTCAAATTTCTAGTCAACTTGAATCTCCAAAAAGAAATGCTTTAGAGTTTTGCTTAGACTTTTATGAGTTCGTTTTAAGATGTGCTAAGGAACTTTTGATTGAAGTTTGCACAGAATGAACGCGTCAGTGCTGATGTTAATGTGTTTTCAGTTTTGTTTTATAAAGTTTAGGAAATCATTATCAAGCCGTTTAAATTCCTTTCTAAAATATGAAGGCTATATTTTTTGGTCAAATAAAGGGATTAGTTTAGGTGTCCAAAAACTCCCAACATGCTTTATGCCAAGCTTTAGATGTTTTAGAGCAAATTTGTGCTTCCTTTACGTTGGATGCATAAGCATACATCTTGGAGATTACATGTCAAGTTCCACCGAAGATTTTGTTGTTTTGTTTGGTAATTTTTTTCACCTGACATAAACAGGGAGTATCGGGAGCATGTGAAAGACCTCTCCTGCCTATCTACGGATTTATGCCGAACCGTTATTGTTGATAACAATCCTTTCAGTTTCCTCTTGCAACCAGTAAATGGGATTCCATGCATCCCATTTTCTGCAGGGCAGCCACATGATACACAGGTACCATCACAATTTGCATTAAGCTAAATCTGTTACCCTCATGCGATATCGATTGGTATACATGTCTGTTTACTTACAACTTTTGACATCTGGTTTTATGTTGAAAAGCTTCTTGATGTCCTCCTTCCACTTCTCAAGCACCTTTCTCAGCAAAGAGACGTGAGACCAGTTCTTTACGACAGGTTCCGCATGCCTGAATGGTTTCAAAAGCAGGGTATCCCCTCTTCTTGTTGGTCAGTGTAGGAGAAAGATCGTAGCCGCGCCTTTGATTATTTGATTAGGTAAAACTTGTATGTATTTAGATGAAGATATGCTAAAAATTCTTGATTCTTATTTTAACTTTGTTTATAAGCTTTGTGATTCTGTTGTGTGTTTATGTAACTTTGGGGATTTTGTAAATTTGTTCTCAATCAATGATTATTTGTAGTTCACACATCATTTACCATGATATTTATGTTGATTTCTACTTTCAATTTATTTTATCTTCTTCATAGAACATAAATGTTTCATTTATATAGACAATCAAACTTTGTGTTCATATTTCTGAGTTTGAATCTTCCCTTTTTTTCCAACACGACAGAATGTGAGGAAGCTGTAATGAAATGGATTTGGAACATCTCACATGCTCATGCAATAGGCTTCATTCCCAGAAACAAATAAAATGCAGTAGCCAGCCATTATTCCAAATTTCCGATCTCCAAATACAACTCAATTGTACTGTTCATTTATTTATAGTTATAATATGCCACCGAGTTTTTAAATTTTAATAAAATTTAAAGTTTAATCTTTCGTTTTATACTTTTTCATTTTAGAATATTAATCCAACTGCTAACATTTTTCGTCCAATATCATAGGTGAGTTAGCCCATCACATCCACGTGGGATCCAGCCCTTATGCAGTTAAGGATGGGAAGAGGTTGGGTTTTTGGCCCGACCTCGAAAATAATTATCCTAGACCCGACCCAGCCCAAAATTTATATACGAAATTTGACCTTTACCTGACCTATTAAAAAATTCACTTTTTTAGGGATTTAATTGTAAAAAAATAATTTTAGGGATCTAATTATAAAAAAATAATTTTAGAGAACAAATTTTAAATAAAAAAATTAATTTTAAGGACTTAATTATAAAAATATATATAAAGAGGGGTATTATTACATATATTTCTAAAAATATAATGGAAAATTATACTATTAATTTTGAGTCGATTTTTTTCACCTTAAACTCGAACCCGACTTGAATTTTTAATAATAAAAAATCAACCCAATCGGGTAAAATGTCCGTCCCTAAAAAAATGCTGTAAAAGTGAAAAATTGCTCAAATACTAGTGAATAAGGCTTTTTTGGATCGTGTTATAAATGCCCTGGTTAAACTTATCGGCGGTCGGGGTAAAATTTCAGCTTCTAAATCGTCTATACCTAGCAAAGTTAAGTGTACCTAAAATTGTGGTAATTTTATTTCACCTTTCCATACATAACCGAAAAATGGAAGAGACTAATAAGTCATGCTGTGCAAGACAATGATCACGGACACGACACATGGCAGTCGATAACTGGTGTAAACATACAACCTCTCCTTATTGGATTGTAAAGAATGAATGAAGTGAAGGGCACAGGGGAATTCTTTTTTGGAATTTATTACCTAAAATGAAATGAATGTTGTAACCTTGATGAAACAACTATGATTACTTTTAGGGAGGTTTAGGGCCCCTAATCATCAATTGCTTATCAAAAGTCACTGCATCAGCATGTGGCTACCTTCTTTCATACTCCAAACAACAACAATAATGTTATGCTTTTTGGTCAACTTAATCCATCAAAACGCCTCTTAAACTCTCAATTCCTTCCCTTGTTTCCATTTCTAAACAAAGCAATTTGAACACGTATTTTTTAAGATAAAGATCATCCGTTTTTTCATCGAGACACTTGTTGAATTCAATTAAAAAAGACTTTAAAAGTAAACTAAAGTGTGTGGGTGTATATAAATAATTACACATAATAATAACTCAAATAATACCTTTAAGCCTCTTATCAGTAGACTTTATATAGAAATTAAAATCTTTAAAACTCATCATTTATGGGTAAGTGTTGAATAAAGTTTCATAATGTTTTAATGAATCATAAGTTTTTAAGTGGAGAAACGGTGATCAGTTTGGAAGCTGACCATCATTGTGTTCTCCAAAAAATCTATATGTTTAACGTCAAACCATCATAACATCATACCCACGAGGAAAAGTATGTGGATTTAATATAACCTTCAAAATCCATAATTATTACATAAATACTGTAACTAAACATTTTAAAGACCGTATTTCTCGAGATCTATTAATTGACCTACTGGTCAAAGATGATCATATTATCTGAATTCGAATTTTAGTATGAAAATTTATTACCTTACTATTTAATTAAAGATCATATTCTCTTTTTTTCATGTTCTACAACTTCTTTGACTCTTAACATATACAAACGGTTAAATTCTATTACATTTAAGTAGTAGGTGAAAGAAAATATTTTATATAAAATTATATTTATTATAATGTACCATTAGTAGAATGATAAAGTTTTTTTTTTATATAAACCATAGGGGTCGTATATAATAATTTTTAATTATTCTATTTAACGACATCTAAAGTATGAAAAAGACAAAGCACCCTTATAATATTTTCGACGTACCATTTCTAATATTTTCAATTAATTTCATCATATTTAAATTAAAATCACAAAAAATCAAGGGAAAAAGTTACGTAATAAAAGTTTAAGGATTTAAATGATTAAACATTGCTTAAAGTCCACAAAATTATTCTTTCAAAATAAATAAAAATATTAAAAAATGACTAATAAATTTGAATATTTAAATTTATTATATATAGAGTAAGATAGATTCAAATAATAAATATTTTAGAGTTAATGTCAATTTTGAAACGAATTATATTTATAATATTTTTATCAGTTGAGATAATTTTTCTATATTATTTTTAGCACTAAATAAAATAGAGAAACAACCAACAACTAGTTGGTTTAGTGGGGCGAGATACTAAATACTTTAAGCAATGTCAGAAGTTTAAATCCCGACGCTGTTAATGAAACAAATTAAACTAAAAATGTCACTTATAACATAAATTAACTAATAAATTAAATACCGATAGTTAGACCAAATAAAAGAGAAACAAGTGTCGGCTAATGGCACCTCTTCCAATAAAAATGGAGATTCAAATTCTAGTTTTTTTGCTCCTTAATATCATTCATTCTTAATCAAACATCATTAGAGAATAATTAACTTTTTTTCCTAGAAAAAAATACTTTTTATGAAATTAATAGGCTATTAATTAATGTTTTTTTTCTAGTTTGGGTAACAATAATTATTTATAAACTAAATATACTTTTGAAATTGTGCATCTAGGAAAATTTCTTTGAAAAGATTTAAATATTGTCTTTACAAAGATTACAAAAACCAAATCTCAAAATACCTTATGGTTTTCCAGTATCTTGTATTTACATATTTAAGGAATTTCACCTATTCTACAACTTCAAGTGGACCTAAAAGAAAAAAAAAATCTTTACTCGTTATTATAGAATAAAAAAGAAAACAAATAAAATCTTAAAAATAATAAAAAAGGTAAAAAAGAATTGGCAGTTATATTTTCATTAATTTAATTCCGTCTGGTCCCAAACACCTAAAACGCTCTAAAAACCTGAAAGTCCCCACTTTCAAACTATTTCATTTCCTCTCTCTCGCCAAATGAAGCTGACGGACGGAAACGCCACCTTTTTCCGCCGTCAAGCTCCACCTTTTTAAATGACGAAACCATACTTCCTTTTTCTTTCCGCCGTTAGTTTCTGTACCGTTATCTCCTTCCCGCCGTTAATCCATGCTTTGGGTTCTGGCTCAACGTTTGCCATCGCCTACGCCACCGCCACCGTATGCACCATCGTAGCCGCCGAGCCGGCTCAACGTATTATCTGCTACCGCGCCGGCGATGCTTCCTCCTACGCCGTCTCCATCCTCCCTAACGTCTCTTACTCCACCGTCGCTGGTGGTCAAACAAGCATTTGCGCCCTCCGTTCCGGTGGTTACACCCTCCTCTGCTGGAAAACAGACGCCCCTAATTTTCCCGCCAAACGCCTGTACTATAACAATACCATTTTGCTACAATCCCTCTCCATCGGCGACGGGAAGATTTGCGCGACGACGAATACGACGCCATCTGTGTCCTGCTGGAGACCCCTCGGAAATGATCGAAATAGCACCGATGAGCTACCCACCGGTAACTACACCATGGGTAAAATCACATCCGGGTTTGGGTTTTCATGTGGGATTGTTTTGAGTGAGCATAATAGAGTGACTTGTTGGGGACGTAGCTCAGTAGGGAAAGACATTGAAGAACAATTTGGGAACTTATCAGTTTCGAATATCGAAGCTGGGTTTTCCCATGTTTGTGGAGTGAACTCAGCCGGAGATTTAGTCTGTAAAGGAGATAACTCCAAGGGTCAATTAAACGTTCCTTCAAACAAAGGTTTAAACTTTGCTTCTGGGTTGGCTCTGGGTGAAGGTTTTAGCTGTGCAATAAGAAGATCGAATGGCACAGTTGTTTGTTGGGGTTCCATAAACGAGACTGCTGTTGAAGGAATAGAGTTGGAATCCATTGTTTCAGGTTTAAATTTTACGTGTGGATTAACCACTAGGAATTTTTCAATCGTTTGTTGGGGTCCAGGGTGGCCTGGGAACAACGCTTCTGCAAATGAGTTACCTTTAGGAGCTGTGATTTTACCAGGGCCTTGCGTTCAATCTCCTTGTAATGAATGTGGATTATATCCTCAATCAAGTAGGCTTTGTTTTGGCACTGGTAACATTTGTAGACCTTCACCCTGTTTCAATTTTACCTCACCATCGCCGCCGTTACCGGCGGCGGCTCCACCGCCGGAGGTTTTGAAGCAGTCGGCTCCCTTAAGGGGAGGGTTATTAGCTTTTGTGATAGTTGGATCAGTCGGAGGTTTTATGGGGATCTGTAGTAGTATTTACTGCCTATGGACTGGGGTATGTTGTGGGAGAAAGAAAGTTCATAACTCAGTTCAGCCAACAATCACTAGAACTGCTTCCAATGGTGGTCCAGGATCAAACAACAGTCCTTCGTCAAGGTCATTTTCGATCCGACGCCATAGCTCAAGAGCAATGAAGCGACAGAGAAGTGGAACATCATCCAAACATGCTGATAGAGCAGAGGAATTCAGCTTGTCCGAGCTCGTTGCTGCTACCAATGATTTCTCACCCGAGAACAAGATCGGTGCCGGGAGCTTTGGGATTGTTTACAAAGGGAAGTTGTGGGATGGCCGTGAGGTGGCCATTAAAAGAGGTGAAACAGGTCAAAAAACCAAGAAATTCCAAGAGAAAGAGACGGCATTCGAATCAGAATTGGCATTTTTGTCAAGGCTTCATCATAAACATTTGGTCAGGCTTGTTGGGTATTGTGAAGAGAAGGATGAAAGGCTCCTGGTCTATGAATACATGAAGAATGGTGCAGTTTACGATCATTTACATGATAAGAACAACATCGAGAAAAGCAGTAGTTTGATAAATTCATGGAAAATGAGGATCAGAATCGCATTGGATGCGGCCCGAGGAATCGAATATCTTCACAATTATGCTGTTCCACCCATAATCCATAGGGACATAAAGTCTTCCAACATATTACTCGATACGAATTGGATGGCAAGAGTTTCTGATTTTGGACTTTCCTTGATGGATTCAGAATCCAACCGCGATTACAGGCCGATGAAGGCAGCCGGAACAGTCGGTTATATCGACCCCGAGTACTATGGCTTAAACGTATTAACAACTAAGAGTGATGTCTATGGACTTGGAGTTGTAATGCTAGAACTTCTTACAGGGAAAAGGGCTATATTCAAGAATGATGAAAGTGGTGGCACCCCAATAACACTGGTAGATTTTGCAGTGCCTGCAATTATTGCAGGTGAAATGGTTAGGGTATTGGACCCAAGGGTTGGACCACCAGAGCTTAATGAAGCTGAAGCAGTGGAGCTTATGGCATACACAGCAATTCATTGTGTGAATTCAGAAGGCAAAGAAAGGCCCATAATTGGTGACATTGTTTCTAATTTGGAGAGGGCATTGAATGTCTGTGATGGCAGCCATGGAAGCATCTCTAGTGGTGCATTTTCATTTGTTTCAGACTGAAATCCACCCCCTTCATTTTTTTCTATCAATGATTTTCTAGATATACATCATTTTAGAATGTAAAGATGCTTCATTTTTTTGTAATTTTTTTACCCCCTCCATGTTTGTGCACATTGAGTCATTGAAGATTAAAAATCATTTAATCTTAGTATTAATTCTGGGTTTGGATTCAAATTTGACCATCTGGGTTCATTTCACACTAAAAAGGGTACCCAAGTTTTTTTTTTAAAAACCCATCAACTTAAATGGTCCAACAAACACAATGAAAAATGAATGAAAAACTGGGTCCATGCATTGGACAAGTTTTCTTTTAAAAATTCAGAGTGTTTTGCATGAAGGAAATTGACTTTGAATTTCTGGGGGGAAATGATTTGGATTCAACTAGGGTTTGGTCAATACAATATTGAAAAAAAGTTTGTTGAATAATGAGGGTGACCTACCTCTTCCTTTTCCCCATATTTTAGTCGTTAGTGTTTGCAGAATAAGAAAAGAAGTGTGGTGAAAAGTATGAAACTTTATTATTATCATCTCTGCACATTGATGAAAACAACTCAGTCGGCCATGTTTTGTCAATGGAACTCTCTCTCTCTCTCAAGCATTTCTAGTTGTGCAAATCCCGTTTTGATTGGATAATGACATTTTTCAAGATGTTGGAAATTTTCTGATGCTATTTGATTTGATCTGATCATTACCGTTTACCAACCTCCAAGACCAAAACTTTGTTAACCAATAGGTTGGTCCAAGCGGTAAGAAGTTTGGTATCGCTTAAACATGTCTCGAACTCGAGACCTTGTGTATACAAAAAATCCTCATCGGATAATTCAACCACCAAAACCAGGTGTACGCCACATGTCGGTCCGGATTGTATACTGCAGGCAGGCCAGGGCGAGCCAAATACAGATGAAAATTTCCTAATTTTTAATAGGTAAAGAATCCATCCTTGCACACAGCTTTGTGTATGTGTGAATAATGAGCTTGAAATTAGATGTTTCTACTTTTATTTAGTAGGAATTGAATTGCAACCATATGTGTGTGTGTCTGTGCGTGTCTATATATATATATTGCACTAAATTGAACTAAACTCTTGATAGATTTGCAAGAAGCAACCATAGTACTCGGATGTTATAGCTCAGTCATTCCTACAAATTTTATCTATAGAACTTTATCTTAATTTCCTTGGGATTTGGAGACGACGATCTTATAGAGACCTCAGAACTCTAGTCCCATTGAATAGCTCGGTGAAATGTCCATTCGGATGGATTCAACGTGGTTTTCCCATCAGCGGCAACGAGATCATAAGGCGAGTCGTCTGAGAATTCAGTCGGCATGGATTTCCAGTGCAGAGATGGCTTCCACTCAGCTTCTTTCAGTACTTTTAGTATCTCCGCCACCACTATTTTGCTCCCTTCAGCTGATAGATGAACTCCATCTCTGATGAAAAGCATAAACTCGATAAATCGGTATTGATATAAACTTCATTACAGTTAGTTGACTGCAAAATAAGAGGGTAACTTTTGAAAGAAACTAGCCAACTCCCACCACACTATAATTACAGTTTGTTTCTAGTCTCACTATGATTTATGTTCAAGCACCATAATAAACTTCATTCGAGTACAACCACAAAAGGATTTCGGTTTCAGCCTCTCGTTCTTCTTTGGATCCGTTCTCATGCACCGTTCACTTCTTTTATCATCTTTTTAACAACAGCAAAATCCACAACTCTTTCATCGAATATGATGTTTCGTGTGAAAACGGAAATATCAAAGTTTCAGAACTATAGAACACAATTGGACGAGAAAGTACCGTGCCAAAAATAATGGTTCCCTAAAATAGTTGGCAGGAGGGGGAAAGGCAGATAAAAGTTATATGAAAAGGTCCAAGCACATGGATGATTCACAAATAAAGCCAATGAACTTCGAAAATATGATTGCATCAGGAAGAAAAGAAGATAATATTAAATTGTAGTCGGGAAAACTTACGTGAAGCAGTCAATTTTCCAATTATCTCTTCGTTGAAATGCAGTGAAAAGATCGACGACCTTTACATCCAATTCCTGGCAGAGCTTTATACAAGCTTCAGAATACGTCTGGCATAACTCATTTGTTCGAACAAGGTGGCTTAAATATTGACTGATTTACCAAAGGGATGTCTTAGATTGACTATTTGCAATAGAAGATATAAGATGGAAAAAAAGGTTTAGAAAACATGCATTATCCCATTACATCACCTTATGTTTTTATTTACTCTTTCTTCATCAACCGGAGGACAAGTAAGAAATATGAGGCGTGTCGAATCCGAAAGGCTCTGGTTTAAAAAAAAGAAGAAAATAGAATGAGCATTGCATGTTATTATCAGACAGTGAAAACACCTGCCATGTACTTAACAAAGACAAGCAAACAAAGGAAGAACTGAAATTTTGAAGAACTCGAAACCATTTTCACGTTGTTGATTCGATCCAACAGTTGGCTTCGTATCTTTTATTCATGAAAACATGTTGGAACATTTCCTAGGCTCCATTTCATAATCTAAAGCTCTAAATTTTATTATATAAATAAGTGATAAGTTCATCTTTGCACTATCTCCGACATTCACATTCTTAACTCGATCATACTTAACAAGCTACAAGCTTTTAGGCCGTATATTGCTAGTATTGCTTTAGCACTCGTAGACCAGTCAGTTTCTCTTAAATTCTACAATGATGCATCAACCTCAACAGAGAATGGTGTTGAAATTTGAGAAAATACCTTGAGATGAATTGCTATTTTCCTCATGTTGTCAATAAATTCGGGAAGTGGAACATGAGGGCCAAGGCCGGATGGATGAGGCCCCATCGAATCATTACCACCAAAATAAGTTATTATCAAAGAAGGCGGATTAGAATCGTCCTGTAACGTACAAAAGAACAGAACTCAAGTGTTAAATTCTCACTTTGAAAAGATAATACCTTACAAATCTGAACTCGGAATCTAATACCTATATTATGATCAATAACAATACATGGCTGTTCCATAAGAATCAATCACAATTTCAACAAGTTCAAAGTAGGAACTATAAAAACTTTAATACCTTCGGAAAAACACGATCGAGCACCTCTAAGGCGCGCCGTGAATTCCATCCATAATACCCTCGTAAAAGTATGTCAGCCTGTGGAAGGATAGAAAAGAAAGCATGATTCTCATAGAATACAAACCACACATAAAATAAGACTGGAAAATTAGAGAAGAATCATCATAGTGCAGTAACAGGCATAAGAACATACACCTAGCAACAATTTCATGTCTCAGTGCAAATAGTTGAATAGTTACAAAAATTCAAGTGTTATTAACTTCTTGTTTTGATCAAATAATTCGAGTGCTGAAGTTCAGGAACACAATTACCATCACAAATTTTGTAATTTTATTTCTAAATCACAAGGGAGCTAACATTTCTACTAACAATCCAGAATTCCCCTCCATTAATTCATCCAAGTTTGCAGAATTGCTAATTATAATGCATTAAATCTAATGGCTCCCCAAAATGGGGAAAAATAAAAGCTTTACTTTAGAATCAAATGACCCATATTTATCATTTAGCAAGGAACTAAAAATAAAAACAGGGGGTCAACTCAACTCAACTAACAGAGACAAATAACTCAACAAAGACACTGAAAAAACCCCAGAAATTACTTTGCGGGCATAGACGTCAGCAAGAATAGCACCCCATCCAGCATTGCAGAAACTGAGTTGGACAATGGATGATCCGAAGAGGACGAACTGAGGCCTAACAGGTCCCACCATTTCTCTTGAAATGCTTTTTGTTTCCCTTCGATGTCAATGGAATTTGGAAAAGGAAATTGGAGTCTATATCAGCCTTTTGTCCACTAAGTCTTCTCTGTGTATTTATGACCATATATGTTTCAGCTTTGGTTGGTAGTTGGAAATCTAAGGTCTCATTACCTTAGACAATTAAAAAATATTTTGCGGTAATTAACGGGATTAGTCCAAGTGATGAGTAGTTTGATATTACTTAAATAGATCTTGAGTTCGAGATCTATACAAAATCTTTATTTGTAGATTTAGCATCAAAATTATATGCGCCACATGAGTGAATTCAAATTAATCAGAAGGTAAAAAAAATGTAAGAATTTCCTTTTTTACTAAAAGTTAGTGCGACTGTTTATGCAATGGAGATTGGAGAGGAAACCGACGGTAATTGAAGGTGAAATAATGTAAGTAGAGGCCAAGGTGTGGGTCTGCACTCTGCACTCATCTTGGTAAATAACCCACCAAATCTTGCTCCACAATAAATGCAGCTTTTAAGCCCATTTCTTACATAACATACTAGCGGGTTTTTTTGGTAAAGTACATAAATGGGCCACTATACTATCCCTAAAAATATAAAATAGTCATAAACTTTCAAAAATTACATAATGGTCATTAAACTTTAATTTTTATTACAAAATGGTCATTGGGTCGTTAATTGTTGTTAACTGGGAGATGTGGCAGTTACGAAAATTTGTATGATAACATATTTAATCCTCAATATTTACACATTCAATCGATTTAGACATCAATAATGAGGATTAAATTAGGAATAAATTGATTAAATGTGTCAATATAGAGGATTAAATGTTATATTATTCAAATTTATGTAACTGTCACGTCACTCAATTAACAACGGTTAACGGCTTAGTGACCATTTTGTAACAAAAATTAAAGTTTAATGATCATTATGTAATTTTTAACATTTAATGACTATTTTATATTTTTAGAATACATTTAGTGACCGTTTGTTAACTTTAATTTTTTATCAAAATATTATGAAAAAACAATTAATTCCCCAAATATGTATAATCTAATATTATTTCTTGTATAAGTGCTTATTTTGTACGGCGGGTTCAAGTTTTATGGCCTATGAGAGTTGAGTTGAGCCTGATAACTTAAATTTTAGATGGTAATGATTTCAACTCGATTTTTTTATAACATTTTTTGTTAGATATCGATTTGATACGAATCAACTTCCAGTTGAGAAGGATTTTAGCTCAAAATCTGGTGAAGAACTTGATTCGTCGTAGAAAAATCTAGCAATTTTTAACTTTATTACTGAAAAAATATTCTCGATGAAGTTTTAAGTTCAAAGTCTACCTAACGTGTTTTTTAGGTCTTATTCTAATTTGGACTTTATTTAGCAAATAGAAGATTGAGCTAAAATTAGCGGATTGAGGTGAAACCTTTACTTCTGAAAAGGCTGCTGATATGAGTTTTTAAAATTAGAGTTTTTGACATAAAAGTTATAAAGACTC
The DNA here is from genome assembly GCA_958450335.1 of Hibiscus tridactylites. NCBI lineage: Eukaryota > Viridiplantae > Streptophyta > Magnoliopsida > Malvales > Malvaceae > Hibiscus > Hibiscus tridactylites. The sequence goes on from OY288286.1 coordinate 69,504,526, forward strand.
TTTTAGCCTTAACAATTATAAAAAATTTACAAATAACCTAAATTTAATCATTTCTATTTTAATTCTTCAATCTCATGTATTTACATTGTGACATTTGTAAACTGATACTTTTTGTTTTTTTTATTCTCACGCATTTATATTTTGTATTTAAATTGTATTAAAAATAATTATATAAATAATAAATTAATATATAGATCATTCAAAAATGCTTGATAATGTTATATTAAAAATTATTTTTTATAATCTAATTAATATTAATAGATACAAAATATTGATAACTAATAAACTATTGAAATAAGTGTCGAATATAATCATGTCCTTATATGTTATTTTGCTTGTTTAAATAATCAAAAAGTTATCTTCTATCAGTTAATTTTACCAAACATTTTTATACAGTTAGCTAATCAAATCAACTAATGCAATCAAATATCCGCTTATTGCCAAACATGACTTTGGACTTTTCATTGTGTTTAAATTACACTTTAATAAAATAAATATTTAATAAAATTTTAAACAATAATTATCATACTAAATTAGTCTTGGTCCCTCAATCCCTTTTCCTACTTTAACTTTGATAATGGAAACTTTTTTTTTGAATTGAAATGAAAGGGAAACAAACTATAGCAGTGTGCACTGCGGAACATTTGACTATCTCTTTCAAGTAGCCTAACTATCGAAAGGGGGATCTGCAAGGATAACCGAGGACTCTGTCGAGAAGGCAGCTAGTTTGGCAAGGCCATCAGTCGGTCGATTAGCTTCACGAGGCACCCATACGATATCAACCAACCAAGCCCGGCAACAAAGCTTGTTAATTGCACGCACCAATGAGAAGGAAGAGTTTTCGGCAGCGTTATCGGTAATGAGTTCTATCGCCTGTTTGCAATCCGATTGAACTTCCAAGATTTCATAACCATGCTCCCAAGCATAGAGGAGGCCGATGTAGATCGCCCAAAGTTTGGTTTGAAGGATGCTTGCTATGCCGATAGACTTATAAACCCCCCACAGCCAATTGCCGTTGTTGTCACGTAGAAGGCCTCCCACGACACTATGTTTTTTCGAGGTTGAAGAGGAGTCGTCTACATTGAGACAAACACATCCCCGGATCGAAGGGTGCCAAGTTACTGGAGCACGAGGGCACGACACAGCTGAACGCAAAGTCTGTGAGTTACCATAGCATGTTGCCCATGCTATCAAACGGCGGAGAACAATCAAGGCTGTCACGTAGAAGGCCTCCCACGGCACCGTGCTTCTTCGAGGTTGAAGAGGAGCCGTCTATATTGAGACAAACAATCTGTTTCCAAGTTTCCATAGTTGCAGGGCAGTCATGCAAAACATGGCAGTAGGTTTCTTGAGGATACACGCAAATTGGACAAGAGGGATCATCCGTGAGTCGATGATGACAACGTTTCGAGTTGGTCAGTAATTTTTTTCGAAACACAAGCCATAAGAAAATGCGCACCCTTTGCGGCACTGGGCACTGCCAAAAAATCTTCCAGACAGGTGATTCAATGTCCCAAACCGGTTCTGTTAGATGCCTATAAATCGAACTGATACTAAAGTTATGCATTGTGCTCTATCGTCACACACAAACATCGAGGCAATTAGTAGGATCAGGGCATTTGATGCTTTTAATATGTGCAACAACTTCACTGGGGAAAATGGATGAGAGGAGAGTAAGGTTCCACATACCATTTCCATCGAGAAGATCAAGGACTGAAAGGTGGTCGATTTCCGCAGCAGGCCGCAAGGCAAATCGGCGCAGAGAGCCTAATGCTGGAATCCAAACATCATCTAGCAGACGGACAGATTGACCGTTGCCGAGAGACCATGCGATGCTGGAACGTATTGAATCCCAGTGAGTGGCAAGGGCTCTCCAAAGGGGTGAGGCAATTGAACATTGAATGGAGTGAGGGCAAACCTCCACCATTCTGTACTTTTGGCGGAGCAGTAAAACCCATAAAGCTGCTGGTTTCGAAATAAGATTGGACCCAATCTTGTGAACAAAGGCTACGTTATAGTCGAACATGCTTCGGAAGCCTAGACCACCGTTTGCCAAAGGTTGGCGAATAGCTTCCCAATTTACCAGTGGAACTTTACGATCAGAGGTAGAGCTTCCCCAAACGAACTGTCGTACAATCTTTTCTATATCATCACACACGCCTTTCGGAAGGAGTGTCGATTGCATGAAATATACCGGAATCGCTTATAAGACAGACTTGGCCAATGTAACTCGCCCTACCAAAGAAAGGGTCTTTGCAACCCATCCACTAAGGCGAGCCTTTAATTTTTCAATAATGAAGTTATAGTCGTCGCGTGTTACATGCTTGTGTATAACCGGTACCCCTAAGTATCGCCCAAGACTCTCAACTTCTTCGAAACCAAGAGCATTAGTGATTGAGGTTCTGATCTGCGAGTTTGTGTTTGGTGAAAATCAAACTTGTGTTTTCCGCTTGCTCACTCTATGTCCTGAGGAAGCACCAAAATCAGCCAAGATGTTCTCAATTACCTTAGCATTAGCCATATCCGCCTTAGCATATAGGATTAGATTGTCGGCAAAAAATAGATGGGACAATGGCGTGCCGTTACGAATGAAACGAAAAGGGGACCAAGACCTATTCGCGACAACCGTATCAATAAGATGACCCAATCGCTCCATGGTGAGAACAAATAAATATGGGGAGATCGGATCCCCTTGGCGAATGCCTCTTTGAGGGAAAAAGACCGGCGATAAAGAGTCATTCCATTGAACTTGGAAGGACGATGACATAATAGAGTCCATGATAATACGGATGAGCAATTCAGGAATAGCAGCATCACGTAAGGAGACGTGAATAAAATCCCAACACAACTTATCAAACGCATTTTCAGGGTCTACTTTGATTGCCATCCATCCCACTTTTGTTTTCTTTGATCGCATGGAATGGATTGCCTCCTGATTAATAATAATGTTATCAGTAATTGTTCTCCCACTGATGAAACTGGTCTGATTCTCCTGGATCAAAATCGGAAAGATTGGCTGTAATCTTTTAACAATAATCTTGGATAGCAAGTTGTAGAGAACCGTACAAAGACTAATAGGGCAAAAATCAGAAAAAGACTCCGGAGCTTCCTTTTTGGGGATGGGTACCAAGATAGTGCGGTTAATTTCAGGATCAAGTGAACCTCCCTTGAAAATACCCTGAATAACACAACAAATATAAGGGCCAACAGTGCCCCAATGTTTTTGGAAAAAATGAGCGTGTAAGCCATCCCAACCCGGTGCTTTAAGCGGGGCCATGTCCATTAGAGCTATATGGATTTCAGTGTTCGAATGTGTATCGCAAACTCCCTGGAGAAGAGCAGTAGGAATTTCCGGATAATGACCAGAAGAAGCAAAGGGCCGACTCTCATTAGACTCGATGGCGAAGAGGGATTGGAAATAGGTAGTAGCTTCCATCCTTAATTGATCATTGTCTGAGCACCACTCACCATTGGAAAGTTTAAGTGAGCTTATCATCTTCCTTTGCTTGCAGATAATAGCCTTGCGATGGAAATACTTCGTATTCCGATCACCATTTAGAACCCAATTCGAACACGACTTTTGACGCCACATAAGCTCTTCCTAATCAAGGACCCTTTCTAATTCTTGAAGAAATTCAACTTCAAGCGAAGCAAGAAATCTAGAATTTCGTTGGCCTAGGGCTTTCTGAATACCCCTTAGGCGAGCCATAATTGTTCGCTTTTTCCGCCCAATGTAACCAAAAACAGTGTGGTTCCAAGTCTCTACTGCATTAGTAAAGCTTATTATGGTCTCGGATAGGGACTCCGAGGGATGTCAGTTATCATGCACCATACGTGCAAAATCATCGTGAGAATTCCAACCTGAAAAGTACTTGAAAGACGACGAAGTTGGAAAAGATGAGGAATTACTCACTTGTAGAGAAATTGGCCTGTGATCGGATCGCATACGAAATAAGTGTGAAACCATAGAGTCATGAAATGCTTCATCCCAAAGATCATTACATAAGAATCTATCTAGCCGTGCATGAGCCATGCGACAAGACCATGTAAATTCCAGCCCAGAGAACCTCATATCTCTAAGACCATTAGAGAATACAAAAGACTGAAATTCCTTGCATGGGATGGAGGATGAAGCAGAACCACGCCTGTCAGAGTCAAAGAGCGTCGCATTGAAGTCACCACAAATAAACCATGGCGAGCGAATAGAGGTGACTAAACCATGTAGATGATGCCAGAGAATCCGACGCTTAGAAGAGTTAGGGCTACCGTAGACAACAGACATCAAAAAAGAAGTGTCATAGTTCCTGTGGAAGACACGACAGTGGATAAATTGAAAATGATTGGAGAGAACTTCAACATGAACAAAATCGTACCAACCAATTCAAATACCCCCGGAAAAACCCTTGGCTTCAACCCTGTGGGAATTAGGCAAACCAAGTTTCAAGATAACTGTATCAGCTTTAGAACCACTGATCTTTGGTTCTATCAACACCAAAATATCAGGTCTAACCTTGCGCAGATATTCCTTCGCAGCAGTAATAAATTTAAGGTTTGCACAACCCTGAACATTCCAGCAGAGGCACTTAAAATTCATATTAAATAATAACAAAAGGAGGAGGAAACACAACATTACTGAGGCAAGTTCAGCTGCTGCTCTCCCGCAGAGACTAGGGCCGAAGCGGCGTTGGGATTATCAAGTGAGGTGCTTGCGTGAACTGGAGGCATTAATTGGTCTGGCGGGTGCGTTTTGATACTCCCTAGAACAACCGATGATGGCGAGCTTGGATCAACCGTCATTAGATGCACATTAGGATTGGAATTTTCATCCATAACGACAACAACGAGTTTGGAGGTATCAAGGCCAGGAGTGGATGTCCTCTTCGAGCTAGAAGCTTTGCTGGATCCTCGATGGACAATAGGAAAGTCGGCAAGGGTAGTTGACAGTGGTTTACGGATATGGGTTACTTTGTGAGACTTAGAAATCACCTGTAGTTTGCCTTTGGAGCGCGAATCAATCTTCGTTGAATTGCGAACAGGTTGAGATACGGAATGAGGCTCCCTGATCGTGAGCGGGACAGTGGCTGTGATCGGTGGGCTTGCATCAAGGTCCTCGTATATGGGATTGAATTGGGAGCCAGAAATGTCATGGGGAGTGTCGAGGGATGATGGTGGTGGGGGTAGATTTCTTAGTAAGCCGACGTTGCCGTCGCTCAACCAACATCCATGGGCCAAACAAAGAAGAGTCCGGAGAGGGTTCGGAGGCAGCAGGCTGGTGTGTTTGAGTCTCAGAAGAAGCTTGCGGATTAGTAGGTTGTGGTGCTGTCGTGTTCTCTGGAGGCTGTATGGTTTTTAGGTCCGGGCATAGGATTTGTGCATGGACATACTTCCCGCAATGGTAGCAAATGAAGGGAAGGGATTCATACTCCACCAATTGGATATCACCATTAATAATTATCTTCGATATGAGAGGTTTCCTAAGATCGACAGACACTGCCATTCGAGCGAACCGACCACGGTTGCCACATTCCGTTTGGTTCAATCCGAAAAACAGGGCCAATGCACTCACCAATTGCAGTGATCAAGCTCTTCTTGTACAACATAGCCGACAGTCCCGGGAGGCGAATCCACTCAACTTGCTTCGTCGGGAAGGGCTTAGAGGAATCAAAATCAATGGTCCATGGTTCCACAATCAAGTAGTGGCCGAAGATAACCCACAGGCCATCCGCAATTGCAAAGAGGTAATCTGTATGGTTGCGGAAAGTGGCAAGGTAATAATCGTTGTCTATGTCCATCAATTTAATAGGCTGGGTTGGTTTCCATAGATCATGTATCTTAGTTTTGAGAGTGCTATATCCGATACGATGACCGAGAAGTTTGATCACAAGGGTTCTGTCGAAACACTTTGCAGCTAGGGTTTGGATACGATCAGAAAAATCAATCGAAATAAGACCATTGTCTATACCCCGATGGACATCTCCCTCTAATAGTTCTATATCATCATCATCCATATCACCATCTTCATCGGAGAAACCCATTTTGATGTCGTGCATTAGTGAGTCTTTATAGGAAACAAGAACTCACACAGGAGTGTAACCAAAAGCAGCGTTATCCGATCCACCCTTGTCTGGCGGATCATCGTTTTGGCGTCGAGGTTTTTTAAGGGACGAGCGTTATCAGGGCTAACGGTGGCAGCTTGGGGGGAATTCAGCGGCGGGGACCATTAGGGTTTTTTTTCTTATAATGGAAACCTTTAACATTAAGTAAAAATATAAGGTTTTAGTAGAAAACAACTAAGAAAACCGGCAGTGATTAATGAGAAATAAAGGTCGGAAAGGGAAAGACGTAAAAAAAAAGCAATAAAATATGGTGGGTTGATTCGTCAATTTTCATCTGACTGCATTTATAATTCACAAACAAATAGTGCGTAGTTGAGCTAGGGTGACATAATTTGCTATTTCACCCAACAACGTTAAATTATATTTATGTGCGGAATAGTTTGGGAGTTTAATTAAAGTTTTAAAAAAACCTAAGGGACTTGATTGGAATTTTAAGAAAGAAAGTGGAATCTTTGGGAATAAAAGAATTAAATCAGATGTGGTTAGTCCGTTAAATGGATAAGTGGATGACACGTGGCTTACATAAATAAAATAAAATAAAATCATATTGCGATTCTATGTATAATAGGTGAATTTAGTCTTTGTACATTAATTTGATATATATATATATATATATATATTTTAATTTCAAAAAATTTAAAGTTTAAAATTTGCAGTTATGACCTAGCCGTTAAAGCATTTTTACTATAATCGCTATACTATGTGTAAGTTTTTGACGTGTGTGTTTGGATGGTCGTTTGGTGGCATAAAATTTCGATTCAATGTGATTTTTGGCCTCGAATGATCTACCCACATGTTTGGATCTGAAAATTTAAAATTAATTCTGGATCCTAAACGTGATTCTGGGAGAAGCATGGTAGAAGTAACTTTTGCGTTTCGTCGTAATTTTTACAATATATTTTTATACAATCGTGATTTTTAAGAAAAAAAAACTCTCAAACATTATTTGCAGATTTAACACTAAAAATAATTATAAATATCTTTACATTTATGAATTTGTGTATTAGATTAATTAATGATTTTAAACGAAGTACTCTAATGTTAAAGGCTATAGAAGCGATATGGGATAAAAAATTATTAAGTTTATATTTTTAAAATATAAAATGTTATTTAACTATTTTAAATTGCGACTAAATTGGTAGAATATATTTTAGATCCAGACGCGGTGAAGCTGTTGGAATTCTTGCGGCATCTCGTTCATCGACATTATCCTTCTGTAAGCTCAAAAGTGTCCATGCAGGCTTGAAGAATGACATTTGTTTTGGTGTCATTCGTTCTCTCTTCGTCAATCATAATTTTTCGTTTCGTTTGGATGTTTGTCGTCATTTTTTCTGTTGTTTTCTCTTATGTTATGCTATGTGTTGTGTTGTTTGTTTGGTCTGTTTTGTTGGTGTTCGTGTTATGTTTTTCTCTCCTCCATCCCTTGTTTTGTTTTTATGTTTTTATTTTGCATCGTTCTTTCTTGTTTGGTTTTGAATAAAATGCCGGGTTTTTTTGTTTAAAAATAATAAATAAATAAAATTTGAGGATTAAAACTGTCATTATACCAAACATTGTTAGATGTTCGTTTGTATTTAACGAAAGAATGACTCGATTGTAACTAAAACTTTAATTGAATGGCCTAATTATATATTTTTATATTTTAATGATCCAATCGTGATTTTACTAATAAATTAATAATTGAGTGACCAGCGGTATAATTTACCCAAAGATAAAATAAATGGTGAAACGTGATATCTTCCTTAGTCCACATTTCTGGTTAATTAAACAATTGAGAACACCAAAGCGTAAGCAAAACAACACAGAAGCAATCGGTTAAGGCCCCGTTTGCGGTTGCGTTTCGCAACCCAAACGGGCTTTTTTAAATACTTTTAAATGTTTTTTTTGTATTTTTAGTTGCTTTTAAAACTAATTTTTTTTCACCCAAACTAAAAAAAAGCTAGATTTTATAAATTTTTGGGTGAAAAAATTGGTTTGAAAATAAAATTACTTTTTTATTTTTATTATTTAATTATAATTTATTGTACATTATGCATACATAATTGTAAAATAATATATATTTTATAATATTTATATTAGAATAAAATTATTTTATTTGTAATTTATTTTATATTTATTATTAATTTGTAAGTGATATGTTCGTATATATTTAGAATGTAGTTTATATTTTCAAATTAAATTTTATAAAAAAATATTTTTTATTATAATTAAAATTACCTTATTTCATATATCATAACATTAACTGATTTGAACATCACCCAAGTTTACTTTTACTTTTTAATATCATGTCTAAAATAGACATTTTATCTCCTCAAAATGATTTTTTGACATTAATGACAACCACTAACGAGCTTTTCAAAATTACTTTTCAACAGCTAGTTTAAAAATCATTTTTTTCACCGCACTTTTTAAAAACAACCGTAAACTAAGCCTAAATCATTCTAATACACCCCTAAAAATAATTAATTAAATAAATACACATTTCAATCTACATAGGATAAATTTATGTTTAGCCCAGCTCGCCTTAGCACATAACTTGTGTTTAATGAAGCGCTAGTTCGTAACGTGTTTTATATAAGACACGAATTTGTCCTAAGTAGATTGAAAGAACTATTTCTCTGAATGATCATCAAAAGAATTACTTACTTAACTAAGGGTAAATTACTTCAATGACTACCGAACTTTAAGGGTGTACTTATTTTGACCACCGAACTATCGAACTCGTTAATCAGACCATCAAACTTATTAAATTGACATGTTTTGACCACTGTCGTTAAAAAACTAACGGAGGAGCGACGTGGCAGTTAATAAAAATTTGTGAAACTACACATTTAGTCCTTATTATTTACATATTATATTAATTTGATATAAATTAAATTAAATTAACCAACCAACTAAATGATGATAAGTGTCTCATCTATTTTTAAGTTTTAATTTATTTAATTTAATAAATAAAAAAAAATGAAAAAAATAAAATGAAAGGGAAACTGCTCCCGAAATTTAATCACACACTAGCTGCATGGAAAGCCCTTGCTCCAACCGCTGATTCAAGTTCACTAATCTGATATAGGATGTTAACATATTTTATTAAACATTACTTTGTTGGTGAAAACTAAAAGAAATTTAAAGAAGAAGGAAAGAGTAGTAATAAGATATTCGAACCCGGGATCAAGGCGAGTAATTCTCATGCCTTTACCGCTACACCAAGCTACATTTAGTGATATATATTGTACACTTTTATATACATATCTTATATTATAGTTAGGAGAAAAAGTAAAAATGATTGAAAGGGGACTTGAACCTAGATCACGTGGGATGTGTCTAATCACACAAATATTCGATTTAATTCCCGTTACTATATTTTTTTCCTAGTGATCTAGGTTCGAGTCATCTTTCAACTATTTTTACTTTTTTTCTAGCTACATTATAAGATATGTATATAAAAATGTACAATATATATCACTAAGAATAACTTGGCGCAATGGTAAATGCATTAGAATTTCTTACTTTGGTCCCATGTTTAAATTCCCGTTACTATACTTTTTTCTTCTTTAAATTTCCTTTATTTTTCACCAACAAAGTAATGATTTAATAAAATATGTTAGTATCCTATATTAGATTAGGAACTTGGCTAAGTGGTTGGAGCATGAGTTTTCCATGCAATTTGCACAGGATCAAATCCCAATTCCCGTTAACTGATGGTGTGATTGACGAGTTCGATAGTTCGATGATCAAATGAAATACTCTAATGTTAACGAGAGTATATAAGTGATTTGGGGAAAAATAACTAAAATTGATGTATTTTTTAAATATGAAGGGTGACCCAAACGTAATTTTACCCATAATTGGGTGACCCAAATATAACCTTTAATAAATGGGTGACCCAAATGTACATTTAATACTTGGATAACGCAAATGTAACTTTTAATAATTAGATAACTTAAATGTAACTTTATCTATAATTAAGTGACCTCCTTTGTAGTTTACCCAAAAAACAAATATTATTTCAACAACCCCAAACTCCAAAGCTATATCCTTTCCTTTTCCTTCACTTATAATATACCTTTCTGGTATTTCACATGCAATCCATTTAACTTCCTTCAAATCTGACTACCCTTTACATCAATCATCAATTATTTCTTCTTCTTCTTTTATAATCATATCCCTATATTCAAATTTTCCATCTATTTTTAAACATCCCCCAAAAAAGTCTCTCTTTGTAGTATTTTTTTCTTCTGTTTTGTAAAGATCTGGTTGGTGGTGGATACATGGGGAGGTTATTTGTGGTGAATCTGGAAGGGAAGGTTTATAGCTGCAAGCACTGCAAAACCCATCTCGCTCTTTGTGATGATATTGTCTCCAAGGTTGTTTTTCTTCTTTCTTAAATCTGATTCCTTTGACTCTTGTCTGAATTCTTCATCTGGGTGTTTCTAATTTGTTTGGTTTGTGTAATGGTGGTTTTAATTACGATTGGGGGATACATAAGGTTCCATCCTTTTATTAAGTATTTAGATCACATTTTCATTTCGGATGAAATTTATAATTAATGGGTTCCATGGTTGATTAAATTGAGATTAACTGTATTGTTAAACTATGAATTTGGGTATTCCGTGTTGATTTTTTTGCTGGCTTTATGATTTTACAAGTTCAATGGCTCTTCTATGTTAAATTTATCATTTGCTATCATCTCTTTTTAGGGCATATATGATATTTTGGTGTCCTTTGCAAGGGCTTGGCGCTTTGATGATAGCAAATTGTTGGTATTTTAAGACAAACGTGATGTTAAATGTTTTTTGTTTTGCTTTCATAAGGACTTTGTGCTGGAGATTAAACCTACTATGTTCTGTGTAAATGTTATTCTCAATCATGAATGTGAGATTTTGCAATTTGCACATTTGGTTCTGTGATAATAGACACTTCGAACTACGAACAGAGTCCTAAAATAATGCTACGGTAACCGTCGAATCCGCTCAAATCGCTTGTACTTGACTTAGGAACTGGTTAGTGTATGATAACCATGGTAAAGAATGAGGATGCTTAATCGCTAAAGTATTTAGTTATATATTTCATAGGAATATCGGTGTAGTCGATTTCGGGGTGTTCGGGGTTCTCTTATAAGCACATTTTCTAACCATGTGTTTTGCTTGTGTTATTTTATTCAGTCCTTCCACTGCAGGCATGGGAAGGCATATCTCTTCAGTAAGGTGTAAGTTTTCTCAGTTTTAGACACCTAATTAGTATGTGTTAAGCAACTACTCTTAATATTTGCCTATACTATAAGGTGTTTGCTAATTCTATAATGATTCAAGTAACGATAGGGATGTCAAACTATGTTGTACTCGTAATCTCTTGCTCAACGGATGACGAAAAAATGTGCTTGTTGATTTCATTTGTTGGTTCTAGTAATTTGTTTTGAGCAAGGCAATAACATTGCATTTTCGAGGATATATATTCCAAGGATGGACTTTATAGATATCCCCACTTGCATCATCTTTCGAGAAAATGGGATTGTTTTCATATGTGGTTTTCATCTCCCATTGTTTCTCAGAGTAAACGTTACTTCTGGAGAAAACGAAGATAGAATGATGATGACGGGGTTGCACACTGTGGCGGACATCTTCTGTGTTGGATGTGGATCGATTGTTGGCTGGAAATATGTAAGCTTTTTGTATTACAATTTCGAAATTCATGGTTTAATGTATCTTGTTTCTGTTATTTACATGAATTGTTTCGTGTAGGAATTTGCCCACGATAAGAACCAGAAGTACAAGGAAGGAAAATCCGTCCTTGAGCGGTGAGTAAATACATCAGAAATATAGAAACTTCGGTTTTGGGTTAGGGAAGGATGTTCTTAACGGAGGTTTTCTGGACCATGCCGTCGAACAGGTTTAAGGTGTTTGGTCCCGACGGAAGCAATTACTGGGTCAGCCATGGAAGACATGTGGGTGGGAGTGATGCAGATGATGTTTGATTAACAAATGAAATATGGTCAAATTCCAAATTGTACATTCTTTAACCCCTTACAACTCTCATCTGAATCCTTAAAAACCAGACTTATTTCAAATATTCTGTTACAAATTGACATTCCAAATGTTTATATTGAAGTATTTACGTTCGTCGCTTGTGTCTAATATATTTTTGGGCATGATTATGTTATTACATTTACGAGATATGAAAATACCTTTTTTTAATAGTCATGGTGATTACACAGTAGTATAAGTTAATATAAAATAATCTCTTTAAAAAACAAAATAATACTGAAATTGAATTCAACAAGTGTTCTAATAAAAAAACAGATGATGTTCATCCAGTAAAAAATATCATCAAATCTATATTTATCTATCTAATTTAAGCACATTATTGTAATAATATTTAGGTTAAGTGGTTAAAGTTATCTATGTTAATCTTAATTAATTAAAATATATTATTTTCTTTTAAACATAGATCAAAATATCTATCTACCCTTAAATTACAAAATCTTAATTTTTGTTCATTTAAAACTCTCGCTGCCGTCGTCATCGTCGTCGCTGCCTCCTGCAAACAGTTAATAGTTCGAACAAATTTCAATGCTTCACAAAGAAAATTGGTGTTGTTTACCTAATTACACAAACCTAATGAAAAAATTAATGAGAAATGAATCCGGTGATGTAAAGATCCATATGCAAAAAAGAATGTGTTATTAGGTTTGCAAACAGTCATATTACCGGTGATGTAAAGATCCATATGCAAACAGTCAATGGTTCGAATAAATTTCAACTATTGTTGCTCATCCCCTTGTGTCCTGGTGGCAAAGGTAGATGTTTATCATCCCTTGGGACCCGGGTTCGAGCACCAGTTATGCCATGCTGTGTGTGCCGTCTTTGAAAAGACTAAGAAAGTTGAACAGATGCTACCCTTGTTTGAGTCAAGTTTCTACTAGGGTAGCGACGATGACAACCGCAACTTAAATTTCAAATAAACAAAAATTAAGGTTTTGTAATTTAGGGGTATATAGGTATTTTGATTTATGTTTAAAAGAAAATTAAAAATAAAATAATATATTTTAATTAATTTACCTTTTAATTTTTAAATAATTTATAATTATATGTTGAGTCTTTTAAATTTTAAATCTTTATAAATTAAATTAATAGTGCTCATCAGTGCTCGTAGTTAGTAGTACTCATTGGTGCTCGTCGAGCGCTGTAGACTCATCCCTATATTTATCTATCTAATTTAAGCACATTATTGGAGTATATTCACAGTGTGTGTGATATTTTTATTAAAAAATGAAATTGAACAAATATTATCGTGAAATTACATTAAAAATATTAAAAGAATAATTTTGATCTATATACATTAATATTCAAATAAAGATAATGATTTCATCATTTCTACTTACATAATATTTTCATCTAATACATTAAATAATAAAATTATTAACTTGGATGTAATGCAATGCAATTAACTTTAGCAAAACTCTTGTTAATTTTCCACTGTATTTATTTATTTTAATAAATTAAATTGACTCGAAGACGATGAAATTCAAGTATTTTCTTTAAATTAAGGATCATAGAATGAATTTGACAAATTCCAACCCCAATAAATGGAATCATGCAACATTTAAGAATTAAGAGTTCAAATGTATCAGAAATTTCGAAGAAGGTTTATTGTGCGTTAATTTAATTAGTATCATTGTTACTATAATATTTTGAAAATTGTAAATATGATTGACTGAATTTTCATGTGATTTTAATTATATGACTAAATAATAATAAAAAGAAAATATGATGTCATCTCTTTAACATCAATAACTCACAATGTTATTAATTTAGACCTAGTAATAATAAAGTATTATATAAAAAGAAGAGGACCAAATAATGCTAAATTAAAGTAGAATGATTAAATAAAAAACATAACATAACAAAAGAGCTAAAATCATATTTAGACCAAAGTAGCATCTCAAATGGAAGAAAAAAAAAACACAGGGTTATTATCGTGATTGTCCATCCACCTGAAAGCGAGAAAAACAGAAAAACGTCATTCAAGGAGGGAAAAGAAAACAATGACATGAAAGCTCCGGTTGCAGTTGTAACCGTCATTCAAGATTTCCCTCCAATTCCCATTTAATCCCTCCTTCCATCCCCATATTTACTATCCTTGCCACTTTCCGCCATTGTCATTTCCCTCTTCAATATCTCCTTCTCTTACTCATGTCGTTTCGTATTTCTAGCTCCAAAGCTCAACCTAACTCCTCCAAAAACGCTGCGTTATGGAGTACTTTGGTGCGTGAGAAAATTCCGACGAAGGTGGAGATGGATCGGAGCTTTAGGGAATAAACAGTTATGCAAGCGGCGGCGTTGAAACAACGGCACCGATTAAGAGCTAGGATTGTTTCTCGATATGCGAAGACGTGAGAGAGGACAGAGTGATCTTCTTCTTAATCACTCCTCCGAAGACTTGGATGCTCCTTTAGGTAAAGTTTTAAAAATTCCTTAGTTTTTAGCTATCTTTTGATTTGTTTTTCCTCTTCTTGATTTAGTAGTGTTGTTTTTTTAAATGTAGGATCTAAACCTGGAGCTTCACCGATATTTAACCTTTCGGCTTCGACAACTACTCGGGTGAGAAATACGGGTGGTACGGCTGATGGTTTTCTTAATTGTGATAGTGATAAAAACGACTATGAATGGTAATTTGATTTGCTTATTTGTTCTTTTTGTTTGAGGGAAAGCAAAATGCAAAAGCCGCCTTTCAATTTTGAAGTGAATGGAATAAGTATGTTAGAATAGGTTTTAAAATTCAGTTGTTTCTTAACTATTAATTAATGAATTAATATCCTATACACTGCGTCCACAAGTGCCTTAGTTTTAGGGTATAGAGAGTTAGTTTATGGTATATGGTTTAGGGATTTAGGTGTAGGGGTTAGAATTTAAGGATAATCGTTTTAATTTAAGGTTTAGAGTTATAATTTAGAATTTATAGGTTAAAACCTAAATACTCAACATATTACCCTAAAAACTAAACCTTAACCTATAAATCCTAAATTATAACCCCAAACCTTAAATTGAAACGATTATCCTTAAATTCTAAACCCTACACCTAAACCCATAAACCATATACCCTAAACTAATTCCCTATACCCTAAAACTAAAGCGCTTGTGGAAACTTTCGGTTTTCACCGCCTGTGTATAGAATATTTATCCTTAATTAATTATATTGTTGTTAATTTATTGTGCTAGCCTTTTAAGAATCATATTAAGAGAACTTACTAAACAGTACGGAAGCCATAGGAACAACCAAAGAAATCCTTGACTTTATTTGTTACTCGTATGCTTAGCTTAGTTTTGCATTGGGGTGTTAATATTGTATATATATTGGTAGGTTTCAGTTAATTTGATTAAAGTCGGCCGAAGGATTAATGAGGCAATAAGAAGAGAGGAAAAGAACAAGAAAGGTGGATGATAAATATGGATGACTTGTGTGATTGATTAAAGGTAATAAGTTGATGGTTGTGGATGAGCATCTTTTACATGTGCCCTGGGGTCACCAGCAGCAACTAGAGCGTTTGGGTTGGCATGGCAGCTTTTTGTTTTGGCTTCTTTGAAGTAAAGTATTGATGATGTCTTGTAAGTTGTACCCTGAACTGAATCTTCATTTTCCTAGCTTTTTGAATCGAGTTGAATTAAGTTTCATTGTAATGAACTTCATTCCTTTCATTTTTCACAATCCAACTTGAATCTAGATGCCATGCTTTTTGAACCCTATTATATTCCTTTACTTGTTGCTTTTCCTTTGTTTCTCTAAAGAAGTTAGAAAGGTGTTAATTGTTGCTGCTACTTCATGCACAAATCTGTTCTAGTTGACTTGAAATGTCAAAGTTCCAGATTTCCAAAAGAAGCCAAATGCTCAACATTTACGCCAAAGATTTATATACCATATTTTTATATTGTTTTTTTGTAACCAGCTTTCGAAGCTTTGATATAAATAGTGGAATTGTCCCAAGGACTGGACTGGGAACTTCTTGTGATGGAAAGTACTGATACTTGGTGGCTCGGGTGAATCATGATGGTCTAACCAAAACTTGATTACCTCAAATGAACTTTTAGTTATTTTGCTGCAAGGATTGAAACCCTTAACATTTCTTATAATGTCAGCCTGTAAGGAATGTTGAACTGGTATTAAGTTCAGAAGAATCTTAATTTACTGAAAGCTTGTATGAGTGAACTTCTGTTGTATACATGCTTGTCTGATTTGACAGTCGGATTCTTAGCTTCAAGACATGATTTGTGAGTTCGTGTTGTGAATCTTAACATATATGTATCCTTGATGTTAAGAATGCTAAAGGATTTTGAAATATGGGTTTTGATTCAAATTTGATTGTAGAAGCTTTTGGATGAGTTTCCACTGTCTATCGGAAGATGCGTCAAGGTCTTACCCTTGCTTCAGCTTTGAACCACTACTTTTTATTTCCCTCATGAATGTGATTGAAGGAAAGAAATTTCTTTTAATATAATGATACTAAACTGAATTTTTCTTCCATTTCAGGCTTTTATCATCCCCTGGTACTCCTCTTTTTCCTTCCTTGGAGATGGAGTCGCAAAAGACTGTATTGAGTCAGATTGGCACTCATAAGGCTCGCCCAACTGCAGTCAAATCTAGAGTATGGAAAATTTCTAGTTGGATCACGCACCTTTCGTAATGTTTCAGATAGCAGATTTGTAGATCGTTTTAGACTTTATAGTTTTTCTAATAATTGGGTTCATGGACTCATTGACAATTGATTTTGTTCATTGTGTTTATAGGCAGCAAATCCCCAGCCAGAGTCTTCCGCGAGGGGCAACTTAACACTGAAGCAACCGGCTTTGTCCCCTGGGTCTATCGGTATTCGCAGGCCCTCTTCCTCAGGGAGTCCAGGTTCAAGGCCTGCAACACCCGCTGGACGCTCTACATTGACTGGAGCATCAAAACCTATGATATCATCAACGCCAACGAGTCAGTCCTCATTACTGTCAGCTAAGCCCTCCCTTTCTGCAAGTAAGCTTGTAACATCTACAACTAGGCCTGCAACAAAAACCGTAACATCCACGTTGAAGCCTACAGTTTATGTAGCCAGGACTGAATCTTCTGCTACTAAACCCGCAGTTTCTTCAAGATCCTCCACACTGACAAGGTCCACAGCTAGGTCTTCACTCTTCAACACCAACTGCAAGACCTATACCTTCATCCAAACCCATATCAAGAGCAGCCGCACCAACTTGTCGACCATCAATTGCTAATATATCCGCTCCTCCAATTAAATCTTCTCCTTCAGTTAAAAAGTCAACACATGCAGCATCCAGAAATTCTGTGCCATCACATGGGGCCCCTCCAATGGTAAAATCTAGACCATGAAAGCCTTCTGAGATGCCTGGTTTTTCTCCCTTGATGCTCCACCAAATTTAAGAACAACTCTACCTGATAGGCCACTTTCAGCCACAAGAGGTAGGCCTGGAGCACCAAGTTCTCGATCTTCTTCGGTTGAACCAGGTCCTATCGGTAAACCAAGACAACATCACGACAGTCATGCTCTCCTTCATGAGGCCGTCTCCCTGATGCTCTAATAATGTTGTTTTCAAGGTATTTCTATCCCTATCTCAACTTTTGGGTTATTTTGGGCTGATACATTGAAAATTTGAAAGTCAGAGAGGGGGAACAATTGAGTTAGTTCTTTCTTTGATTTCATTATTATGTTGAGCAGGATATAAGGCGAAGGATTCCCGGTAATTTACGGCCATTGATGACGAGTATTCCAGCATCATCTATGTACAGTGTAAGATCAGGGCCTGCAAGGGGCAGAACAATTAGTGTCTTGGATTCCCCTCTTGCTATAAGTGGTAATGCTAGTTCGGAGCTTAGTGTTAGCAGTAATGGCATTTGTTTAGACAGGAGCGAAATACAATACGACATCGGAAGTGAGCGAGGTGCTAGAACCATTGCCGAAGTTCATGCCAGATGATGGTAAGGGTGTACAACCATGCGATTTGTCCGTACATTATTGTTTTAAATCTGTAGTCTTTGACACTTGGAAGAGGGGCAATTACCAAGCTGAAAATCATCGGGATTTTATTCCAATATCGATGTATTTATTAGGGAAAGCTTGTTGAACAAATTCCTAATTGGAAATTTTCTGAATTGTGGCTCAGCCTGATGTTGAACAAATATCACCCCAAAAATATAACAAAATGCGAATATAATATAAATATAACAAATAAATAAATGTGTTCAAATCTGCAAAAAACACACACTAAAAGTTGTATAAATATGTTCATTTTAGAACAATATTGGCGTACAAAAAATACAAATACGATAACACACAACATGATAATGGGAGTTATTAATTTTTTTAATTAATTATAATATTTTCTAATATAACATAACTACATAACCTGAATACGTAAAAAATAATTTAAAATAACACAACAAAAAAACTAATGCAAATACAACACAAATAAAAACAATAATTAAACCGCGAGATATCTGTATATATATCGTTAGAGGCGAGAGAGTCGAAATTCTTTAGGCTTAAGGTCCTGAAGTTATAATAAAAATATTAAATCTACAGAAAAATATTAACAGATCAGAGTGGCGCAGCGGAAGCGTGGTGGGCCCATAACCCACAGGTCCCAGGATCGAAACCTGGCTCTGATATTCCTGAGAAGGCTTCCCCCTTTTATTTTTGGTATTTTTCTTTTCCACTATTCTATTTCTATTACAGGATGTATAGGCTATCTATCTATATTCATAAAGATCTTGTGGGGGAAAAGTAGGCAAGCTAACCAAAGAACATGAAAGTTGAAGGGAAGAAACTATAAAGGATACAAAGGAATTGCATACCGCAGAGCCTCGTCCACGAAACAGCCTCATCCGGGCAGGCGCTCCCATCGTACTCTTGAGCTGTGTTTATGATATGATGCTTTGGCAGTCTGCCTCCTAGAATTATGAATTAACTTGCATGGACAGCTGCAGGATTCATGCCTCTAATATCTGCTCTAAAACTAATTAACTAGTAGTAGTACCATAAATAATCCTCAAATGAAAGATGAAACAAATTAACAAGACCTACCTTGTATTAATCTTACCAAAATGAGCCCCAGCATTTAAAAGGGGGAAATGAATGCTACTAACATTATGCAAGACAAGTCCTTGAAGATTACTATTGCATATATAGGGCAATATTACAAAACCTGCAGATACTTAAACTTCAGGATGATTATGAACCAAAAAAAAAAACAGTCAAACTTGTTAAACATGATACGAAATACATGCTCTATAATGTTCCAGTTGGTTGAGAACTTATAAATGTATGGGGGCATGGAATTAGGATAAACTGGTATGGGAACTTGCCTTGTACCCCCAGTACACCACAGGCATGAACTTCCATAACAAGTAGAAGAAGCAGACACCATACTGATGATAACTTGAATACAGTACAAATCAGAGCTGCATTATTCTATATTTCTACCATACACAATAATTTGACAAAAAAGATTATGACACAAAAAATTAATACCAACACTACCTAAGCTGTATATATTGATTTATGCATCCTTACACGTGTGTGTCTATATAGATCTTTTACTTCTTTCAAAAATAGTAAAAGATATAAATAGATCAAAAATTGTACTATGATTTTCTGAAAATTTTATCATGTTCTTCACCGAACCCTGTTAATAAAAGCTGATATTAATTCCAAAAGACCGAACCCTGTAAATGCAAATTGATATTAATTCCAAAAGAAATGCTGTAGATTGTTTTGCCAAGTTAGTAGAGTTACCGAGGTGTTAGAGCGTGTAAAATTTCTTTAGTCTTAAGGTTTTATGTTTTATACTTAAAATCGTTTATTTATCCAAATATTTCAACAAATCAGAGTGGCGCAGCGGAAGCGTGGTGGGCCCATAACCCACAGGTCCCAGGATCGAAATCTGGCTCTGATATTTTTGTTAAGATTTTTTCCCCTCCCTTTTTTCACTATTCTATTTCACGATGTAGGCTATATCTATCTATATTCATAAATATCTTGGGCCGAGAACCACTGATGTGGGCTGTCCATTTTCATATTTGTCCTAAAACAAGATTTGTTTCACTCTGTTGAGATTCTTTTGATTAATGGCTTATGGAGAAGGGTAGGTATGGGGTACGACATGTTTAGGGTACAGTTAAAAGACAGGGTGCAATTGAAAATCGTCAAGTTTCGAAATTTATTTACGAACTGAAAATGTTTAACATCTCGATAACATTTTTGGTTGGTTTTTTTAAGTATCGATACTTGTTTTTTTTTTTTGGATAAATTTTCAGTTTGGAACAAAATATCGATACTTGGAAAAAAAAACTCAAAAAATCAACCGAAAATGTTATCAATGAGTAACATTTTCAATTTGTGGACAAATTTCAAAATTTGACGTCTTTTAGCCATACCCTAGACATGCTGCACGTTAGACTCACGGAGAGAACCATGCCAACTGTTTTGTGGAAATGAATGAGAAGGGTTTACTTTCTCAAAAAGTAACATTTGAGACATTTGTATAAGGGTTTTAATACAGTCTACTATGTTGAGGACTTGGAGAAGGTTAAAGAGGAAACTTGATGAAAAATCAATAACTTTTGGTTCTGAGCTTCAAGACTCATTTTAAGCCATACGTGAGATAAGTTCACTTTCTTTACTTTATTTGTACGTTAATTGCCATTGCCTTTGCCAGATTATTACAAGGTTCATAAACGTCACTAATTTGCCTCAACATGTTCCCATTGCTACAATTGCAAAATAGACCAGTCAGATTGAATCAAATCGGGTCTTAAAAGTTTTGGATTCATGTCATCTTAATTTAGATCGTTTTCGTTATGAACGGTTTAACACTTGGGTTGTTCACGGTGATTAAGCAAGATACTGGTATTCGAAAGCGGCTAAAGAAAATAGACACAAAAAGACTTCGAGTAGAAACATTCATGGTGCCATGAATAATTGTGTAAGCATTGATTATCATGAACGTGTAGAAGAAAGTAAAATCAGGACCTAATACCAACATGTTGCCAACTGCCAAAATCTACAAAACACCACACGGTTTCTATTCCATCAAGAACCTAAATCTAACGGGAACACGATTGATCAACTAAGCAATCGGTTTTCCAGACACAGATGATTGCTTTCTTCAAACTCAAAGATCATATGTACACGCAGCTTTGGAGACTCGTTCAAATTTCCTCGATCATACCTGGTTCCGATAGCCACCATAAGCAACAGAAAAGAACTGTGTTGGGGTTCAACTTGCAAAGGGCTTCCCGAGCCTTGCAGCAGCACTTTCAGAGGTAGGAGCAGTCATCAAATTTCCACCATCAGACATGTAGAAATTGTTGTAATTAATTCTAGTAACCAGATCAGCCAAATGTGGAAAGTGCCCCACATTGAGCTTGAAAGACAGAACCTGCATTTTCAAGACAAACCTTAGAATTAGAGAATCCAATTTAGGATATCACATTTTTAACTCTTTAAACTAAAATTTCTTCTTGCCTTTCTGGAAGAAAAAAAACAGAGAGAAAGAAGCACAGTAAATGCATGTAAGGAAGCATGTTGATCTCTACGGATACATATTTAGCGCTCTCAGAAAACACGAATGAGCTTGAAACTATAAAAACCCTGAATAAAGAAAAGGCAAACACAACCGAGAAGGGTTAGAGATTACTCTAAGGAGGAAAGCAATGCAATCGTCAAACTGCTTCTCAACGCGGTCTACTTCCATTTCACATCTAGCCTTAATTGCAGAAACTGCTCCACCACTGCTCAAAGTCTGCTGCAGGGAGTAGAAGTCTAGAGCTAGTGCAAGAATGCTGTTAATTCGGCTTGCAATCAGAGCCCACTGAAAATCAATGAGATAATCAAGCAACATCAAACATAATTCCTCAAAAACTTTTTAACCCACACAGAGTGCACATGATTTTTCTAAGGATCACAAATATGAAAATATATGAAAAACTTACAAGCTTATCTGGAGCCACAAAGCATTGCCGGTGAATTGTTAATAAGTAGGCCTCATGTACTTCTATAACCTCATCTAGGGACCCAGCTGCTGCCATTCCCTCACAGAGTTCACGCCATGCACTATGATACACCTGATTTCCAAAAGCTAGTCAGAGATCTGAAAAGCCACCAAAGTACACCATACCACTTAAATACGTTAAAGGTACATAAAGGCATTCGAATTAGATGGTCCAAAGGCCCAATTTGTTAATTGTCAGAAAAACAGCATGTCCATGTTTGAAACCTGTTACCAGGAGAGCAACAAAGCAATCATAATAATACTTAAAGGATATTACATATACATACATTTACTTAAAAACGGAAGTGATGTTAGAAGAAAAGACACAAAAAGCATGATCAGCAAATTATAAGATAGAGCATTCTTGTTACAAGTCAATGACTTCAAAAGTTTGTATTATAGAGCTAATCAGTGCACTCTACTGATGATTTTTTTCTTACTTGTTTTACCCTATGGTTCCACCATTCTCTCTCTCCTGAAGCAAAGCTTACTATAACAGTTGTTACCACTTCTGCAACATGATACAGTAAAATTGATCTGCTAATAATCTGTCTAGGAAACAAAAATGTGACCCTAGAATAGTTGGTATATTTTATAATTAATTCAAACTATTCTATATATAAAAATCAGCTGCTACAACATGAAAAGCCTTCTTGCTCAACTGGCTGTATCAATATTTTTGTCACTATGTGAAACTTAATATGAAACCCCAAAGATTTGCACACATTAAGGTTCTAAATTATCTAGTCAGCTGCAACAGTATAATTCCTAGGAATGGAAACAAATAAATATGCAACAACACTAGCAAACTTTGTTGTTAAAATAAAATAGTTGGATCATTAGTGTGAGAGAGGTCTGCTAAACATTGTGTTAGCTCATCTCATTCTTAGAGAGGACCCACAGAGAAACTATAGTAATCACAGCTTGCTATAAAAGCACCGACAATTGAGGCAAATGGACAAGCAAAGAGGATTCTACAAACAGATATGATGCCACAGTAAGATACAGATTCTGTTTTATCTTACTAGATTTCGTTGATGTTGAGAGTTTCTGTGAGCCATGCATTCAATTAACTATCAAGTCTTAAGTTCAAAATTTATAATACTTAATTAGAAACTCCACCCAAGACTGAATTGTAGTATTTCATTTGAGGAAATTTTGTGAAGTGATATTAAGGATATTTATATCTAAAGAGTGATGAAAGCAGGATACATGTGGCCTAGTGATTCTACAAGGACAAAAGTTAAAGCTAACAACTCCACACCTTTAAAGTGAAATTATCTACCTTTTTCAGCTTATAACTTGTTTCTGAACTTCTACATTTGCTAAATTGCTAATACCTGAATCCTTCAGAAACTACAGCTCAAACTTAGCTGTCTTGAAATCTTATTTATGGACATTCAGGTTATGCCTTGAGCCATTTGTGAACACAGTTTAACTGCATATTCCTTTTTATATTCAGATAATATGGTTTCTACTTGTCCTTTCTTCTCATTTTTCGTTTGTGTAATAACAGGAAATCCTCCATAATGTTGTTTAGACAATCAATCAGCACAAAAAATCAGATAAGGACATTGATATTGAAATAATAAAGAAATCGTAGATAAAAATCATAAAATAAACAAATTCTTACTCCAGTGATTTTCAGAAAAAATAACTTACTCTGTCCATCACATATTGATGAAAAGCATCGACAAAATGGAGGAGTTTTTGCTCCACTAACCAATGACGCTTGCGGTTGTTTCTTACAGTGCCTTTATCCTGGAAAGAGAAAAATCAAAGACTAAAGTTGGCATCTCAGAAATAGTGACAACAGCATGATTGGTTCTCACAATCACATGTTTCTCTTCTTTGTGAATGTGTGCTACGATGGAGAAAACAATGATTATCTGATAGAGATCACTCTAAAAAAAAGAACCTTCCACATCCATCTCCGAGCTTTATCAAGTGCAAACTTTGCTCGCTTGACCTTCAGCAAGAATGCCATGACCTACATTGCATAAAATATTTGAGAACATGCATATTTCTAGATAACAACACCTCACAACCAAAATGAGAATAGTACCTGATTATACTTCTTAATCGCCTCTGAATTAGCTATCAGTTCAAGAGGCCAAGAGACCTGCCACATCCAGTTCATGCACATAAAAGAAATGACTCATTTGTTAAGGAGAACGGATTAAAATTGGGGGGGGGGGGGGGGGGGGGGACTATGGTCTCAGGAGCTGACCTTGTAGGTGAATTTCAGAGAATCAAGGCCATCAATTCCATAGCTTTGTGTACGACTTTTACGAGGAGATGAAGTAACAGTATTTGTTGGCTCATCCCCATCAAAACCATGAGTCTTGGAAATGGACACCACCAAAGTCTCTGGTGTACTCAATAGCGAGCCATCAGCTGAGTTTCTAATGGATTCCTGTAGTTTACGAGGTTATATAACATTATCCCAATAGAAGTAATACAGAAATTAAACAAGTGCAAAGCAGATAACTGTACTAGCATGAAAGAGGTCGGCGAATGGAAACTTTGCAATGTGGGAAAACGCAACAAATTAAACATCCCAAAAAATGTGAAGGATGCTAAAAAACTAAATTGTAATACAAGAATTCACCTGCAATATTGTGTTCAACTCAAAATCATCATCCCAGGTTTCTCCTCTATCTAGCTTATTAAATAACACTGTTAAAAAGTGTTGCAGCAAATCACCTGGAGATAGGAAGGTGTGAAGGAAATGTCAGAGAAATAGAATATGGTATGCAGAGGTAACAAGTACATGGCAACCAATATAAATTAGAAGTCAACAAACCATATAGTACCTGAACCTAACAAGTATATGGCACGCAGCACTGCAAGCTCATCCATTAATCTCCAACCATTCATTAACTTTGACAGAATAAGACTGCCAATATAATCAACCTATGACATCAAATCTAAACATTTTAGATTTATAAAAATCTTCACGTTAAAGAAATAAGTGAATAACAAAGGCATATTTGAGCAATTTACC
The DNA here is from genome assembly GCA_958450335.1 of Hibiscus tridactylites. Classification (NCBI taxonomy): domain Eukaryota; kingdom Viridiplantae; phylum Streptophyta; class Magnoliopsida; order Malvales; family Malvaceae; genus Hibiscus; species Hibiscus tridactylites. The sequence goes on from OY288286.1 coordinate 69,529,695, forward strand.
TGCTTCTTGATGTACACAGTGAGACATTCCTGCATAATAACCATAGGAAGTGGGGCAGTTCTAGGTTGAACAGTTTGAACCCAGCTAAGTACTCTTGATGAAAGGGTGCTATTCTTTTGGAAAGGCAAGAGCTTTGACATGTTGATATCATCCTGTTTCCCAATTCAGTTACATTTGAAAAATGTTTGCATGGGGTTAGCTGTACATATTGAGTTTAAAAAACATCGGTCTAGCAGTACCTGTAGAGAAGGAAGAAGAGTAGGAAAGGGTAACAAAACTTCCAATAATTTAGTGTCATGCTGGGCACGAAGATGTTCAGATTCACCAAACTGGAAACCGAATGTATAGTTTGTTCCATGGGGTCCAGAAAGAAGCTCACTTTTCTCTCCAAAAACTGCTTTTCTTAAGCATTCATCATTTAAGGGGGGCAAGCAAAACTTTTGTGATAAATTTAGTGCCTTCCATGAATTTCTGTTCTTGTCAATGGATGTTTGACACACAGTAATGACTGGATTTTCCGGACAAAAAGATCTTTGGAGCAAATATTTATCTTCTACTCTTGTAATCATATTCTCTGCTTTTATATCAGGTAAAGAACAAGAATCCTTATCTGCAGGCTCTATATCTATAACCTCTTTCTTTAACAATGTGTTGACCAAGAACTTATACCAGATTTTCTCTGAGTGAGTTGAAGGTGGCAAGGGTTCAGCAGTACCAGATTCCATGATCTGTTCTTTCATATATGCAGACAAGTAAGAAATAGTCTCTGCTTTGCAGTGGTCACCTTGGCAGAAATATCGAGAGATATGATCACCATGGCCTAAAAGGCCAGCTAATGACACACAAAAGATTTCAGCTAAAGTTACCCCTGTCATTCCCTTCCAATGGTTCATCATATTTAAATCACAAACATTATAATTCCCAGAACCAGCATCTCCTTTATCATTGTTTTTGCAAGAAGACACTGTCAATGTCATAGGAACATGACGAATCAGCTGCAATGATTTCCCAGCAGAAACAATTGATTTTGCTATGTCCTTAATAAATAAAGGACACACAACAAGGTCTCTATTGCTTTGTTCTTTTCCTTTCACAGAACCAGATGTAGAAACAAACTCCTTTTCAGCAGTTTCCTTTTTGTTACTCATCCCAGGTACATAATCATGGGTAGAATTTGGGGCAGAGGGATCAACTTTTAAATTGCAATTTTGCATTATCCTTAGCAAATAACTCTTTTCCCAGAACTCAGGCTCATCAACTGATATTGCTTTATTAGCATACAAGAACATCTGCAGCAAGAGACCAAAGACAATAATTGGGAACTTATTGATGAACTTACAACAATGCATTAGAATCTGAAAATAGAAACACGTTATAGAAAACCACCTGATCTCTACTGTGTAAAGATATTGCAACTTCAATTATCACGTCAACGGTACATATATCAGAGACATGAAGCATACTGAAATGCAACTAACATATAAGGCAGAATGGAATTCTAATTGGAAACTATCATAATCATTCACAAATAAAGAATTAAGTTCATGTGCCAAACGACCATCTTCATCAATGCATCAAGAGAAAATTTGGAAAAGACAGTTAATGATGATGCTTTCTGTGAAGATGGAATTTCTGAGAGATAACAATTCAGGATTTAGAATAAAATTCAGATTGAATCAAAGTTACCTCCTCAAAAGGGTCATCCAGTGTCCCTTCAAAAAGCCAAGAGTCAAGACCCTCAATGTATGGCAGTAAGCTTCCAACAAATATATGAACCAGCATCTGATATACATCCCCCTGAAATTAGCACAAGCTCTAAGTTTGTATTTGCCAGATGTTCATACAAATATGAAGCAACAAGAACACAAATCACCAATGAGAAAATAGATACAACCTCACCACCTTGTACAAGGCATGCTTCATCAAGCTTTAGATAGAGATAGTCAAGGATATAAGTAGCAATGTCAGCAGCCGGAATACTTGACATAGGCTCGAAGTATGCTCGGGGAATGGCTCCATGAACTATTTGCAACAGATATTCAGCACCTGAGCAAACACTAAAGTAAATGAAAAAAGATCAGAAAATTTCACTAGAATAAGACGCATAATGCCATGACTTTGAACAAGAAAATAATGAAAAGTAAAACTAAATGCCTGTAATTTATTTAGGTGAAAGTTTGAAAGACAAAATATACTAACCTCGATAAAGAACTTGTTAATCCCAACAAAGTCAGCGTAGATCCCGCATTTGTATTGTTGATCTTCGTTTCTTCCTTCAAAGCAATATCACGCAACCTCTACTCTAGACACAACAATTTGACTAAGGTTTCAAAGCATTCATACCAGCACAAGACAATTTAACCTTTCTATATGATGGAAAAAACATCTTAACTACATATACTTCTAGATGCAACATTCGAATATATACAGAAAAATTATGTTCTTTTGGGTCAAATCGAATGTAACATCAAAATCAATGTTTATGGTTATTATTCTATATAAAAAAAATTATGTCAATAATGGGTATCGCATATTATATCTATCATTACCAAACAGATCCTCAAACAAAAACAGTTGGATATAAACAGAAAAATTGTAAATTTAAAAAACGGGTCAAGAATTAAATGTTACATTAGCTCAGTAAACTGAATTGGAATAAATTTTCCTCAATAAAACAAGAGTAATAGAAAAAGAAGTGAAAATGATGACCTTGAGCCAAGAGGAAACGGAGGAAGCAAAAGCTCTCAAAGTTGGAGGAGATCTAAGCTGCGATTCCACCTTAGAAACCGCAATTTGTACAAGTTCCAAACACGTAGCGGCGTACATGAACTGGTTGAGGATTACGCCCAGGCTGGACTGAGACAAATGGGGCACGTAAATCCCACTTCTGACGCAAAATCGCCGCCCCTTTTGGTCCCAATAAAACAAGGAACCCGAAAAGCCTTGCAACATTCGAGCAACTCCTCGAACCAACTCGATTTCCGTGGTCCTATTAGACGAAATCGGGGACGAAAATTGGGCGTCATTGTTTGAGAAGACGCCATAGATTTTGTTGATTAAACTTTGAGAAGCTTCTGGGTTTGAATTGGTTGAACTTTTCCTAGTCTTCATAATAAATCCAGTATCACGAAGTTATGGAAAAACTTAGGATTTGAACCCCAAAAAAGGAAATATTGTGCTTGAATTCCGACCACTGTCTTTCAAAAACAATGTTCAGAAAAGTAGAGACCCAAACATTTTAGTGGCCAAACTACCAAATGGAGCCTCTTTGTTTTAATACGCAATTTACATAGATGGTCACCAAACTTTTTTTTTTTCTTTCCGAAATTTGATTTCTAATATTGGATTAGATTCTAAAAAATAAAAATAAATTAATTTTGAATTAAAGAAAATGTTTAGGGACTAAACTAATTAAATTATATTATGAAAATTATAAATAAATAAGGGTCGATTTTGGATTAAATAAAAAATTTAGTGACTAAATTGAATAAAAATAAAACTATGTTAAAAATATCTGACTAAATTATTAAAATTAGAAATAAATAGGGGTCAATTTCAGATTAACTAAAAATTTAAGGATTAAACTGAACAAAATTAAAATTATATTAAAAAATCAAACTACATTATAAAAATTAGAAACATATAGGAATTATTTTATATTTAATAAAATTTAAGGGATTAAACTAAAAAATAAAATCATATTGTTCATCCCCTTGTGTCCTGGTGGCAAAGGTTGATGTTTATCATCCTTTGGGACCTGGGTTCGAGCACCAGTAATGCATGTTGTGTGTGCCATCTTTAAAAAGACTAAGAAAGTTGAATAGATACTACTCTTGCATCGCACCAGCATAATAAAAAAAATCATATTAATATCAATTACAATTTAACATATATATTATTTGTGTTAAAACATAATCAAATCTTAAGTTTGTTGAGTAGTTAAGCCATTGTCTTTCTTTTTTTAAGATATGGGTTCAAATAAAGTGAAAATCTTTTATATTTTATTCTCTTACAAAACGACCTCTTTTTGGGTGATATGAACATTAAATTAGTCTCACCAAAACGATGTCATCAAGAATTTAATGGTGGAGTGATATAAACGAGCCGAGAATGTTGAAGAATAACAGCTGTAATCACTGTAATTTTTAACAGAATAGGGTAAAAAACTATGAGTCAGCATTATAGTAGAAAGTTTGTTGCTAGGGTTGTTATTTTCAGCTGTATAAATACCCTGAAATATCAATGGAAAATTCATCCCTTTCATCAACTTTTCACATGGTATCAGCTGACCAGTAGGGTTCATCATCTTCCTTCTTTTTTTCGTTCGATCTTTCTCTTCTCACCATGGTTACTCCTATCACTACTTCGTCTGACACTTCCTCGCGTGAAGATTCCTCTGACCAATCTTTCTCAAACAAACATATTAGTGTTCGATTGGATGAAACCAATTTTCTCTTTTGGAAGCAACAAGTGTTGCTGATGATCCGTGGCCATGGTCTTGAGAGTTTTCTGGCTTCCACAGCTGCTCCACCATCTCAATTTCTTCCCTCTACTGATTCTGCTGCTCCTCCATCACTTAACCCAGCATATACGCGCTTTGTTCAGCAGGATAGCTCCTTGGCCTCGTGGCTCCTTTCCACCGTCAGTCCAGAGGTCCTTCCTTGTCTTGTTGGTGCTGATACATCTTTCAAAATCTGGCAAATCATCACTGGTATGTACTCCCAACTGTCCACTACCCGTTTGATGCATTTACACTGTCGCCTACGATCTATCAAGAAGTGTGATCTTTCGATGAGAGCATACACCATGCAGATCAAAGAGATCTGTGATCTTCTTGCGTCTTGTGGCAGTCCGGTCTCCTCCATTGAGCAAATTGCCACCATTCTCAACGGTTTACCACCCGAGTACGATCCGTTCGTTGTAGTCATCTCGGCCAGCAGGGATCCTTATACAGTTGATAATGCAGTCTCTGTTCTTATAGATGTCGAGACACGCGTTGTTGATCCTCTACGTATGCCTATTGGTATTCACAATACACAGTTTTCTGATGATTCTCGTCGTCGTGATTCACCCATGTACTCCGGTGGGCGTTTTAAAGGCAGGCCCCGGGTTCAATGCCAGGTCTGTGGCAAACTAGGCCACCTTGCTGATAGATGTTGGCACCGCTTTGACAGGGATTATAAACCTAACACTACTGCTGCACCAAAAAATCCTGCACCTACCCAGATCAACACCTGCTATGCTCCTGACCATGCTGAAGTTGCTTATGATCCTTTTGTTACAACAGTTGCACCAGAGCTTGCTGCTCCAGCTTCTACAACTGAATCCCCTCAGATCAACAGTCTCATGGCTACAATTTCCCCTTCTTCTTCGGTAACCTGGTTCCCCGACTCTGGTGCCACTCACCATGTCACTAATGCTTCAGGTACTCTGCACTCATCTCAACCTTATTCTGGTAAGGGAATGATTCATGTTGGTGATGGATCAGCACTTGCAATATCTAGTGTAGGGCAATCAGAGTTTCTTACTCCCACACATAGACTTAAGCTCTCTCATTTACTTCATGTACCTCAGATTACACGCAACCTACTTTCTGTTTCGAAATTTACAGAAGATAATAATGTGTTCTTGGAATTTCATGCCCATTCTTGTTGTGTGAAGGATGAAGCTACTGGTTCGATAATTCTGCATGGCAAACAAGAAGGAGGTCTCTATACCTTCACTGGTGTTTCAGATTCTAGTTCAGCTCTCTCCTGCACAGTTACTCCTCCCTCTCCTTACTGGTTATGGCACCAACGGCTTGGTCACCCATCCAAAGAAGTGCTTCAGCATACACTCAAAAAACAATTAGTTTTAGATAAACATACCATTTGTAAGGCTTGTCAAGCTGGCAAGAGTCATGTACTTCCTTTCCATGATTCTACTACAGTGTACTCATCTGCTTTTGATCTAGTTGAAATAGACCTTTGGGGTCCTGCTGCTGAAAATTCAAATGGATTTCTCTACTATATTTCTTTTGTTGATCTTCATACAAGACACTGTTGGATCTATTTGCTTAAAAGGAAATTTGAGGCCTCTGCAGCCTTTCACCTCTTTCATGCTCTTGTGAGTAACCACTACAATAGCACCATCAAAGCTATTCAAACAGATGGTGGCAGTGAATTCTTTTTCCTTGACAATCTGCTTCCTTCTCTTGGCATTCAACGACGCATCACGTGTCCCTACACCTCTCAACAGAATGGTGTAATGGAACGCAAGCACATGCATATCACAGAAATGGCTCTCACTCTTCTTGCTCAGGCATCCATGCCATTGAAGTTCTGGTCCTATGCAGTTTTAACTGCTGTCTACATTATTAATCGATTGCCCAGCAAGACACTTGGTCATATTTCACCCCATCAGCAGCTTACATCCAAGGTACCAGATTACTCCTTTCTCAAGGTTTTTGGTTGTGAGTGTTTTCCCCATTTGCGTCATTTTCAACAACATAAATTATCCTTTCGATCCAAACCCTGCTTATTCCTTGGTTACTCCCCTAAACACCATGGCTATCAGTGTGTTGATGACACTGGAAAAATCTACATCACTCGAAACATGGTATTTAATGAGCACATCTTTCCCTTCTCATCTTCTTCTATGCCCACATCATCCAATTCCATTTCTACACCACCTTTTCCACATATTCCTGGCTCTTCCATCACTTCACCTTCTCCTCTTATACCTTCACCTACTACAACACCTGATCCTCCTACTATGCCATCTACCTCTACTATACCTGAAGCTCCAGATGTCTCCCCACCTGAAACTACTCTACATGACAATTCCTCTTCGATACCCCTTCTAGATCTTTCACATCTCACTACCACTACCTCTACTGATCCTATTGACCCTATGCAACCTCCTCAAACCACTGGTAACACTCACACTATGCTTACAATGAGTAAACATGGCATCTTCAAACCAAAGATTTATCATGTTCAAGTACATACTACTCCTACTACAGTTCATGAGGCTTTTCAAGATTCAGCATGGTCTACTGCTGTTCATAATGAATTCACTGCTCTTACAACAAATGACACATGAGACTTAGTTTCATTACCTATTGGGAAGCATGTTATTGGTTGTAAGTGGATTTTTCGAATCAAACACAACCCTGATGGTACTGTGAATCGATTCAAAGCACGCCTTGTTGCAAAAGGCTATACACAAGTACCTGGCTGTGATTTCTTGGAAACATTCAGTCCAGTTGTTCGTTTTCCTACAATCAATATTTTAATATCATTGGCAGTCACATACTCTTGGCCTCATCATCATATTGATGTCAATAATGCCTTTTTGAAAGGCGATCTATCTGAGGTTGTGTATATGCATCAGCCTCCTGGCTTTGTTCAACTTGATTCTGAAGGTGTTCCTCTTGTATGCAAACTGAAGAAGGCCATCTATGGGTTGCGTCAAGCTCCCAAGAATTGGTTCGAAAAGCTTAAGCACAGCCTGCAATCTCTTGGTTTTCAAGCTTCCCAAGCTGACAGTTCCTTGTTTCTTCGAAAAACATCCTCCACTACACTCTATATTGTTGTCTATGTGGATGACATTCTCCTCACTGGCAATTCCATCACCGATGTTCAAACTGTCATTGACTTTTTACATGCTCAATTTACTATCAAAGATCTTGGCCAGCTTCAATTCTTCTTGGGTCTTGAGGTTCAACGCACAAATAAAGGATTATTTCTGCATCAACATCAATATGCTACTGACTTGCTTAAGAAGACTGGCTTTCTTGAATGCAAAGAAACATCCACACCTATGGTTATCTATCCTAAACTCAACAAACATATTGGTGAGCCATTGAGTGATGTTCAAGGCTTTCGTAGCGTAGTAGGAGCACTACAATACTTATGTCATACACGTCCAGATTTGGCCTATGCTGTCAACAAGGTAGCTCAATATATGCAAGCTCCCACTGATGTTCATTGGCATGCTGTTCAACGTATACTTCGTTACATCAAAACCACCCTCCACTTTGGTCTTTGGTTTGAATGTCAACAACCTGACTCTCTTCTTCTTACTGCCTTCTCCGATGCTGACTGGGGTAGTGACATCGACGATCGTCGTTCAACCTCCGGTCATTGTGTTCTACTTGGCCATCATACAATCTCCTGGAGTGCTCGTAAGCAGCGAGCTGTTTCACGCTCTACTGCTGAATCAGAATATAGGAGCCTTGCTGACACGTCTGCTGAAGTTCTTTGGATTCGTTCCGTCCTCACAGAGATGGGAATTCAACTACTTGATGTTCCAATCATCTGGTGTGATAACACCAGCACTGTTTCCATGGCGGCAAACCCTACTCTTCATGCCAAGACCAAACACGTTGACCTCGACCTTCATTTTGTACGAGAGAAGGTGGCAACTGGCTCACTCCAAGTAAACTATGTGCCTGCTCACTGTCAACTTGCGGATATCTTAACCAAACCCTCTGCAGTTCAGCATTTTGAAGATCTTCGACGCAAACTCCATGTTCTACCACCTGCCACTGCGTCTTCTTCTGAAGAAAAAAGAAACGATGGGAATGTTGAAGAATAACAGCTGTAATCACTGTAATTCTTAACAGAATAGGGTAAAAAACTATGAGTCAGCATTATAGTATAAAGTTTGTTGCTAGGGTTGTTATTTTCAGCTGTATAAATACCCTGCAATATCAATGGAAAATTCATCCCTTTCATCAACTTTTCACAGAGAACTAAATTTTAATGTTAAATTTAAATCAATTAAAAATTCAGTAGCATAAACCAATGCACCAATTACGGTATAATACAGTTGTAATCCACTAGTTATTTTAGATGTTCGCCAAATTTTAAAAATACTGAGGTTATTTGTATTTTTCGGAAACCCCACCCACATCACCATTCAAAATTTCTTGGCCCACTATTGGTCAAACCACCTGGGCGCTCAGTGCAATGTGAGTAAGACCGTTGAGTCATGCTTCATAATTAAAAAAGTACCAAATTAAATAAAATTTGAAACCACGTCTATTTTTTGCAATCTTAATCTTACCTAGGGGAGGGGAACGAGAACTCTAGGAGAAAAACCGATGCTTTTTTAGTGGGTTTAAAATTTATGACCTAAGAAATATGAGGAAATGAAGATGAGCAGCTTGATCAACCGATAAATGTACTTGGTGAAAGCATAGCACTTCTAGAACAAAAAGATAATTATTCATAGGCATTGAAATAGGGATGAAGATGGGGATGAATATAGCATACCACCTAAAACATTGAAAACAACCATTTTAGCTAAAATCCACAAATCATGGGCCATTGCTCTTTAGTCAATCAGATCCAAACTTGACCAGTCAAAATCTTTCAAGAAAAATCAATGACAAAACGACAATTTCATGGTGGATTCATGTTAATAATAAGGTGAAAAACAAGAGCCAAACAGCTTATGCATATGAATATGGTCATAAGAATTTCAATAAAAAAAGACTACAAATTGTAATTATAAACTTTTGCTTCCATTAACCAAAATGAGAGAACACAACCATTCATGATCACTAATTACTTGTAAGGCAAGGCAAAACGAGGAGCGAACTCGAGGATGTCGAAGCCCACCAAAGTATGGTACAAGCTTAAAAAATGCTACATGTAACAGAAAGAAATGGTTTGGTCTGAAATCAGAGTTTTAGTTCAGTGATGTTTCAATGAGGGCGAGGGTGGGCATTGGCAGCACTTGGCAAAGAGTCTGAATGTATCGACTTGTTTGATGAAATTGGTCATGCTAGCCCAACCTCCCAATCCAAAGCCAACTACCAACACCCAAATCACAATAAATGCGTTCACTGCATAAACCGCCGTCCAGCTAGGGAGGAAGAAAGAAGGCTTCTCAGCTGCATTCTGCACACACTAGACCAGGGTAATTTCTAGTTCTGATCTGCTGTTATATGTGAAAAAATCGACTTAAGAGTTCTAAAAAATTCGATGGTGGCCGGGGAAGTGAAATTGGCAAGTTAATTACTAGACTCTTTGAAAGTTATTATGTTGTAAGGTCATGATATTGTAAAGACATAGATAAAAGATTAGCATACGTGCGAACCAAGGTTGCCGTAAGCATCCGAATGATCTACATGCATATCTACCAAACTGGTTTGATCATATGACAAGCTAGCAATATAACTGAAGCGTTCAACATTCGACGATGCCAGACAGGTTGAACAATTATATGGCAGGGAATTACTTATGTATTTACATGTTGAGCAGAGGCCGATCTATAAGTGAGCATGTGAGCCAAGGCAGAGATGATGTAGACAGTGAAGCTGACTAAAAGAGATCCTACAGCCGAATTGATGGGACCGAAGAAAGGAAATATGATTGCTAAGAACCATATAGGTATCACCACAGGTAACCGGCATGCCGCCCTCAAACATATGCTCTTCGTGTCATGCATTCCAACAACTTTCTCCCACACGAAGTACAACGACGTATATGCAAACCCGAATGTAATAAACTGTGAAATTACAACGCCAAAACATTCAATCATGCCGGTTTTCATTATTCCAAATTAAAGTCTTTCGTAAAATAAACATTGGTCCCTATGATATCCACAAACCTAGTGAATTAACATCAAGACAACTGTAACATCACGCCAGCCAGAACGCAGAAGAAGCGAAAAGGCATTAGAATGATTAAGTAGTTGATCACCGAAAGCCCAGTACACAGCGAAAGCCGATGGGATCATTAGGGTGAACACATGAAGGGTGGCCAATAGATATATGTACTTGAATTTTTTAGGCTTCCACATAGCATGCATAATTTCCCTGTAATCATCAAAAGTTTCTCAAAACTCAATTTAACATATTGCCATTTTTAAACAATGTAAACAATATTTCTAAATGTATTTACTGCAGAATCATAGTAATTATAGTGTAAGACTTACACGGTGACGGCATGTCCGCTGAAAGTATAGAGGATATTGGTGGCACCGGTGAAGTACAACACCAACTTAGTTGGACCATGGTGAGTTACACCTTCCACATGCAAGACAAAGAAAAAAATAAGTTAAAAGGTTGTAGGAAAAGATGGAGATCAAATAAAAAACTATTAAAAGATTAGTATGTAGTTTTTTACCTGGACATGAACAAGGGATGCAATGGTTAAATACCAGGCAGTGTAGGTGGTCATTCCAAGACCAAGAAAAAATCAGATTCTGTAATTGTGAAATGAAAGGATGAACATTGTGGTGGCACAGCAAGCTCTAAAGATGTAAGTCCATGTCCACTTGTCTAGGTTGTCATTTGTGTAATATATGTACTGTAATCAACTCAAAGAAAGAAAGAAAGAAAGAAAGAAAGAAATCAGAAATCGGTTGATTAATTCATCAAATTTGAGAATTTTGATTGAAGAAAAAAGATGGAACCTGGTGATGAGTGTTCAAAAGTACTATTTTTATTATCATTTTTACTCATGTTATTGTTAGACTTAGGCACATTTTAGTTGCATTATTAGGCATTCATGCATATCTTCATAATTTCCTTCATCGTTATGCTTGGGTTCATAATTTAGTTATTTGGTGGAAAAGGTATTGCTTTGGTATGTATTTTGTGCATATGTAGGTTATGCTAGGGATTGTCGAGCCTTGCCGCGACAATACATGCCGATCATTGCCGAGCCCGATGCCACGGACGAGAGACCACTACCAGTTCATTGCCGCGCCGAACTATGTCGAGCCATTGCCGAGGCAATGCTCGGGCAATTTTCGACAAGGGAGAAAAGGGCAAAGTTGTAAGCGACTTGAAGAGCTAAAAATCCTGATTTTTTAGAGGTGGTTTGCATGAAGATCGGAGCTTATAAATTCTTGAAGAGGTCAAAGAGAAATTAAATTTCAAGAAAATAGGAAGAGTTTTGGGAGGAATAAAAGAATAAAATAAAATAGATTTATTTTTTTATTGAATTTAATTTTAACTTAACTTCCTTCTCAAGAAAGACTTTGACCTAGTCATCTATTATAAATACAAGACCTAGCCACCAACATGGGAGAGTTGGATTGAGAGATATTCAAAGAGGGGGTTGTGCATTAACTTCTTTTTCTTTATTCTATTCGGTTCATGTTTGGGATTATTCTTTGTATATCTTTTAAACTCAGTCATGAATTAATTTTATTTGACTTGAGTTATTGTGTTTTTGAGATTTTGAGAACAATTAGATTTGTTTAGGTTTTTGAGTTTGCAATTTAAATTCAAGGTTTGTTCATTTTTTGTTTTTAATCTTGTTTGCGAGTGAAATGGAAGATGATCTCGTTAACTATCTATTTATCTAATATCGGGAGAGTTAGATTCACGAAACGAATGAGCATTGTCTTTATTCAATCAAATCGATGTTGAAGACTAATCCGACTTAGGGATAAGGTGCGGATTTCAACGGCTAAAAGGAACGCAAGATCAATTGTTGTCCACCCTTGGTTCACGCTGGGAGGTATTATCAAGGCTTGCACAATCAACTAGAGTTTCGACTTAGGGATAAGAAGGAACCATTGAAGAACGCTTCGCCGAACCTTGAAGGTTGTTGTTCGTTGCCAAGACGGTAATTGTAGTTCCACATTGCTAACTTCATTGCCGTGGCATAGGCTTATTTTCTTCATTGCCTTGGCATTGCCTTAACTCAATGCCCTAGCATTACAATAGTTGCTTCTGCCCAAGCAACTGAGTCATTTTTGCACTCAATTACCAAGACGGTCCAATCTACTATCACTCCTCAAACTCACGATAACCTGACATATTTTCTCTCTTATTTGATTTTCTCTATCTTTTACTTTTATTGTTCTTTAGTTGTTAGTTATAATCTATCACTTATTTGTGTTTTTACTTTCACAGTACAATAACTTTAGTAAAGTGACCCAAATCAATCTATGTGGAGACTATTTTTAATACTCGTATCACTTTATTATTTGCGACGTGTATACTTGCACAATTGCGTAGCACTTTACACAAGCAACATCTGGCACAGGCTAAAAGCTAAATGACAGATCCAAAGAGAAGAAAAGTGCAGTTAAAAGCCGGTCCAACAGCTTTCCAGTAAGGTCCCGTTAGACCATCCAACACTTCAAACCACTGCAAATTCAAAGAAAAATAAAAAAAAAATATACTTTTTTTTAGAATTTTTTAAACTGTTGATCTTTGAGAAGCTAATCTGTATAACATGGTTCTTGAAGCTGGCATTCTCTTTCTCCTTTCTGTTTCTGTATTCAATATAAAGAACACTGATGAGATAAGCTGACCAGCTTCCGAGAACACCATAGAAAACCTGCAGAATAATCCCAGAAAGCATCCCCATTTGAGAGAAAGAATATGGCAGTGTTAATAGCACTTGAGCTACCTGCAACCCCACCACCAAGAACAAAACATCTTTATCAGCTTTGAGACAAAAGAAAGAAATCATCTTTATCATTTAGGACCAGTTTGATTATAATTTTGAGATTAGGAATTGAGTACCTGATTTGAAGCACAACTAAACCAGGCGTCATAAACAGAACCACCATGCCAAAGGAAGCTCTTAACACTGAAAATGGACTGGTCTCCCTTTTCTTCATCTTTCCTCATGTTCAGCAGGTTCATTTAAGCTTGAAACAATGGCTTCATCTGCCTGTTTCTCTCCTACCATTGCTTCACCTCCCTAAAGAGCTTTGTCTTTCCCACCATTGAAAAGGTTATTACTTTTGCTTTGAGAAGTGAAAAAACGATATCTGTCAAGACATAAGAACAGCAAGGAAGATCTTTTAGCTGCTTGTTTTAAGACACTGTTTCATAGTCTCTGGTACTAAATGATCCTATAGGATAGGATTATGCCTTTATGAAAATGCTGGAGCTCTCGTCACTTTATGAAAATGGTTAAACTGTTTTTGCGAGTCAAAAAGCTTCTAACAGTCCATTTTTATAAACCTATGAATTTGGTTGTGTTAGTGGGAAGAGGGACCTCCTCACTTTATATTTAGCTTAATCATTTCTTTGTTTAGTTTCTTCCTCTTCCTCCTTCATTGGTGATCTTAATGGATGGAAATCGTTGCCTCTTTATCATGTCCCTTTTATGCCCTACTTTAAAATAGTAGGTTTAGTGTTTAAAGTTAGAGTTTAGAGAATTAAAGGTAAAGTATATTTTTTAGGGTGCAGGGTTTAGAGTTTAGGATGTGAAAATTATGGTTGGAATTTAAAATTTAATTTTAAATAATTTTTAGTGTGAGGCATAGAAAGAGACATAATTAAGAGAGAAAAAAGTTTTATTTGATATTAATCAAAGAATCTTTTATCCTAACTCCACTTCTCGTAATTTGATTACATTACCCTAAAGCTTTTTTAATTGAACGTGAAACTGCAATGATTTGATCCATAGGACATTAGTTATGTAATTCTTTTCACATGGTTTTATAATTTTTTGTTTTATTTATTTCAAAGAAATACAACCAATGTTGTGCTTATAATTTCGATTCAGGGTCAAATAAATATTTTGATACATAAATTTGTGTAAACTAAAGTTTATATGAGGCCTTTTAATTTTAGGGTTTAAATATTTAGGTTGTTGTTTAGAGTTTAGGTGTTTAGGTTGTATGGAGTAGAATTTAAAGTTTATAGTTAGAATTTAGGGCGTAAGGTTTAGTTTTAGGGTGTTAAAGCTAGGAATTTAGGTTTTAGATTTTATAGCTTAATTAATGGTAAGGGTTGTGTAAAAAAAATTACACAACTTGTGCATCAAAATATAACTCATTAATTAATGGTAAACTACATATTTTTTTGACACATTAACCAGAGGCAACTTTATTCGTAAACAAAACATAATGTTCTAAAACATCTAAAAAAACAACAAAAAACGGTAAGTATAAAAAAAATAAGCGATGCACCAGTCAGATCAAACACTTCCTCTTTGTACAAAAAAAATCTCTACGGTCCATTGTAGGGTCTTTAGGAGTTGTCAAAACACAAACTAGATGAAATCTCCAAAATCAGCAACCACATTTCACGCTTATTCCAAAAACGACGATTCACTATGTGACCATCGAACCGAAAACAAGCATCATGAGGGCCATACGAATACCAAAAACTCGCAAAAACAACTATAAAAATGTACCATAAAAGCAGAAAAACGTGCCACAACGGTAAAAAAAACGTAACAATATGTGCGAAGAAATAAAATAAATCTAATCAAATAATAAAAAAAAGCAAAAAAAATATAAATCACCGGAGATGGACAACCAGCACTAAAACTAATATCGTTGCTGATTAGACAAAGAAAAAAAAACAAATGGCGGCTAGGGTTGAGGAGAAGCTCTAATATAACAATGACAAACTACATATAAGATTACTTAATTATGAATTAGATAATTTTTTGGCCATTCAATTAAAGTATTGTTATAATCATATTGTTTGGTTGTTGAAATTAAAACGAAAGTATAATGTAGCATGATATTATAACATTTTAGTTGGCATCAAATAACTTGGTGGGATTCTCCCTGTAAGTATTTAGCAAAATAATGTTGGATTCGGATAATCCCAGGCCCTTACAAGTCTAAAGACACAATCATGGGCCTCAAATCCCCAAATCATGTTAAGCGAGCACAAACCCAAAATAAGCAACAAAAAAACCCTAGTTCCCCCCTTATATATAAACCTGCTGAAACCCTAGACTCCATTTTTACCAGCCTCCAGTTTTTCTTCATCAACAATTCTCAAACCAAATCAGAGGTTAAAGAGACGGCGTTGACTGCCTGTCCGCCTTGAACGACCGTCCGGAATCGTCTTGGCCCTCGATTTTGCTTTTTTACACGTTCACTAACCCTTTGTAGAAAATGGCAGTGAAACCCTCCAAGGCCGACAAGAAAATCGCCTACGATGCGAAGCTATGCCAGCTCTTAGACGAGTACACCCAGATCTTAATCGTCGCCGCCGACAACGTGGGTTCTAACCAGCTCCAGAACATCCGGAGGGGTCTCCGAGGCGACTCAATTGTTCTCATGGGTAAGAATACTATGATGAAAAGGTCGGTCAGGATGCATGCTGAGAAGACCGGGAACCAGGCTTTCCTTAACCTCATCCCTTTGCTCCAGGTAGTTTAAAGTGTTCTATATCCATGCTTATATAGAATATTGCATTTTAGTGCTTGATAAATGATAAACAAAGTAACTGGTTTTCTGAGAATTTTTTATACAGGGAAATGTCGGGTTGATCTTTACCAAAGGTGACTTGAAAGAAGTCAGTGAGGAAGTTGCAAAGTACAAGGTATGATAAGATTTGGATTATATAATTTAATAAAGATATGAATTTGTTTAATATCTTCCGTCATAGGTTATTTTTATGTAATATAATAATGTTGTTAAACATGTTCAGACATAGGAAAATGAGATTTTGTTATGTCATTTGACAATTTTGTACAGAGCCAAAAACTAGGAAATATGTTTCCCATTGTCCGTAGGTGTATTAGAATTTAATTTAGTTTTGCTTCATTCTATTGGATTTGCATTTCTGCAAAATGATTTCTTTGTTCTGGTATCTACAGGTTGGAGCTCCTGCTCGTGTTGGTCTGGTTGCACCCATTGATGTGGTTGTTCCACCAGGCAACACTGGGCTTGACCCATCACAGACATCTTTCTTCCAGGTACGGTTGCTGGTTTTTGGATGGTGTGTTCAATCTCATTCAATTTGCAGAAATGTTCGATACAGTGCTAGGTTTTGATCATGGCTGTTATGTTATGTTTTAGGTGCTCAACATTCCAACCAAGATCAACAAGGGTACTGTCGAAATCATCACTCCTGTGGAGCTTATCAAGAAGGGTGACAAGGTCGGCTCTTCCGAAGCTGCTCTTCTTGCCAAGCTTGGAATTAGGCCCTTCTCATATGGTCTCATTGTCCTGTCTGTCTATGACAATGGCTCGGTCTTTAGTCCCGAGGTCCTGGATCTCACTGAGGAAGACCTGATTGAGAAATTTGCTACTGGTGTCTCCATGGTTACTGCACTGTCTCTTGCCATCTCGTACCCAACTCTTGCTGCTGCACCACACATGTTCATCAATGCATACAAGAATGTATTGTCTGTCGCAGTAGCAACTGAGTATTCTTTCCCTCAGGCTGATAAAGTGAAGGAGTACCTGGCGGTATGTGATTGTCTTTTATTTTGGTGTCTTATTTTTTAATTCCCATAATAGTTTGGCTGAGTTTTATTGTTTCATGCCATCCAGGATCCAAGTAAGTTTGCAGTTGCTGCTGCCCCTGTTGCTGCTGCTGCAGGTGCAGCTCCTGCTGCTGCTGCTGCTGTGGAGGAGAAGAAAGAAGAGCCCGCAGAAGAGTCTGATGACGATATGGGATTCAGTCTCTTCGATTAAGGATGGATTACTTGTCATAAGAGTATGAAGTTGGGGTTTTAAGACAGTTACAATAGTCTTCTTGGTTTATTTCTCTAGTTTTTTTTGTGGACTTGGATTTCTTTTAAGTTTGGAGAATCTTAAGATTATGAAGTGGTAATTTGATTCGTAACTTGGTGGTATCATTTTGGTCATATGATTTGGAAACCAAGGTTGAATTACGCATATTGTTGTCCTATAATCTCAAATCATATTATCCCTAGTTGAATTTAAAAAATGGATTTATGGTTTCTTTGCCTGTAGAATTAAAACATTTGAAAAAGAATGCGCCATAGCCTAGGATAGAGCTTTGGCAATTGATGTAAGAATTTGACCCTTTTTCCTTTTAAGATCTTTGTGGTATTTGGAATTTCGGATAGGCTCAAATTAATAAACCAATGGCTCACTTTTTTTATATAAAATAAAATGGGTTATTATCTATACTAGTGTTAGATATTAAAGTTTCTACAAAGTTATTTAGTTTTAGGGTTTAGTGGTTTTATTTAAGGTGTAGGGTTTATGGGTTTAGGTGTAAGAGATTTATTAAGGATAGTGGTTAGAATTTAGGGTTTAAATTTATAGTTTAAAGTTTAGGGTTTAGTTTTTAGTGTAATATGGTGAGGATTTAGATTTTAATTTATAAAGCATAGACTTTAAACTATAAATTTCAATCACTATTCTTAAATTTATTTTAGCCACTTATATTTTTGACCGTTGTTGTTTTAGTCACTTGACTGTTAACTGTCGTTAATAAATAATATTAATTTTAATTTTAACCCCTTAAACTTTCCATTGTTTATTTTTTAACCCATTTCAAACAAAAAAAAGCTCTTCCTCTCTTTTAACCCAAACCTTACACTAGTTGCTACCATCGTCGTTGTTTTGTTGTCGGCTTTGAACAATTCGTTGTCGCCATCAATTCTTCTCCGGTAAGCCAAGACCAACAAACGAAAACCTTTTTATTATTACTATTTTAGGGTTTGAGTTAGAGGGAAGGAAGTATTCTTTATTAGTTTAGGTGTATATATTATGTCGGTATGTATGAATCTAAATCTCTAATATTTGATTTTTTTTTTGTTATAAAGCACTTTTTCTCCACTTTTACCCCATCAGGCCATCACTATCTTTTCCTTTATCTCTCTTTCGCAAATTGATTCAACTATTTCAATGGAGACTTCAAAAAAGCGTGATAGAATTGAATATTTTAAATTTTTAATGCAAATGCAATATGGGGTTTTCCACCTAAGACTTGATGAGCTGATAAATTCTTTCATCTTGGTAAGTTTTTGTTCGTGGATTGAGCTGTTGAGCTTCGATTTTCGTTGGGTTTTTTTTTTCTTTATCGGGTATCTTGTATTATTGATTAATTTTTACTTTTTATTGGTTGAGTTTGATTTTTGGTTGCATATTTGATCTGGGTTTTGTTTCATTTGTCTGCTTTAGGGAGTTTTGTTTCAATTCTGCAAAAGGGTTGAGGGATTTTTTCATATATATCGAATGTTTGATCTGTTAATAAATTTATCTTTTTTGGATTTGGTGACTAAAATAGTACACGCCCTAAACAAAAGTTTCTACAAGCATTTTAGTTTTAGGGTTTATTGGGTATAGTTTAGGGTATATGTTTCAGGGGTTTATGTTTAAGGATTTAAATTTTAGGGATAGTAGTTAGAATTTAGGGTTTATTGTTAGAGGTCAAGGTTTAATTTTTAGGGTAATATAGTAAGGATTTAAGCTTTAATCTATGAACCCTAAGCATAACCTTAAATTGTAAATTTTAATCATTATTCTTAATTCAAAATACATACACCTAAATCTCTAAACTAAATCTCTAAACTTAAAAATTAAAGTATTTGTTTTTAATTTCTATCACCAGTGTATCAAATAATTACTATTTTTTCTCGATTAAATGATTGATTCTGGCTTTGGAATTCAAAACATCGTTATCCTTGCTCCGTTAATGGTGGATAAAGTCCCTCTTCAGTTTGTTTCGATCATTCTATCTGAGGTTCCCCTCTACTGTTGGTTCGAAAACTTCTTCCGAGAGGTAGGGAAAAGGTGGGGCGAAGTTGTGGATATTGCAGGGTGCACGAAATCTAAAACTCGTCTCGACAAGGCTCAGTTGGTTGTTAGGGTGGCGTCTTCTCTGGATATTCCGGATTCGTGCAGAGTGGTTGTTCGTGGAACATCGCATCGGATTAGGATCAACGTCGGAGCATTAGAAGATGATTTTGTTTCTGATTATTCTATGTCAGATTCGGATAGACAAGTCGATGCATGGCCGGAGAGCCCTTCTTCCAGGTTGGATAGTCCGTTGGGTTCTGCCGCCGGGGCTAGGGAGGTAGCCCAACCGTCGGATGCCCAGCACGATGATAGCCTCATTATGGATGATCCCCCCGAGGATTTTGCTCCCCCCATATCCCTGGGGGGTTGAATGTGACGGCTGATAACGGTCCCTCCCCTTCCCTAGGAGTCCAGGTGGCGTTCCATGCCAGGGAGTCTTTTGTGTCGGGTGATCTGGCAGACAAGGGGGTGATGTTGCCGAAAACAGCAGGCCCACTTCGGATGGTTTGGTCGATGGCATTACTCTCCCAATTGGGCCCGTTAACCTCCCCTCCCCTAACCCGTTTCCTGAGGGGGTTATAAATAACCAGGCCAATTTAGAGCTGACTAATGGTTTAGGGGCCCATATTCTTAATAATGGGTTTGTACCAATCTATAACTCTAGGGAGGTAAACAATAACGATTTACAGTCGGTTTCTCCTAAATCTTCTTCTGCATGTCCTTTGAGTTGTGGTTCTGTGGTGCCGGATTCGTTTGATTCTCTTCGCCAGTTGTGCCCGAACCCCTTGGCATGCAATACATCGTTGAATGATGGTGGGGACTTCTTTAGAGCTTGTTGCAGGAGGAAAATAAGGAGTCTGGTTCGAGAGTCAATCGATAGACAACCGTCTCTCCCCTGTGAAGGTGGTCCACATTCGTTTTCGGATGAAACCGTTTCTCTCAAGAAAATTGAGGCCGAGGCCGTGTGGGAGATCAGCAGAATTTTGGGTTGTCTTCAATGGTGGTAAGGAAGCCGTTACAAGCAAAGTTATCGAATTAGAACAGGGTACGACATCTGCTGTTTAATTGGTTTTTTTGGGCTTCTACATTTGTTGATTATGAATCTTGCAATAATATCTTGGAACATTCGCGGGTTTAGAAAAAAGGAAAAAATCAGAGCTCTTCAGAAGGTAATTCGAACGCACCGGCCAAAGATAGTGATGGTTCAGGAAACTAAAGTAGAGCAGGTTAGTAGAAATTCTCTTTGTAGATGCTGGAATCACGGTGAATTCAATTTTTGCTTCTCTCCGGCTATTGGTTCCACAGGGGGCTTGTTGTCGATGTGGGATGAGGAGTATTTCCGGGTGAGTGATGTTGTATGCAATTCAAGGTTTCTTGCTTTAATCAGCTTGTTAAGTCCGAAGAAAATCCTGTGTGGTATGATGAACATATACGGCCCCTCTACTGATTCTGAAAAGGGGGAATTTCTGTTGGAAATCTTTAATTTCATTAAGGATCGGAACATCCCATGGTGTTTAGGTGGGGATTGGAACTTTATACTCGATCCGAATGAAAAGATGGGGTTTTTGCTTAACATGAGTGCTATTAACAGTTTCAAGTCCTTTGTTTTCAACTCTGAGTTATTGGATCTTCCGATGGTGGGAGGAAATTTTACTTGGTGTAACAACAGGGATCCGCCAACCTACGTACGCCTAGATCGTTTTTTTATTTCGGCTGACTTTGAGCTAGCCTTTCCAAACATGGAGCAGCGTGTTTTGGATAGGTCGTTGTCGAACCATAATGCTGTTTTGCTACATGAGGACGCGTGCAATTGGGGTCCTAAACCGTTTTGAGTTTTCAATTATTGGTATGAAGAGGATGGTTTCATCGAGATGGTACAAACTTCGATCAAAAATACAAAATTGAGAAACCCAAATTGCGGTATTGGTGGTGTTCTCAGGGGGTCTAAGATCGCTATGAAAAAGTGGTCGTCTAATTTGGTTGGGGAAGGCAAAATCACAGCCTCTTTAGAGAAACAAATTTCAAACTTAGATTTGAAGATTCAGTCGGGTTCTTTCCTCCCTGCTGACATTCAAGAAATTACTCAACTGAGGGTTCGTCTTTGGCAAGCCTACAGAAGAGAGGAAAGTGTGTGGCATCAGAAGTCGAGGGTGAAATGGCATTTGGAAGGGGACAAGAATACCCGGTTCTTTCATTTATGTGCATCGCCTCGCCGCAGATCGAATGCTATAAAAGTGCTATCTGAAGGTGATTCTTTGATTTCGAATCCTAACCTTATTAAAGATGCTGTAAAACGACATTTTCAAAAGGCCTATAATCTTAGGGTGGCTCTGGAAACGGTTGAGTGTGATTTGAATTTCTGTAAACTATCAGCGGATCAAGCTGCTTCTCTATCTCGGAAATTCTCAGTGGATGAAGTTTGGTCGGCCCTTGAATCGGCGTACTGTAGTAAGGCTCCGGGGCCGGATGGGTGTAATCTGGGTTTTTTTAAGAAGTTCTGGCATTTACTAAAAGACGACATTATGAGATTTTTTGAGGATTTCTATCATGGTAGGGATTGGGAGGCAGGAATCAACCACTCCTTCATTACCCTCATTCCGAAAATTCCCTGTCCTAGCTCCCTTGACGAGTTTCGCCCGATCAGTCTAGTGAGTGGGGTGTACAAAATTTTGTCGAAGGTTCTAACAATGAGATTAAGAAATGTAATTGGGTCTCTTGTGGGAACCTCCCAGTTTGCTTTTATCTCTGGGCGTCAGATTCTTGACTGCGCGTTGGTGGCCAATGAGGTAATCGATTACTTGAGTAAGGAGAGAAAAGGTGTAGCTTTCAAGATCGACTTTCATAAGGCCTACGACTCAGTAAAGTGGAATTTCCTTCTACTAATCCTTAAGAAATGTGGGTTTGATGATCGTTGGTGCTCGTGGATTTTCCAGTGCATCTCTGCAGCATCTATCTCCGTTCTTGTCAATGGCTCCCCGACTGAGGCCTTTTCCATTTCTCGAGGGTTGCGGCAGGGATGTTCGTTATCTCCCCTTCTTTTCAACCTTGTGGGCGAAGCATTGAGCCTGATGCTTTCTAAATCTGTAGAGAATGGACTGTTTCAGAGTGCCGATGTCGTCCGAGGCAATAACTCAGTTAGTATTTCCCATCTCCAGTTTGCGGATGATTTACTCATCTTCTGTGGTGCGGCGGAGGGGCATATTAGAAATGTTAAGAGAATTTTGAGAGTGTTTGAATTGGCTTCTGGTCTTAAGTTGAGCATGGCCAAAAGCAAAATCTACGGAATTAATGTAGATATCTCCTCCCTGAATTTGTGGGCTAACTCGGTGGGATGCTCGGTTGACTCTTTTCCATCCACTTACCTCGGTCTACCGTTAGGGGTGAGGAGAAACTCGATAACAATGTGGGAACCAGTGATTACGAAGTTTGAGAGGAAATTAGAAGGGTGGCAGACTCGTTTCTTATCGTTCGGTGGAAGAGTGGTTTTAATCAAATCAGTTCTCTCTTGCCTTCCTATTTTTTTCCTGTCACTGTTTCAAATGCCATCCTCGGTGGAGATGAGGTTAAACAGTCTTATGGCGAATTTTTTGTGGGGTGGTACCTTAGACAAATCTAAGATTCATTGGGTAAGATGGAAAGATGCTTGTATTCCGAGAGAAAATGGCGGATTGGGCTTCACTGATCTGAACTTGGTTAACAGAGCACTTTTGGGTAAATGGATTTGACGATATGGCAATGAAACGGATGGTTTATGGAGGAGAGTCATCGCTTGCAAGAGTAATGCTAATAATAATCTTCTTCCTGTCGATCCGCAGCCGAGACATTCTTCATGGATTTGGAGAGGCATTGTGAACTCTTTCCTTAATAGTGACAATTTGGGTTGCTGTTTACGCGCGAATCTAAAACTTGAGGTGGGAGACGGCAAGTCCATAGCTTTCTGGACGGATGTGTGGCTGGGGGATGTATGTTTGAAAGATAGGTTCCCACGAATGTTTGCATTAGCAAGTTCTAAATCTGGAAACGTGGCTGACTTCGGTTACAAGAATGAACATGGTTGGGTTTGGCGCGTTGATCTTAGGAGGCCCCTTTTCGATTGGGAACAGCAGACTTGAGATTCTTTTATGGCTTCTCTTCGCGAGTTCAAGTCAAGCTCATTAGATCAAGACTGGGTCCGTTGGTTAGGTTCCTGTGACGGTTCCTTTAAAGTGAAGTCTCTCAAAGCGATGCTACTCGGCCCTATCCCAATAGGTAATTTTTGGAATGATTTTATTTGGCTCGGTTATGCCCCTTCTAAGGTCGAGTTGTTCCTTTGGCTCGTTGTGAAAGGTCGTGTCCCGGTTAAATCCGAGCTGGTCAAGAGAGATGTTTCATGCTTTTCTTCGACTTTGTGTGTTCTATGCAATGAACAAGCAGAATCGGTTTCCCATTTATTTTTCTCATGTCGGTGCAGTTGGGTGGTTTGGTCTTTTTTTCTATCAAATCTGAGGTGTTTCTCTGCTTTTCGTATTGATCCTGTGATGTTCTTGGAGGATTGGAAATCTTTTGCTCCCCGGAGAGCCCGAACGGTGTGGTCGATTATCCCATTTGCTGTGATTTGGTCAATTTGGACCTTCAGGAACGACATCGTGTTCAATAATAAAGTATTGGATGTTGCGCAGTTGATTTTTCTGGCCCGGTTCCGTCTAGCCACATGGATTAAAGCAAAATATAACAACTGTGTTTTGCCCGTTGAAGCAATTTTAGTTGACTTCTTGTCGGTCGAGGACAGTTGTCTTGGTATGGTGAAACCAAAGCCATGTTTCAGGTGGTTACCTCCCCCCTGGCTTCTTGAAATTAAACGTCGACGGAGCCTCTTCTGCCGTTGGAAATGGTATCGGGGGGTGCTTAAAGATGAGCAGGGGTCTATGTTACTACAGTTTTCTGAGAAATGTGGTAACGGTCCTCCTTCCTTGGTTGAGCTTATGGCAATTAAATTTGGGATTCAGAAATCTTTAGCCGCCGGCTATGTCTTGCCGGCTAGGATTATGATTGAATGCGATTGCAGGCTTGTTGTGGACTGGATCAAGGGGTCTTCAAACCCTCCGGCAAGCATTGTCAACTTGGTTAAGGATATCCAGAATAATATTGAGTCTTTTGCCTTGTTAATTAGGTGGATCACTCGGGTGTGTAATATCGAAGCCGACGGGTTAGCAAAGAAAGGAATAGGTTAGGTCTGATAGTTCAGTTTAATTTGTATGGTCTTTGTATCAGGTTTTTGTTTTTGTAACAGGATCTATCGGTTTGTACTTTGGTACGTTATTAATATAATCCGGGCACTCTTTTCTCCCTTTTAGGAATAGTGGGGGTTTTTAATGAGGCCCTATACTTTTTTTTAAAAAAAAACATCGTTATCCAGTAGTCACATGCATTAACATTGGAGGAATCCTCCTTAGTATTCTAAGGCCCATTTAGGATTGAGTTTTAAACCAGATTTTGGGTCAAATGTTGGTTTGAAACTGATAATTAATGCTAAACAGCTATTTTATAGGATAAAAAGCTGGTTTGAAACGGTAATTGAGAGGTAAAACTAAAAGGTTATTTTTTAAGCTTTGAGTGGTGGATAATTTCGGTTGGAAAGGTAAAGACAATTTTACTCTTATTTAATATTTTCAACGTTCGTCGTTGTAAATGCTTTCAGCGTAAAAGAATTTTTCTTCTTCTTCACAGATTATCCTTTTTTCACCATTCTTGAAAATCATAAGGATAATATCTTATTCTTCTTCAAAAATTTACCTTCAGTTCATCTTCCTTCAAGGTATGTCATTTTTATTTATTTTTTTATTTTTTCTATAATGAGTGGGTTCATAAGAGATGTATTTGGGTTTTCAGAAATTTTTACCTTGCGTCGTTAATTTATAAAATTACTATTTTGTTTGAGTGTGTTGTTTAAATGTTTTAGCAATAGCTCAAAATTATTTACATGTACTAAAATCATCTAGTTTAGATTTGTAGCAAACTGAAAATAAAAAGTAAAAAGAAACCTTACACTTGTTTTACTGATTTTAATTCTCTTGGAACATGAGTTTGGTTTTAAGTTTAGAGTAGGATTAAGGTCTTGATGATATCATTGTTTCCATTAAACTCAAAATTCATATTTTTTCCTGCATTAGTATATAAATCACTTCTCCATTCAGGATACTAATTGAAATATAATTATAAATTTAATTATTTAGAAAAATGACCTCTTTCAGCCCATATAATTTAAACTTGCGTCTTACTAAAAACGAGTTTTAGACTTGCGACTTATTAAAAGAGAGTTTTGTATTAAAAAAATACGATAAATTAAATTTTTTTATTTCCTACCAACTTACTCAACACGAACTCGCGTTTTGTTAAAAACGAATTCCTCTTACGTGGACTACAAAAATGTCCATTTTTTAAATAATCAAGTTTAGAGTCATTTTTCTAATTAATTATTTAAAAATATATTCATTTAAATTGCCTTCTATAAAGCATCAGTTTTCTGGAAAATGTTTTATATGATTTCTTTTAAATTTTATGAAAAGGGGAATTTTAAATGTTTGTTTTGATTTGATAGAATCCTATCCAATATGAATCCTTTTACTTTATGAAAACCACATTCAATCAATTAAAAAACGATAACCAAACTACATTCGAATTATTATAAATACACCAAATCATTTCAAAAGCTCTAAGCAAATTTTATTAGCACCTTGATATAAACCCAAACAATGATGTCAATAGGCCTAAAATTCAAAAGAATCCGTAAAAAACGTTTATATATTTTTAGTGTTAAATTATATTAATTTATATTTTATTATTAAGTAAAGAGATATTTACATTAAAATTATCATCCTTGACCATTCTCGATTACTAAATCTCAATTAATTTACGTTTTTTTATCATCAAATACTAATTCAAATGATGAACTTGAATTTATAAAATCCTATTTCTGGGTTGATTTTTTTCCAATAAATATATCTCATTTATTAAATACTAATATGATTTGGTTTAAAACCATGAATCAACAGTATTTGGATAAAAAAAAGTTGGCCTCGTGATATTAGTTAGGCTAAAGTTTTGGCACGGTATGGTTCACATAAAATTGGATTAGGTCGAAGGTGTTCTTTATTTTGGTTTTCTAGGTATGAATTGGGACACTTTGTCCTACAATTTTAGGTTTCTAATAGTCCATAATTTTAATTAATCAAGGATAGATTTAGTAAATTTGATCCGAGATCTGAATTGATTTATCCTACTTGAGACTTGGTATAGTCTAAATTTGACTCGAATTTGAACCAAATTTAACCTGAATTTAATTAAATAAAAAATCAACCCGAATAAAAAAAACATAAACTGAAAACAATCCAAACCAAAAGAAACTCAAGCTGAAAATCAACTTGAATCGAAAGAAACCCGAATTTAATTTGCTCAAATATGTATATTTTATTACTAATTAGCAATTGTCTTTAGTAATAGTTTAATGGTTTAAGATCATTTTTTCTTCTTTAAAAGATATCTTAATATATTGCCCGGCCTGATATTGACCCGACCCGAAACGCAATCGATCCGATTTTGACCCCAATTGAAAAGTCAAATAATTCGATATTAACCTGATCCCAAAAGTCAATCGATTTAATATTGACCCGACACGAAAGCAATCGATATGATATCAACTCAAAATAACATAGACTCAAACTAAATTTGAATCAGACCCAAATTAAACCGAAAAAAAAAATCAACCTGACTTGAACCCGACCTAACAACCCAATTATCGCGTCTAATCAGGGAGCCCTTTTCTTGTGGATTATGATTCAAAATTTGAATAACAAAAAGAAGTGGGTGCCCAAACCTTCACGTATTTTTTTAAAATAAATATAAGTTTTTGGATAAGGGAATTGATAAAATCAAAACAGTGATCTAAATGAGTGGTTGAAATATGTGTGCGCAAATATTTATTAATTTTAATATTTTATATTCAAGGATGTGGAGGTGTTATTAATTTGAATAACAAAAAGAAGTGAGTGCCCAAACCTTCACATACTTATTGTTCAATGTCTATCCACAGTCCACTACAAGTCTACTACAACAAGAACGTGTCGAGCCTTGAAACAATGAGGCGGACTGGTCGTACCAAGTTGTCTTTTGCTACTTTATATATGCATTATTTATTTTATTTATTTATTTAGAAGGCTTTTTTTTCCTAATTTAATTTATTTATTATTGATGCTAACATTTACCAATAAAGATGATCCATGCATGTTTTCTTGTATTTTCTAGAAGGAAAAAATGGTGGGTTTATGGTTTTTAATTTTTTATGTTACCTCCAACAAACTATTTTTTTAAAATAAAACAGTTGAAATATTAACGATAAAAAAAGGTTTATGTAGAAGTGAGTACTTTTAGAAAAAAATTCTAGATAACTATTCAAAAAGAAAAAGAAAAATTCTAAATAAGAACATATTTTTACAAAAAAAGACAATTCCTTGTTATTCCATTTATACATACATACGTACATATAGTATGTTTATGATTCATGTTTACTTCTAATAATATTGTTTCACAAATTCGATTGCGTTGTTGATAATTTTATTAAAATAATAATATCGATACTGATGGACTCATGATGTTGGTGTATTTAACGTGATGCTTATGTCCGAAATTCTTTTTGAATATTATGTCTGAAATTCTTATTTTTTTTAATGAAAGCTAATGTTATTACAAATAGTATATGTTCTAAATATACTATCAATCATTTGACAATACATGCTCAATTACCCTGTTGCAGGCTTGCAGCTGCTGATACTCGAACCCGTGAACTCTAAGAACAACAATCGTTCCCTTAACCATTGAGATAAGTTAGTTCGTGCCCAAAATTCTTAATTAAACCAAGGATTAATTTAAGTATATATAGTTTATAGTTTTTTTTTCTTAATTTATTTTATCTATATTAAAAAAATCTTATATCTGAGCTTTTAATGTGAACCGACAGCGAGTTGACCTTGTAGTTTAATCTTTAATTAAGTTCTCTCTAACCTAATCCGTTTGCATGTTGTTATCAAAATATTAATAAATCGCATATTTATTAAAACTTACATTTTGGTTGAAGATAAGTATTTACATCAACATACAGATGTATTCAAGATTAAAATAAGTTTTAACCGATCTTATTACACGCTTATCGACATTATATATTGTTAGCTTGCTTCTGTCGTTTTAAGACGGTTTCGGTTTCTTATGAAAACCACTTCTTAAAAAAACAAAGCCGACTTTGAAGACTTAAGTCATTACACGTTTAAAGGCAATATTCAAATTAAATTATACATAAACATACTACCTTTTCCATTTTATTTATTTATTTAGTATTATTATTTAATTTTTTGATTAAATGATTATCGGATTATCAAAATCAAAACATGATATGAATTATTAATTTTAGTTTATGAAAATCGTTTACATAAATAAAAAAATATTTTTATAATATTTGATTTAAATTAATCAGACAATAAACAAAAAATATTGATGATTACATAAAAAATAAAATAAACTATTTTGAAGATATAGTTGATATGTTTGAACTTTAACATGGAGGATACAAGTTGGCAAAACTGACAACCGGATCGGATAATAATGATATTAAAATTCAGACAGAACAAGAAAAACAAATCTCTTATATTCTAAATGTCTTAACATTAATTTTTCATTGCAAATTCAATATTTGTATGATTTTTATATTATATATTCGGATGCAAGGATTACGACATATTTTTTTATTAAAAATGTAATAATCATTCAGCTAAATATTTAAATGCTATGTTTCTTTAAATTAAATTAATATTAAACTCATCTATTTTTTTTGAATATATCTATTTTTATGAATAGTCTAAAGGCGATTATAAGACAATATTTGTTCATACATATTTTTAACCCTTTAACAATACACATACACTTTGTAAACAAAACGGTTTGAACTCGTGTCTCTTTAAATAAACATCATCAATTTTTTTACTGGGAGACTTGTTCTTAACCCATCTATTCTAATTCAGCTAAGTGCTTAATTTCTTATTGTTTTTTTTTATCATATACTAATGTTAATAGCAACAAGCAACTGTTAACAGGGGAGGGTGCTTTAAGGGACCGATAGGGGCCACGCCTCCTAAAAATTTGTCCTTAAAATTTTTAAAAACTTTAAATTTTATTCTTAAAATTTTTGAAAATTTTAATTTGGCCCTTTCATGATTTTTAAAAATTCATATTAAGTTTAATTTTTTTAATATTTTTAATTAAATCCCCTATCGATTTTTTAATTTTTTTTGTTAAATCTTTCAAATTTTTTAGAAAATTTAGTCAAACACTCATTTTTAAAAAAATCGTTTAATTCTTTAAATTTTAAAAAAATTTAAGCTGGCCATCTCAAACTTTTACTCCAAGTTCAGCCATTGCAACGATATTATCTATTTGAACCTACACTAATAAAGTTTAATCATAACTAAATTATGTTAAATTCAAATATGGTTTTGGTGGAAATGATACAACAATTAAAAATAATTATTAATTTTAATGGTAAATAGGAATGTAAAAACAAATTATCCTATGGAAAAGATGATGTATTCATTCTAGAGATACGAGTTCAATCTGCTTTATTTGCAAGGTGTGTGGCACATCGAAGGTTAAGAAAATATGAACAGATACTACCTCGTAATCATCATAAGAAATATTAAAAAAAGCAAATTATCCTGTTTTGGAAAACGATTTGGAGACATGAAATATGAGTGCATTGAATATGGAAAGGAGTTATTTGTTAACAATTTATTAGAGAATAAGGGAATCTGGTGTACCAATACCATATCCAGCTCATGCTTGCTAACTTATTACTTATCCTTACAGCAAAGCATTTCAAAATAACTACTGCTTTCTTTTTCATTCTTCCATATCCAAATTTCGATCAAAAGGTTAAATACATAAACTTTTTTTCCAATGAATTTTCAATTAATTAAGGGACATATTTCATAGGCTTATCTGTAATTGCCCATTCTTACATCAACAATTTATTAATATTATTTTGTTTTATATAAATTCAAATTCTAATATTTAAAATATAATAACTTTCTATATTTAATAAAAAAAACACACACACTGGATAAACGAGAGAAATGGTGCAGTGTATCATGATGCATGTCCCCTTGAAATCAGCCTCAAAATACGCTCCCTTTCTAGGGAACCTCTTCATCTCCCGTTCTCAACATGGAGAGGGAAAAATTGTTTAGATTAATTTTGATATTGTTTTTTTTAAATAAAGTGTAGTAGATGATAATTTTAAAAGTGTTTTAAAAAATAAATTTTATAAACTTTGGATAATAGATTTTTAACTATTTAAATATAATATTTTAAATACATATTCATTGAATGATTAAAGAATATTTATACATATATATCGTTATCGTCTGAATTATGCTAACACCGTACACGTGTCTATATTATGTATTACGTGTCTTTATTGATTTCAGACAAAGTTTCGACTTTTTCCCTTTTTATTTTCCTATTCTTTCATTTCGGACTCCACTTATTTCCATTTCTCCCATTTCAACCTTTGCTTATCGAGACTACAAATTTATTTATGTGACAGTTTCTTTTGGTAGAGTTTATGTGGCAAATTTTAAAATGTCGATACTCTACATTTAAAATCGTATTAAGAAATTACAAATCGTATAAAACTTGTTTGGTAGAAATAGTTTACAAATGATTCTACAAAACGGAAAAGAAAGCCTTCGTGATTTGGCGGCAGCCCACACATCACATGCGCCACGTGGCCAAATCAGGAAGGCATACCGTGGCACCGCCAAAGGGACCTGATCGGCACGCCTGGAAAGCCGGCTGGTGGGAATGGGGAAAGAAGCACGTGGCGAGCACGATCGATGTAAGTGGAGAGTCGTCGACCCATAAATCAGAAGCTACGTTTTGTTGTGAGGACGCGTTCGAGGAAATAATGGCTGAGTGGGCTCCAGAAAAACCAATAGGATCGTGACACGTATTGTTGTGATGAAAAATACGGTGGGTTTTGGTGGAGAAATTATTTTAGGACACTATTCACTATGTTATTCGTGATTCAGCCAATAAGATACACCCACTTTAAAATAACTATCTATTCTCTACCAACATGTAAGAAAGAGACGATGATTCACCTTAAAAAAAATAATATAGATAAAATTTATTGGCTAAGACCACGAATAATATAGTGAATAAAATTCATCTAATAATTTTTCGTTTTGGTGGGTGATGGGGTGAACGCGAAGATCGAGTCCAATTAAACCATGTCGAGTAAAAAGGGTAAAAATAGCTCAAGCCAAAAGGATGTCTCTATCCACAATCCAGTTGGTTTATGATAACATTAATCCCACTTCTAAAATATTCAACAGTAAACTATATAAATGACCATTATATTTTGAATTTAATTGTAATTTGACCATTATATTTTTTTTAAGCAACAATCATATTATTAAAATGGACTCAATTTGATCACTTGCGGTTAAATTTTAAGGGTAAACTACTGCAGGGGTCACTTTCGTTTCTCGTTTGTACAGATTTAGTCACCACTTTTAAAAAGTGCCAATAAGTGGTCATCTACGTTTTCGATGTGTAAAGACTTGGTCACTCCAACGTTATAGTCTGTTAGTCCCCTAATAAAAATTTATAAATGCTTCTTAAAATTTATCTTTTTTAAATTGAGGAGAAAAAAATGTACATGAGATAAATTTTAATGGCTATTGCAATAATTTACCCTTATTTTTTCGTTAATTAATTCTGCCACATTAGCAATCCGTTAGGGGACTAACGGACTATAACGTCGGAGTGACCAAGTCTTTACACATCGAAAACGTAGATGACCACTTATTGACACTTTTCAAAAGTGGTGACTAAATCTGTACAAACGAGAAACGAAAGTGACCCCTGCAGTAGTTTACCCAAATCTTAATGGAAAGAGTAACATGGCAGTTAGTAAAAATTTATATAATTATGCATTTGGTCCTAATTTTAATTTAATAAAATAAATTACATATCCAATTAGGTGGTGACATGTGTCATCGCCTTATTGGAGGACTTTACTATTTATATTTAATTTAATAATTTTATTTCATCCTCCAATCAGGTGGTGACACATGTCACCTAATTGGATGATGAAAATAAATAGAAGCAAGCAATCTGGCTCTAAGGGAATCAAACATCGGCATGCTTGGAGATAATGGCGTGGCTTTGCCACTGGGCCAAAGTTAATTTTGAGATATATATATATATATATATATATATGTTATAGTTGGTTGTTTATGTCAGGAAAAGCAAATGAATATAGATTAACAGGATTTGAAAATGACAAACTTATAATGCATAAAAACATCTAAGCCAGTGAATTAAATCTAATAAGTAAATTAAATTTAACAACATTTTGTATATATTTTAAATGATAGTTAGTGCACAATTCAAAATAAAAATAGTTTTAAGAGTTTTGTAATTTTAAACCAAAGTTAATATATTTTCTTTTCTGCATTTATTTTTATAATTTCACATATATAATCATTGAATGAATTTTTTAATTTTTTAATAATTTTAATATTTATTAAAAAGTTAATTAAATTACTATATATATATATGGAATTACATTACAAATTTAAAATTTTAAAATTATATTAAATTTATTTAGTGAAGCCAAACTCGCGAACATAATTTAAATGAATTGATATAATTTTAAATTATAATTTAAAATATAAAAAATGTCATTAACTCTAATTTAATTATTAGATTTAATTCATTGGCTTATGTGTTTTTATGCATTATAAGTGTGTAATGTTTGAATCTCGTTAATAAATATTTTTTTTTGTTTTTCCCTAGCATAAACAACCAACCAAAACATACAATAAATAGTTATATTTTATATCTCAAAATTTGACTTGGCCTAGTGGCAAATCCATGCCATTATCACCAAGCATGCCTAGGTTTGATTCCCTTTAGAGCTAGTTTGCTAGCTTTCGTTTATTATAGGGATAATGGTTAGAATTTAGGGTTTAGAGATTGAGATTTAGTTTTTAGGGTAATATGGTTAGAATTTAGGTTTTAACTTATAAACCCTGGATTCTAACCATGCACAATAAATTCTAACCACTATCTTTAAATACTAAACCCATACATCTAAATCCTACACCCTAAAACTAAGGCGCTTAAGGAAACTTTTAGTTTCCACTGCTAGTGTATAGGATAATAATCCTAAATTAAATATAAATAGTAAAGTTCTTCAATAAGGTGATTATACAATTTTATTAGATACAATTGATAGAATGTATAAGTAATTTATTTTATTAAATTAAAATTAGATACAAATGATAGAATGTATAAGTAACGAGGACCAAATGTGTGATTATACAATTTTTACTAACTGTCACGTCACTCTCCCCGTTAAGTTTTAATGGCAGGTGATCAAATTGAGTCAATTTTAATAATATAGTGGTTTAATTGCTTCGAAAAAAATATAGTAGTCAAATCGCGATTAAACCCAAAATTTTATGTAGTTTACCAATATTCAAATAATTTCAAATTTGAGGTTAATATTTTAGTTTTAAACCAATTTTAATAAAAAAAGCCAATTATGTGGGAAATATAAAGTGAAATAAACAAATCAATGTTTGGTGTGAACTAGTTCTAATCATCTTGAATAAGTAGAATATTTAAGAAGCATACAAGTGTTAAAAAAGTAACAAGGTTCTTGGGTTGTTGAAATGGAGAGAGAGAGAGGGCGAGAGAGAATTGAAAGAACCGGCCGGCGAGGGCAACACGGAGGGCAATACGGAGGGCAATTCGAAGGGAGCGTCAGAACGACGACGAGTCATGGAAGCAAACAAGTGTTCCATCGCATTGGTGTTTTAATGTTCGTGGATAACATAAGCAGAAGAATCCAACCGTCAACCCTCAGCGAAGCTTTTCGTGTGTATGGAAAAGTGGTGGATGTCTACGTTGCGTACAATAACCCAAGAAGGAGAGCCAAGCCATCGGTCTTTGCCTTTGTTCGCTTTAGCTGCAGAATGGAAGCTGAGAGAGCTATACGAAAAGGAGATGGAAGGATATTAGACGGACACGAGATTAAGATTGTTATGGCAGTGGCAAAACCAAGACGCAATATAGGTGGAACAAAGGAAAATAGAGTGTCAACAAGGAAAACGGAGGCACTGCGCGACCATAGATCATTTAAGGATGTGCTGTTGGGTATCAAACAGGGAAGCTATAATGACAAGAATGAAGAGGTAATCCATGAGTTTGAAAGTAATGCAACCGGAGCAGCTTGTGCAAAGATGGAGGAGTGCTTTCGAGTGGAGATAGTGGAAAAATCCGAAATGGTGGAATCTCAGAGGACAATCCAGATTGCAAAAGAAGAAATGAGGTGGCTCAACAGTAGCCTGGTAGGCAAAATCAAACCCATGTATAATGAAGAAATGGTGCAAGAAGCCCTAAGAGCAGACGAATTTAGAGCAACTATATGCACGTGGCATGGCCTGTTAACTGTAATCCGAGCCGAGAATGAAGACATGAGAGACAGACTTTGGGAAGAAGAAGGGGAACTATTGAGACTATGGTTCGACGAACTGGAACTACTCATAGGATATGAAGGGAAAAACATGCAAAAGTGTGGCTAGAACTAATGGATGTGCCACTGGGCCTATGGAATAAGAGGTTCTTCGAAAAAGTGGGAGGGAGATGTGGCAATGTGATAAAATTAGATGAAGAAACTGAGAGCCTACAGAATTTTGAAAAACAAGGTTGCTTATGGAGGTCCAGAACGCGTCGTCTATCCCTGGCAGAATCAGAATCTTGCACAATGGAAACCTGCATTGGGTGAAACTGGAAGTGAAGGAAGTTGAAGAAGAACGTATCTTCATCGACGGAGAAAGACCAGCCACCGGCGGGGAGAAGGACAGATATGACGCTTCGTGGTACGAGAATGAATGAAATGATGATGTTTTTAATTTTGCGGGCCCCGAGGTGGAAAAAACGGCGTCAGTGGAATCTACCTCACCCGAAAGGCAGGAGGGGAGTAACAACAGGGTCCCACCGAGAATTAAACCAAAACAGGAGTCTGGAAAATAAATGCCTTATTGAATCAAGCGGGCTTGGGCTTTTTGATGTTATGGTTGAATCAGCTGAGACCATAAATGTTGATATAGTGGGCTTTGACCAAGACACGAACCGGGTGAAGACCGATCCACAAAGCCCTTTGTTGTCTGACGGGTCAAAATTGATAGACATTGAGATTGGATTAGCTGAAGCTGTTACAGAGAGTAAAAGCTCTCCCGGTTGGTTGGCGGAGCTCTAGCTCATCTTAATCCTGGCCTGGAAAAAATGAAGAGGCGCGGCCGCCAAATCTCACGCAAAGGTAAAAAAGGGGGGAAATCGCAAAAGGCAAATCGGAAATTATGGCCCGGTCTGATCCGATAACCTTGGCTCCGTCAACACTCAATTCCCCTGCTGATACAACCCATCCAGAGGTGAATGAATCGGCAGAAATGGAAGAAGCCACCGCCACTTTGAATATGGGCGAATCACTGGGGGTGTTGTTCAACGCCCCGGTTGAGGTTGCTGTGGATAGACTGCTTGCAATTGAAGCGTTGGATAAGGCGTAAGAGGTATGTTCCATACTATGACCTCGTGTCTTTATACACTTTTATGAATTTAAGTATACTAAGCTGGAATTTGTGTGGAATGGGTAAACCTGAGAAAGTAAGAGCATAGGGTAAGGTAACTGACAGGGCTAGATGCAAGATTTGTTTGCTGCAAGAAACTAAGTTAATGCAGATTAACAAATGTGTGGAAAAGAAAATAAAGAGACATAGGTTTGATGGTCTGGTGTTTTCACCGTCGGAGGGGGCATCGGGGGGTCTCCTTTCTGCCTGGGACTCAAATTTTTTCAAAGTTGAACGAATAGTGATGTCAAGAAGATTGATATTGTTAGAAGGAACACTAATCACACTTAGGAAGACATGTTGTATCCTAAATATTTATGCCCCTAACGAAGAAAAAGAAAGAGAGATTCTACTAGGAGGTTATTGATTTGATTGCTAGCCTGAATGTCCCGATCATCGTTGGGGGTGATTTCAATGTGGTTAAATGCAATGAAGAAAGGTTTGGATCAGAGCCAAGAGCCAGAGTGAGAGCAGCATTGGTTGACTTCATTCTAAAAAATAATCTTTTAGACTTACCGTTGCAAGGGAACAATTTCACTTGGTTCAAAGGGGGCAACTCTGCAACAGCTAGCAGAATTGACAGATTTATTATTTCCCCAGAGATCCTGCTGTGGTTCCCAAATATTATCCAAAGAACAATGCCAAATAGTCTCTCTGACCATTGTCCTGTGATTCTTGAAGCAATCAAGAAGATGAAGAGGGGTAGGCCCTTCAAACTTTTTTCTCATTGGCTCGATGAACCAGAGGTAGCAGAGTTAATTAAAAAGGTGGCAGAAGAGTCGAAAGGCAAAAGTATGAATTACATTCTAAAAAAGGCCAAGTTGCTGATTAAGAAGTGGGTGGAGGAATTCAACAAGAACCGTCTAATCCCTACCTTAGTGCTGGAAGAAAAAATAGAAGAACTTGAAAAGAAGACTTATTCCGGTAATGCTAACATGTGTACAGTGGGAGGAACAAGAAAGGCAACAGAAATCAAGGGTCAGGTGTGTAGAACTAATGTTTTGATATAATAATTGAAAAATGTTTTGAACTAATTTGAAAAGAATTTAAAACTTGTTTTAAAGTCCAAACAACTTGAATTTATGTTTGAGGTATTTTGAAAGGTTTTTGGCAAAGATTTTTCATGTTTTTAATAGTCAAACTTGTGATTTCACGTTACCAGTATCGATACGGTTGCACCCGTATCGATACCTTTTTGCCTCAGTTTGGCCACTATCAAAACCCATATCGATACGAGGGTTTATTGTATCGATACGGATCGGGTTCGTTTCGATACGCCAGGTAAGTGTACCGATCCCATTTCAACTACCCCAACGGCTATTTCCCAACGGCTATTCAAATGTGGACCCGTACCGATACGCCCTCAAGCGTATTGATACGCCTATGCTGGCAAGAGCCCAACGGCTAGTTCCTATGAAGGCCGTATCGATACCGTTCCACGTGTATCGATACTGGTAGCTACAGAACAACATTTTTAAAGGGAAATAAAGTCCTCAACGGCTCCAATTCATCCCCAACGGCTAGTAACAGCTACAAACTCATTTAGGAGTATAAAAGGGACCTCCAAGCATCAAGAGAAGGTTAATGCTCATATTGTCAAACATCAAATGATCAAGAAATTGTCTTAGTGCTTAATTTGTCATTTCTTGTATAGACAAACACTAGTGAGCCAAAATTGTCAAATTTGCTCAAGTGTTTTAGGTTTTGGGTGAGTGCTTAAATTGTGCAAACAAACATCTATTAGAGGGTTTTAAGTTTGCTTATTGTTTCTCTTTGTAAAGAGGGTTTTGATCAAAGCTTTGGGTAGAAGCTTGATCGGTTGTAAGGGTTTCCTCCTAATCCTAGAAAAGGGGACGAATCAATAGTGGATTGATTGTGAAATCCTTAGTGGGGAGCTAAGGTAGTGGATGTAGACCTTGGTTAGAAGGTTGAACCACTATAAATCATTGTGTCAATTTTTATTTTAGCTTCCTAAACCCTTCCACCCAAAAATCCACCTCTCCACCACTTGGTGAGCTAAATTGGTTGATCGAATCGAGCCCCGCACAACTCAACAATTGGTATCAGAGCTTGGCTCAATCGGTAAGGATTAACATCTTATTGAGAAGATCCGGCAAGCTTGATCACTAGTTCATCAACCGGCTCAAATGGCACAATCAATCGACAAACCGCCTTTCTTTGACGGAACTCACTATGCCCATTAGAAGAAAAAGATGAAGTTCTTCATCAAATCGAAAGATTACAAGACATGGGATGTAGTTGAAGATGGTTCGTTCGTGCCTCAAAGAAGCAAAGCAGAATGGAGTGCCGACGATCGCAAGAAGATGGAGATAAATTGCAAAGCCTTGCACATTCTATTTTGTGCATTTGGTCCATCCATCTATGAGAAGATGTCTTCTTGTGAGAGTGCCAAGGAGGTATGGGACAAGCTTGAAGTCACATACGAGGGAACCAATAAAGTCAAGGAGACCAAGATTGGGCTCCTAACCTTGGAGTATGAGAACTTCAAAATGGATCCGGAAGAGAACATTGAGAAAATGTTTGATAGATTCTCCACAATCACCAATGGTCTCAAAGGCTATGGAGAAGCCATTCCGGAAGAAAAGCTTGTTCGAAAGCTCATCTACTCACTTCCCGAGTCTTGGGACTCAAAGAGGACCGCCATCATCGAAGCCAAAAATTTGAAGACTTTGAAGCTTGATGAACTCATGGGGTCACTCCTTACTCATCAAATCATGAAGAAGAACAAGGAGGATGAGAAGAAGAGGGAAGAAATTAGAGCTATGGGAGAGAAGAAAATCAAAGGGCTTGGCATCAATGCAAGTGCCATGGCTCTCAAATCCTCCACTTGCCATCATCTCTACTCAAGTGAAGAGGATGATGAAGATGAAGAGATAGTTCATCTCTTCAAGAAGTGTGCCCCGTTCATGAAGAAAGCCTTGAGAGAGCTTGAACGAGAACCTAAAAGAAAGGAGAGGGCAAGCATTTCAAGCCATAAGAAGAAGGCACATGTGGCTACTTGGAGTGATGAGGACTCCACCGACGATGAACAAGCCAACCTTTGCCTTATGGCCATCGAAGAAGATTCAAGGGTAACTTCTAATTCATCTACTTCATGTTTTTATTCCTTTGATGAATTACAAGATGCCTATGATGATTTGGTTTTAGATTTTAAAAGCCACATTTTGAAAAACAATAAATTGATTTTAAAGTTAAAAATTCAAAATGATTTGCTTTCTAAAACCAAACTTGAACTTGAAGCAAAACTTGAAGAGTTTGAATTAAAATGTCTTGATTTACAAAAATTGCTTCAAAAAGTTCAAGGAGAAAAAGATTTGATTTCCAAAGAGCTTGAAAAGAAAAACAATTTTAGAAAATCAAATTTTTATGTTAGAGAATCTAGTGCCCCTAGATTTATAAAAGGTAAATATTTTAGAAGTGTTTGGGTCCCAAAAGGACTAACCACTTCAATTAAAAAGGATGACATTGAAAAATGGATTCCTAAGGGGACTAAAATTTGTGCCACTAATGTTCATGGATCCAAAGCAATTTGGATACTAAAAATTACTTGATTGTCTATTGCTAGGTGTGATGGAGATGTTCAACTAGTCAAACATTGAGGGGGAGCTCCATGCACACAAGGAAGAACACTTGAAGAAGGAAGGCTTCACATCCTCCCATTGGGTTCAAGTGTTGGTAAAAATCTTGTTGTTTTTGCTTTTATTTGTTTTATTTTTTATTTAATTCAACTAGATGATTATATATGTTGGACTAACATTTCAATGATGCTTTGAGTAAGGGGGAGCCATTTTAAACCAAATTCTTATTTGTGTCAAAACTTTTTACCTCTATTGTTATTTTGAACTTAATGTCTTAAATTCTTTTTGATATAACAAAAAGGGGGAGAAATAGTATGATTTGAAAAATTGAATTTTCAAATGAATAAGGGGGAGCTTTATTTGAATTCATACATTATCTCTCTTTATTTGAATTCATACATTATCTATCTTTATTTGAATTCATACATTATCTCTTATTCACATTTTTA
Organism: Hibiscus tridactylites; assembly: GCA_958450335.1. Taxonomy (NCBI): domain Eukaryota; kingdom Viridiplantae; phylum Streptophyta; class Magnoliopsida; order Malvales; family Malvaceae; genus Hibiscus; species Hibiscus tridactylites. The sequence goes on from OY288286.1 coordinate 69,569,898, forward strand.
AAGTTTAAGGGGGAGAATCCCAAACAATTTTTCAAGTTAGTTTTATTATATCAAAAATGGGGAGATTGTAGAACTAATGTTTTGATATAATAATTGAAAAATGTTTTGGACTAATTTGAAAAGAATTTAAAACTTGTTTTAAAGTCCAAACAACTTGAATTTATGTTTGAGGTATTTTGAAAGGTTTTTGGCAAAGATTTTTCATGTTTTTAATAGCCAAACTTGTGATTTCACGTTACCAGTATCGATACGGTTGCATCCGTACCGATACCTTTTTGCCTCAGTTTGGCCACTGTCAAAACCCGTATCGATACGAGGGTTTAGTGTATCGATACGGATCAGGTTCGTTTTGATACGCCAGGTAAGTGTACCGATCCCATTTCAACTACCCCAACGGCTATTTCCCAACGGCTATTCAAATGTGGACCCGTACCGATACGCACTCAAGCGTATCGATACGCCTATGCTGGCAAGAGCCCAACGGCTAGTTCCTATGAAGGCCGTATCGATACCGTTCCACGTGTATCGATACTGGTAGCTGCAGAACAGCATTTATGAAGGGAAATAAAGTCCTCAACGGCTCCAATTCATCCCCAACGGCTAGTAACGGCTACAAACTCATTTGGGAGTATAAAAGGGACCTCCAAGCATCAAGAGAAGGTTAATGCTCATATTTCCAAACATCAAATGATCAAGAAATTGTCTTAGTGCTTAATTTGTCATTTCTTGTATAGACAAACACTAGTGAGCCAAAATTGTCAAATTTGCTCAAGTGTTTTAGGTTTTGGGTGAGTGCTTAAATTGTGCAAACAAACACCTATTAGAGGGTTTTAAGTTTGCTTATTGTTTCTTTTTGTAAAGAGGGTTTTGATCAAGGCTTTGGGTAGAAGCTTGATCGGTTGTAAGGGTTTCCTCCTAATCCTAGAAAAGGGGACGAATCAATAGTGGATTGATTGTGAAATCCTTAGTGGGGAGCTAAGGTAGTGGATGTAGACCTTGGTTAGAAGGTTGAACCACTATAAACCATTGTGTCAATTTTCATTTTAGCTTCCTAAACCCTTCCACCCAAAAATCCACCTCTCCACCACTTGGTGAGCTAAATTGGTTGATCGAATCGAGCCCCACACAACTCAACAAGGTGGTTCTTGGAGGGTGACAAAAACACAAGGTTTTTTCATGCTACAACTTCGGTGCGAAAAATCAGGAATTCTATTAAGTACATTGAAAAAGACAATAGGGTGTTCACGGATGACAAACAGATACTGCACATTTTTTAGGAAGCTTTCAAATCCAATTTTAACAACTCAAACACATTGCCTGTATTGAGTTTTGACTGCGATTTTAAACAACTGGATGCTGCATCAGCAAACTACTTGGAGAGACCGTTTACTACTGATGAAATTTGAGAAACGATTCGAGCTTTGGACGAGAATAAGGCCCCAGGCCCAGATGGTATGAATCTGGATTTCTACAAAAAATTTTGGCTCTACATTAAAGACAAAATTCTAAGTTTCTGTGAGGACTTCTACAATGGAAAGATAAAAGACAGATTCTATAATCACTCCTTTTTAACATTGATTCCCAAGAAGGAGCAGCCGAAGATGGTTGAGGACTTCCGTCCAATTTCATTGGTGAAAAACCTTTACAAAATTGTGACAAAGACTCTCTCCAGAAGACTAAGCCTTTGTATCAGTGAAGTGATAGGTGAAAACTAGTTTGCGTTCATCAAAGGCAAACAAATTGTAGATTGTGCACTAATTGCAAATGAAACCATTGATGATCTGAGAACTAGAAAAGAGACCAGCATTGTTTTCAAGGCGGATTTTAGACGGACTTATGATACGGTTGACTGGGATTTTCTCGATTTAATTATGCAAAAAATAGGGTTCAGTGTGCGATGGAGGAAATGGATATCTGAATGTCTCTCGTCAGCACTAGTGTCAGTCTTGGTGAATGGAAGACCATCTAAAGCATTCTCTATTAAGCGCGGGCTCCGTCAAGGTTTCCCAATGTCACCACTACTGTTCAACCTAGTAGGGGAGGCCTTGAGCTTGCTTCTTAAGAAAGCTGAGACGATGGGTTATATTGAAGGAGTGAAAATTGGCAACTCGGAGATGTCAATCTCTCATCTGCAATTTGCAGATGATTTGATTGTTTTTGCTAAAGGGGATCGAGAAAATGTGACGAATATTAAAAGGCTTCTTCGCATTTTTGGTCTTGCATCAGGACTAAGCCTAAATTTGAGCTAAACCACTCTTTTTGGAATAGCAGTGAACCAAACAATTGTAGAAGAATGGGCAGAGAATCTGGGTTGCAAAGTTGATCTCCTGCCGTCAACCTACCTTGGTCTGTCGTTGGGAGTTTTCCGTAACTCGGTTAAAATGTGGAGCCCCATAATTGATAAAGTGAAAAGGAAATTGGCTAGCTGGAAAGGTAATTTCTTATCCATTGCGGGGAGGCTATGTTTAATAAAATCTGTGCTGAATAATCTGCCAATATTTTTCTGGGGCTCTTTAAAATGCCGGTGAGCATTGCTGATACTTTTAACAGGCTACTTGCCCACTTCCTTTGGGGCCCGCATGCTAGTAGACCCATCCATTGGGTGAAGTGGGAGAAGGTAGTGAAACCAAAGCAGTTGGGAGGATTAGGAATTGTTGATATGCAACTAAAAAATAGAGCCTTGATTAATAAATGGGCATAGAGATATAGCTTCGAGTTGGGTTGCTTATGGAGGAGAATAGTGGATGCTAAGTACAACTATGATAGTAACTCTCTGATACTTCTACCGGCGGATGACAGACGATGCTCTTGGATGTGGAAGAATATTCTGTCTATATGCAATGACACAGAGGACAGTTATTCAAAAAATATCCGATGTATCCTTGGGGATGGAGATATGGTGAGATTTTGGGATGATAGATGGACGGAACACTCTTCTCTAAAATCGGCCTTTCCTAGAATTTTCAGTTTGGCTCTCAATAAAACTGGTAAAGTTAAGGAATTCGGCTCGGTAGTTAATGGGAAATGGTGCTGGAAGATTATGCTAAGAAGAAACCTATTCCGATGGGAAGAACAAATGTGGGAGGATTTCATGAATACTTTAAAGGCAAAATGACAAAAGATACCCCCAACATTTGCATGTTTTGTCATTTGGCCCCCTATTCTTTTTTTTGGTCCAAATATGCCTCCAACGTTTGATTGTTTTGTCATTTGGCCCCCTATTCTTTCTTTTGGTTCAAATATGCCCCCAATGTTTCATTTGTAGTCCAAATATACGCCCAACGTTTCAATTTGGTCCAAATATGCCCCATGTTAGATGGAAACTGTCAGTCAACTGACGTTCAACAGCTGATGCTGACTGGACTTGCCACGTATTAAGATCTGCTGATGCCACGTTAAAAAAATTTTATAAGCTGTTGAGCGTCGGTTGATTGACAGTTTACATCCAACATGGGCATATTTGGACTATGAATGAAATGTTAGGGGGCATATTTGGACCAAAAGAAAGAATAGGGGGCCAAATGACAAAACAAGCAAACGTTGGGGGCATATTTGGACCAAAAAAAAGAATAGGGGGTCAAATGACAAAACATGCAAACGTTGGGGGCATCTTTTGTCATTTTGCCTACTTTAAATAGGGTTTCCAGCGCTAAAATTGGAAGGGATCGCCTTTGCTGGTTGGGATCTGCGAATGGGGAATACAGTTCTAAAGAGTACTATAATAGCAGGGTGAATGATGGTCAATCGCCTGATGGTTGTTTTAACTTAATTTGGATCGGATTGGCTCCCCCAAAAGTCGAAGTATTCCTTTGGAATTTCGTACAAGGGAGACTTCCCACAGGTGAGGCTTTAATTAGAAGGAGCTTATCAGTGCAGGATGGAGGCCTTTGTTCCTTATGCCGCAAACTGATCGAATCTGCTGACCACCTCTTCTGTCACTGTGAGTATGCGTGGATACTTTGGCAGTTTTGGTGCAATTTCTGGAACATTCAGCTCGTGTTACCGGCTAATATTTCTGCCTTGTTGGAGGTGTGGAGTAACATCTCGATCCGAAAAAAATCTAAACCAGTGTGGTTGTTGTCATTTTTCGAAATTGTATGGTCTATTTGGCTTGAGAGGAACGATGTAGTATTCAACAAAAAGAGGTCATGCATTAAAAAGCTTTGCGATTCCACAGTGCTTCGAATAGGGTTGTGGAGTAAAAGTAAATGGCCAAATTCGATACCCTCTCTGATTGACTTTGTGCGATTCCCCAACAGATGCAACATCGATTGTCAAAAAGAAAAACACACTATGAGGATAGGCAGCTTTCAAATCAATCAAGTAGGTGTGCTTCACAGTTCTTTTTTTTTTTGTTGATCAAAGTGCTTCTCAGTTCAACCAAACAAGATCTAGCCGGTAAAATTCGAAGATTTTCCGACAATGGCATATTCGTAAATATCGGATAACTGTAAGCGTAATTATTGGACAAGTCAGTCAGCCGGGAATGGCGTCAACATTTGACCCAACTAGACCTGTCTTTTTTGTGACATGTGAGGATATGACTTATGAGGAAGCATCGCACAAATATCATTGTTCCATTTAGGCGGTATTTATATTCTAATTCCATATAATTTTAAACTTAAAAAATCCCATATAATTACAATATACGTGACATGATAAATAAACTTCTTAAAAACAAATTAAATTACATGATTCAAATTATATGTAGAGAAAACAAAATAATTGTTATTATATTATCACAACCTCGTTTAAAAATTTCATTTTGTATAGTTTGCTTGATTTATACTCCCTCCGTCCCATTAATTTTGTCCATTATTGATTTTTTTTGTGTCAAATTTTTTAAACTTTGACTTATTATTATATAAAATTTATTATTGAAAAAAATATAAAAAAAATATTTTGTAAACTTTTAATCAAGTAGTTTTAAAATATATATTTTATAAAATTTAATTGTTTAAAATATTAAAAATAATCATGGTCAAAGTTTAAAAATTTTGACTTTTAAAAAGTCAATAAGTGACAAAATTAATGGGACGGAGGGAGTATAATTTTGACGCTTATCCTTTTCTTTTCGTTCGTTCATTCATTCATATATATATATATATATATATATAGGGTTAGGATCAACTTACACTGTGTAAAACTCAATTAGTTTTACACAGTTTTTGGACCGTTGGATGATGGTAATTAATGGCTCAGATTATTTCCTTATCTTTTTTTCCCAAGTGATAATCTTCACATTTTTTACTGTTAATATCATCCATCTATTTTTCTTATCCAATGGTCCTAGACTAAATGAGTTTTACACCATGTAACTTGATCCCATCCCATATATATATATATATGGTTAGGATCAACTTACACTGTGTAAAACTCTTTAAGTTTTACACTTTTTTGGATCGTTGGATGGGAGAAATGGATGGTTGAGATTCACTCTGTGTTTTTAATTCCCAAGTGATAATCTTCACATATTTTACTGTTAATCTCATCCATCCGTTTCACTCATCCAATGATCCACAAAAGGTGTAAAACTTAAAGAGTTTTACACAGTGTAATTTGATCCTATCCCATATATATATATATAAGGTATGATCCAATTACACAATATAAATGTTTTTAATTTTTACACAATTTTGGAATAGCTAAAATAACAATGGGTTATATGAAGACTATTACTTGAAAAAAGAGTAAGGAGTTAATCTCAACGATCCCAAAACATGTAAAACAATGAGTTTTACATTATGTATAAGTTAATCTCAACGATCCCATTATATATATATATATAATTCGGTTATACAGTGTAAATTTTTTTTAAGTTTTATATGTTTTTTGGATCGTTAGATGGATGAAATAGATGACTGAGATTAACACTAGAATATGTGAAGATTATCACTTAGAAATAAAAAACATGGAGTTAATCTCAACAATTCATTTCTCGCATCCCATGATGCAAAAAAGTGTAAAACTTAAAATCTTTTACAAGTAAAACTCGAAAGTTTTACACTTTTTTTGAATCATTTGATGAAAGTAAATAGATGGTTGAGATTATCAATAAAAATGTGAAGATTATCATAGGAAAAAATAGGTAAAGAAATAATCTTATCTATTTATTACTCTCATCCAACATTTCAAAAAAGTGTAAAAGTAATTGAGTTTTAAAATTTAAAACCTAAACCCTTAGCCATAACACCCTAAAACCTAAACCTTAAACCCTAAACTCTAAATTTTAACCGTAAATCTTAAATTCTACACCTACAACATAAACCCTAAACCACATCCTAATATCCAAATCCTAAAATTGAAAGGATTGTGTAAAACATAAAGTATTTTCTATATATATAATCTCTCCTTTTGAATGCTAATTTGGCATAAAGCTTATGTTTTTGGACCAATTTGATTTTTAGACTATCTTGATAGATTATAAATAATGTTTTAGAATCAATATTGAAGTAAACTTTTTTAAACTTCAGCCGTATAATATAACCTACATATGAAACTTTTAATACTTAGGAAAATTGAGATGGAACATATAATCATTAATTGTTTTATTATAAAAATTATTTATCTTCAAATCCCACAATGAATAAATTGTTCTATTTCAGGTTGGAGTCTATATTGGGTTCAAATTTTAGTCCAACTATGTTACAACTTACAATAGCAACTTCTTGTTATGTATAGATTTAGTTTTCATCAGGCTATACCTTATTATGTTGATTCTTATTATTTTTGTAATTGCAGTTATCAAATGTGTAGATTATGATTGTAATTATATTGACTTTGAATTTTTTAAAGAATATTTCAATTACTTGAGATTAATAAAAGAGAAACAAAACTATTTTTTGCAAGTTAAAAAAAATAAAAAAAAAGTATGCATATATTTTAGGTCAAATTCTATGATTAGTACGTATACTACTACTTCGTCCCGCTAAATAAAAAAATATCATACGTATTATATCATGAATATGTGCCTCATTAAAAAATAATTATTAATTTAAGTACGAATAATATAATTTAACCAATATTTTACAATTTAGAGAGTTTCGAATTTCTAACTAAATTTATTGTGAAGTGAAAGCTGCGAAACAAATTCAATTACACATTACGTCTGCCAAAGAAACCAAAATACAATTGGAAGGAAATTCGTGTGTTTTAATTTTATGAAGAAAACTTTCAAAATATTAACTATAATATAAAAATTCACTTTTACACATAAATGATTCTCTTTATTTCTTCTGAAATAAAACAGTTTAATTTTTTTACACATTAAATACGATAACTGATCAATTACACTAACATTTTGAATTAACTAAAAACTAATTATGCAGCTAACAATTTAATGATTTAATGACAGATTGTTTGTATAAATTTAAAATCCGCTGATAGAAAAATATTTGAATCTTATGTGCAAACTCATCGCTTATTTTTTAATATAAAATTAGTATTAAAAAAGAAGAAAAACCGTTAACATTAAAAATTAAAAGACGTGTTTCCAAAAACGACCATAGTTTCCTAATTCCTTCCCACCTACCCAAAAAACGCTTCGCTCTGAATAATCCATTTCGGATAAGCTTCCTTTTTCTCTTTTGAACAAAATATTTTTTAAAAGGAAATTAAAATTGGAAATCCTCGTTCTTCTTTTTCAGGCTCCCGCCTTATAAATACCCAATCCTTTCATACCCTAATCTTCTGTCAAGAAAATCCCAAACTCGAAAACCCAGCTGGTATAAATTAAAAGTCTTTTTCCCCCTTATTTTGAAGAAAATGGTTGATCTTGATTGGAAAGCAAAGATGGTTTCTTCTAACATCCCAAACAAATCCCCGAAGCTCTCTAATAAGCTCCAGGTTTCGATTCCGGCGCCGTTTCGAATATCCAATGTTTCCTCTCCACTTTCGGTTTCCCCTTCGGCTTCCAAAGCTTACGACTATTACCTCCGGCTGCCGGAGCTGAGGAAGTTATGGGAGGCGAGAGAGTTTCCCGCTTGGCAAAACGAGGGCGTTTTGAAGCCGGCTTTGCACGCTTTGGAGATTACGTTTCGCTTTATCTCGATCGTTTTATCCGATCCTAGACCGTATTTAAACCGCCGTGAATGGGCGCGTCGACTCCAGTCACTCACCACGAGTCAAATCGAAGTCATCGCTATGCTCTGCGAAGAGGAAAACGACAATAAAACCGCCGCCGGAACGGCACCGATCGTCGATCTTACGTCGTCGAACGGTGTACTAACACGAGAGAGCAGCTCCGCCGAGGTGTGGAAGATCCACGGAGAAACGACGGTGGTGAATCGGACGAGCGAAGCCAGCTTATTGCCTCGACTCGCCACGTGGCAGAAATCCGAAGACATAGCACAGAAAATCCTCTACTCGATCGAGTGCGAGATGAGGCGGTGCCCTTACACGTTAGGCTTGGGAGAGCCGAACCTATCCTGCAAACCGAACCTTGACTTCGACGCCGTTTGCAAGCCGAACGAACTCCACGCGCTTAAGTCTAGTCCGTACGATCACATCGACAACCCTGAGAACGCAACGCTTTACACTACGCACCAGATTCTCGAATCGTGGATCCAAACGGGGAAACAATTGTTGAAACGCATCGCTTCGAGGATGGACTCCGGAAGCTTCGAAGCCGCCGCCGGCGATTGTTATTTAATGGAAAAGATCTGGAAGCTTCTAGAAGAAATCGAAGATCTCCATCTCTTAATGGACCCCGACGATTTCCTTCACCTCAAAAGCCAGTTGCATATAAAATCGGTCAACGAAACGGAGGCGTTTTGTTTCAGATCGAAAGGGTTGATTGAAATTACCAAACTGTCCAAGGAGTTAAAACATAAAGTACCGTTCATTTTGGGAGTCGAGGTGGATCCTAAAGGTGGGCCTAGGATTCAAGAAGCTGCTATGAGGTTGTACACCGAGAAGGAGGGTAATAAGGTCTTTCTGGTACAAGCATTGCAAGCCATCGAAGCGGCCTTGAAACGCTTCTTCTTTGGGTACAAGCAAGTGTTGATGATCGTTATGGGGAGTTTGGAAGCGAAAGCGAACGTGGCGAGTTCGGACTCAGGGGACTCATTGAGTCAGATATTCTTGGAGCCTACATATTTCCCGAGTTTGGATGCAGCTAAGACGTTTCTGGGCGAATTTTGGAGTCATGAACATGGTGTGACTCGTTCAACTCGGTCCACGAAGTGATGAGGACTTGGTCGTTTGGTTAAGGGAGATTATAGAAATGGAAAAAGTATCAGAATTAAAATTATTCTTTTAAATGTTGTGGGTAATTACTTTTTTCACACTATAATTTTTTGTACACATATTTTTTGCATAATGGAAATTGTGATATTTAAAATTGAAACCAATTTCTTAAAAAAAAAATTCAAAATCCTTGATCCTAGAAGTGTTAGTAACTTGCAAATAGCTCGAGCTTAATTCAATTAGTATTAATTCAAATTGACTCGACTTGAATTTGAGCTTAATTCGAGATTTTAGTGAATCGAGTTGAGCAAAGTTTAACTTGACTCGATAAGTTTTTGAGTAACTCATTATTTTTTATATAATTTTTAATATTTTTGTTGCTTACCTTATAAAAATATATGTTATAAGAAATTTTAAAATTAATTGAAAACTATAAAAACTTAAGTGACTTGCTAAATAAACATTTTTTGTTTTGGGATAGAATCTAGTTATATAGTGTAAAGTTCTCTAAGTTTTACACATTTTTTTAATCGTTGAATGAGTGAAACGGATGGATGAGATTAACAGTAAAATATGTGAAGATTATCACTTAGAAAAAAAAGTAAAGAGCTAATTTCAGTTATCTATTTCTCCCATCCAACGATCTAAAAAATGTGTAAAACTGAAAGAATTTTATAAAGTGTAAGTTGATCCTAACTTTTTTGTTTTAATATGGGAGAACTCAAAAAGTTAATTTGCAAATAAAAAAATTATTAAATTCTTCTTTTCTTTTTATTATTACTTTAATATATCAAAGTAGAAGAGGGAAAACATTCCTATATAAAAAGAAGTGAAATAAAAAGATACAATTGAAAGTTAAAAATATATATTTTTTATTTTTTATCGAAGATTGTTGAGAAATTAAAATGAATCTTATTCTCGAATATCAATTTCATATTTAACTCAATCATGATTGATTCGTTTATTTATCTTCTTTGTCCTCACATTTTTTTTTAATTTGCATGTTTATATTAAGTTCTAATAGTATTCCTAATTTAAAAAAAAACAAGGTAAAAATTTTATCGAGCTTAACGAGTCGAGCAACGAAATTTTTTAACAGGCACGAGTCGAGCATATTTTTATCGAATTTAATGTGCAACGAATTGGGTCGAACAACAAAAATTTTTAACGAGCACGAATCAACTTACAATCACGGTGGCTTACGTTTATAGTTCAATCTTCTTTTAAATTTGTTTTGATTGTCTAAGAGTGGATTAATCAACTTTTAATTAAACGATTGTCATTCATATTAAATTATACATTATATTTGAAGTAAGATTTTTTTAAGTATAATATAGTTGACAATAACGATGTAAAAATTTGAATTTCGATTCTTCAAATACTATAAAAAAAAGCCTCAAACATTGCTCCAATGTAATGTTGGTTTTCAAAGATTTAGGAGTATTTCAGTTCGCAAAAAATGGAGAGAGGAGAGCGCAGCGAACCAGCAGGGCGGAGGGATGCAAGAGGAAGCTTTAGATTCAGACAAAGGAACCAGAAGGCGAACAGGGAGAGAGGAGTCCGTCGGAGAGGCATATCGGTTTTCGTCAACTTTGTAAGCAAGAGGATTCATGTTTCGACACTGAGGGAAGCGTTTTCGGCATATGGAAAAGTGGTCGATACCTATATTGCATACAACAATGCAAGGAGAGTGAAATGGAATTCCACGTTTGCCTTTGTTCGATTTGAGACCTTATGGGAAGCAATGACTGCGGTGGATGAAGCCAACGACAGGAGAATGGATGGGTTCAATATCAAGGTTAGCCTGGATAGGAAGATGACAAGAGTCGGAAATGTTGTGAGCGGAAAAGGAAACTGGAAGTCAAATGCAAGAACTAAGGCTCCGGCAAAATTGAAAGATAGCAGGTCTTACAAGGAGGCCCTGTTAAGCGATATGGGCAGGAGAACATTGGATGATTTGAACAAAGCTGGTGGTACACAACCGAAAGCGGTTTCTGAGTCAAAAGAGGAACCGCCAGCCAACAAGACTGTGCAGAAAGGTCCGGGTGAAGCAGGGGATGTAGATATCCGTGCCACTAACAGATGGTGGCTCAAAAATTGTCTCGCTGGCCAGATTTCGACCATGTATGATGCAGACTTTATCCAACAAGTTTTGCGATCCGAAGGATTCAACGTTAGTGTACATCAGTGGACGGGCTTCTCAGTAATAATCCATTTTGAAGAACATGAGCAGAAGGATATATTCTGGGACTTGAAAGATACACTTCTGAAACAATGGTTCACCGATGTGGACTCCATCGGAAATTTCAAGAACAAAAAGAAGCTCCGAGTTTGGGCATGTATTGAGCGGCTACCGATCGAAGCATGGGACGAGTCGGTTATCACAGAAATTGGCAGCAAGTGGGGGGATGTCATATGCCTAGATAAAGACACAAGGGAGAGGTGTAGGTTGGATGTTGCTCGTATCCTGGTAGGGGTTGCTGATCTATCGGACATTCCGGCATACATTAGGATAAAAGTTGAAGGAGTCACCCGCAGTCTGAAGGTCCATACTGAGGAATTCAACGACGAGAAATGTTGGATCAACGCTGACCGGTGTGATAGTTTTACCGATGAAGCGGCCGACGAGATTCATGCAAACAATGAGCCGGAAGTTGAAGAGTCTGGGAAAGGGGAATCTCCCAATACATTGGAGAATGTTGAAAATTTAATGCCCTCACAGAGCTATAATAATCAATCTAATGATGAGGCTTTTCATGCAGAAAAAGCTTGTGGCCTATCACAGTACAGTGGCGGCGTGGCAGAATTCAACGGATCTTTGCCTGCTGAAGCGGTTGGGCACGTGGAGAATAAAGTGAGCGAAGCTGTCTGGGCTAACAACAGTCAACTTGGGTTTGGGCCTGGATCGGAAAAACCCAAAGGGGTGCTATATGAGGTGCCCATTGGAGTAGACTCAAATTCAGTTTGCATATCGGGCCAAAGTGTGTCTCTGGAGCCCGTTTTAGATGCTTTATCTGGGCTGTATTCAATTAAAACAAAATATGCCCACCGGAGCAACCTTGTCGGTTTTTATGGTTCAAAATCAGATGGAATTCAGACATGCGTGAATCTTTGCAGCCCTAAGCCGAAAAGAAAGAGAAAAAAGGGGAAAATAGACCAAGTCTTTGAAACCACTGAGTTTGAGGAAGAATCGAATCGAATAGACCGAAAATGTGATGGGAGGCAGTCGACATTAAGCTCAGTTGCACCGATGGCAAAAGAGAAGGCAGAATTGCTTGAAGCCAAGGCCACTCTTGAAGTATGCGAAAATCTGGGGATTTTCTTCGATGCGGAGGAAGAGGATATAATAAACAAGCTGCTAGAAGTGGGGAAATCGTAAGCGATCAGTTTCTGTGTTACTCAAATGTGTGGCCGTTTTATTTTATGAATAACATGTTAATCGTATCCTGGAACATTCGCGGATTGGGAAGGTGGGAAAAAAAGCGGCAGTAAAACGTTTATTATGGAAAACAAAGACATGGGTGTGCTTCATTCAGGAATCGAAGCTGCAGAATATCGATGTCAAAATTTCTAAGCAAATATGTGGCAATTGCAATAATCTTAATCTGGTGTGCTCGCCCTCTATCGGGACTGCAGGGGGGATTATTACAGTATGGGATGAAGGGTATTTTGAGTGTGAAGACAGTATTATTGCTAGGAACTATATTTTGTTGAAGGGCAAGTTTGTGAAGAAGGGGTTTTATTGTGCATTGCTGAACGTATATGGTCCCAACGAAGCCAGGGATAGGGACAGATTTCTGGAAGAGCTAAGCAATCTCATCCGAAGCATTAATTTGCCGATCATAGCTGGGGGCGACTTTAATATGGTAAGAAGCTGCGAGGAGAAAATAGGGGCTTCTTTTAACAGAGGAACAATGGAGAAATTTTCTGAGTTCATAGCGCTCTCGGACTTGATTGACCTTCCGCTCCACGGAGGTAGATTCACTTGGTCTAACTTCCGCGAAGTCCCAACATTCTGTAGACTAGATAGATTTTTAGTCTCTGCAGAAGTTCTAAGAATATGGCCTGATATCGTGCAAAATCTTATGCCCAAGAATATATCTGATCATAATCCTGTAAACTTATCCTGTATGAAGTCAGGGAATGGGCCGAAACCTTTTAAGTGGTTCGAATACCTTAGTGAGGATAGAGCCTATGTTGACAAGGTAATGGAAGAATGTCGAAGCAACAAAGGGGTGGATATCTGTTCGCTGCTTAGAAAGTGTAGAGCTGTTTCAAAAGATTGGGTATCGAAAAGTGGAGTTAATGCTCAAGAATTGATCAATAAGCTGGAAATTCAGTGTACAGAGATTGAAAGGAGGATATCCGATGGACCTTGGGACTCGAATGAGGTGCTTGAACTCAAGAGAGTTCGGAATCAGCTATGGTGGGCAGTTAGGAGGGCAGAACAAGAATGGATTCAAAAGGCACGTTTGAAGTGGACCTCGGACGGTGACAGGAACACCAAATATTTTCATTTGGTGGCCTCAGCTCGAAGAAGAAAGAATTACATAGGTTCAATCAAAGCAGAAGGGAGATTAGTTGAAGATCAAAAGCTTGTAAAGAAAGTAATAGAGTTGCACTTCAAGAAAATTTACAATTCTTCGAATACTTTACCGATCAAAGATTTTGACTGTGAGTTGAGAAAGATAAAATCTGGTGAGGCAGAAAAACTAGAAGCGCAATTTACAGAGCAGGAAATTTTTGCGGCTTTATGTGCTTGCGAATCATCTAAAGCTCCAGGGCCCGATGGGTTCAATATGGGGTTTCTGCGAAAATTTTGGCCGACACTGAAGGATGGTATTATGGATTTTTTTTCAGAAGTTCTATCAAGGAAATACACCGGATCTATCTTTTAATCATTCATTTATCGTGTTAATTCCGAAGATTCAAAACCCCGATTCCTTAGAGGATTACAGACCTATTAGCCTTGTGGGATGCGTATACAAGCTTCTTGCAAAAGTCCTCTCTACTAGACTTGGGACAGTGTTGGATACTCTAATTGGCGAGCAGCAATTTGCATTTTGTCCGGGAAGACAGATTTTAGACTGTTCAATGATAGCGAATGAAGTGATTGATCATCACAAGAGAAAAGGGCTCGAAGGCTTAGTATTGAAAGTAGACTTCTACAAAGCCTACGATACTGTTGATTGGAATTTCCTTAATATGGTGATGAGGAAGATGGGGTTTGGAACCTTGTGGTGTCAATGGATTTATCAGTGTGTTTCAACCGCGTACATTTCGATCCTAATCAATGGCTCGCCTTCTGCTCCTTTCGCCATCTCTCGAGGCCTTAGACAAGGGTGCCCGCTTTCACCTTTACTGTTCAACCTAGTCGCTGAAGGCTTAAGCAGTATTCTGAGGAAGGCATCACTGAAAGGCTACTTCAATGGATTCAGAATTGGGAACGTCGGAATGGAAATCTCACACATCCAATTTGCTGATGATCTAATCATCTTCTGTGGAGCTGGAGAAGCACAAATCAGAAATATTGTGAGAATTTTGAAAGGTTTTGAATTAGCTGCAGGGCTAAGGCTAAACTTAAAAAAGACAAAACTAATGGGAGTGAACGTGGAAAAAGAGCAGGTTGATCGTTGGGCACTGTTGACTAATTGCCGTGCAGACAAGTTCCCAGCTACCTATTTGGGATTACCGATCGGTGAGACTAAAAACTCCAAGAAATCGTGGAAACCGGTAATAGAAAAATTCAAGAAGAAGCTAGCCCCATGGAAGTCGAAATTGTTGTCGCTCGGAGGCCGAATAACCCTGATCAAGTCAGTTTTCAACAGTTTGCCTTTATATTTTATGTCTATATTCCCACTGCCTGCTGGAATTAGTGCTGAAATGTCCAGAATTGTGGCTAAATTTTTGTGGGGCTCGTTGGATAAAAGGAGAATTCATTGGATGAATTGGGAAAGACTAGTTCTTCCTAAGGAAAGTGGAGGACTTGGCTTAACCAATTTCCAAGTGAAAAGCAAGGCGATGCTAAATAAATGGGTTTGGCGGTTTGGGTGCGAGGAAGATAGCTTGTGGCGGAAAGTGATTGTGGCTAAACATAATGAAAGAGATGGATCCTTGCTGCCCTCAAAGGACAACGCAAAAAACAGGTCTTGGATTTGGCGAAAAATTATCCATCCAAAACATGGCATTGACAATAGCTTTATTCAGAATATCCGCATAGTTGTTGGGAATGGCGAGAGGGCACTATTTTGGGATGATCATTGGACTGGTCCGCATTCGCTGAAATCTATATATCCGAGAGTCTTTGCGTTGGCAGTCAGAAAAGAAGGAACAGTTGCCGAATTTGGAGCTGTTGTTAACGGCAAATGGGAATGGCAGATTCAACTGCGCAGACAGTTTTTTGACTGGGAAGTCGAGGTGTGGGAACGATTTGTTGAAACGATAAGCAGTGTCAAGCCGGGACAACTACACAAAGACTGTATCCGGTGGACAGGTAATTCAAATTCTATTTTCTCAGTTAAATCCTTATATAATAGCAGTCTTAGTCAGAAGGAAGATGTCTGGAAATATGTTTGGCCTAACCTTGCACCGCCAAAAGTAGAAGCATTCGTATGGAGGCTGGTCCATGGCCGAATCCCAACAAAGACTGAAGTCCTGAAAAGATGTCCGAATCTCCAAGTAAGTGTGAATTGCCCCCTATGTGAAAATGGGGAGGAGTCGGTAAGCCACTTATTTCTGTATTGCAATGTCTGCTGGAAATTTTGGTGTGCATGGTTCAGTTTATGGGGATTGGTGTTGGTTATGCCAAAGGATATCAAAACCCTGCTCTTATTCTGGTCAAATGGATATTGTCCTTTTAAGTCTAGCTTGGTCTGGCAGTTGTCGTTTTCTTGCTGTGTGTGGTCAATTTGGACTTGCAGGAATGATGTTGTATTTAGAGGCAGTCGAGTCCAAGTTAAAGATATCCTACACGCCTGCTTGCTAAGACTAGGGAGATGGATTAAAGCAAAATGGCCCCTTGCGATAAACTCTATTGATGATGCTGTCAGTTGCCCACAAAGTTTGAGGATGATTTCGACGGACATTCCTCAAAAGGCGGCCAATAGTTGGGACAAATCCCCACCATCTACACTTAAATTTAATGTGGATGGAGCTGTTGAAGGAGGATTCGGACGCGCAGGTATTGGGGGCATCCTGTGCGACGTCTCAAAAAAGTCACTGATCATGTTTTCCAAATCAGTCGGTATGGTGGATGTATCAACAGCGGAACTTTTGGCGATCAAAGAAGGGTTACTGCTACTCAAAAAGTCGAGGTGGGCAGAAAAATATGCGGTAATCATGGCTATGGATAGCCAATTGTGTGTTAAATGGCTTGAAAAACCTCACACCGCTCCCCATATTTTCAAGGAGATTCTGCAGGAATGTAGAGAATCTTGCCACGGCATGACAGTGTCGATAAATTGGGTTCCAAGAGAAGAAAACCACACTGCCGATCGGCTCGCAAAGAGAGGAATTTCATGCGCCAAAAATCTGCTGTGGGAAGCTGCTGTTCAATGACTGGGAAGCAGTTTTGTTTTATTGGTGACTGGGCAGTTTGCATGGCTTGTTAGCCTAATGCTGTTGTGAGTGCGTTGAGCCAAGATTTGAACTCTTTTGGTCTTGGTGAGTGTTGTAGTGCTTGGGAGTGTTAGCACTTGAGTCTTTTCGGGTGATATATTATTTGTACTATCGTTAGTAAGATGCACTCTTTTTCCTCCAATTAGGTGTAGGGAGGTTTTTTAACGAGGCTCTTATTAACGCTATATTATCTTATATGAAATATAATTTTCAAAAAAAAAAAGATTTAGGAGTATTTAAGGTATCCGAAAGTTATTGCCTTAAATTCCAGAAAGAATTGGAATACCTCAAATGTATAAACATATATTAATTTATAAAAAAAATAATAAAATATATCATCTTCTAATAGTAATTACTTTAAGCTCAAATATCTTAGTGCTCTGTACAAAAAAGATGCCCAATATCTAAACTATCCTCATTCCTCAAGCTATACAAAGAGGGGAATTTGCAACTCTATCTATGCTTCAATTCAAAATTTTGATTTCTACAATTTTTTTTTAATAACATAAATTGATGCATATTTTTAATAAGCAAGATAGAGCAAGTTTTATTCTAGATAATGAAAACAAATGATTTATTTAAAAAGAATTCGATCGTTACAATCTCCCACTCAACAACATGAAAATTAAAAAAATAATAAATAAAATTTGCATGTTTACCCTCAGAAATAGTAACTTTACCTTGAAGAAATGGTAAAATCGGGTGATTGAACTGTGTAAGTGCAGTGTACCTTGTGATACAATATGGTGATCGGTTACCAAATTGTTGTGATTTCTTCCAACTTAGTATTTCTATTTATTCCTTAAATAAATCGAAAACCTAATATAAATTCATCCCTCCAATTGCATGAAATGACTTAATTGAGGTTTAAAAGCGATTACGTAGGTCACAAACTAAGCAATGCAGCTTTGTTTGTTGTAGGAATTATTCCACAAGAAAAGAAAGAACTATAAATAGGTCCCTTAATTTGGGTTCAAATTTGTTGAAAATATGTCTATTAGTTTTCAAAATAGGTTATTTGTCTTGCTCCTCAATTTTAGGGTCAAATTACTTTTTGGTCCCTCATAGAGGACTAGAGGAGGCCGATGGAGATGTGACTAACTTGACCCTCATTCTAAATTGGCCCTCAACTTTTAAACATTCTGATTTCATCTCTAAATTATCATGTTAATTATGTCTCCTGTCAATAAAATCGTTATAAATATTATTATCAGCCATGTAATCACTTGTGTATTAGTATGTAATAATATGTTACGGTATAAACAATAATTAATGTAGGGTTGTATCTTTAAAACTTAAAAAGAAGTATAAACAAATTGAGAGAATGAAAGCTAAAGATCCTTTTAATTTCATTCTAAATAAAAATTTTGAGGGCCATGATATAACATTAAGTATCGTTTATGTCGCATCATATTATATATTACAAATATTATTTATATGGCAATTAACATTTTTAAAGATTTTATTAATAGTGGACACGACTAGCATGTATTGATAGTTTGAGATAAAATTGAAACGTTCAAAAGTTTTGAGATCAATTTAGAATAGGAATGACAGACGAGTACAGTTTTGTGGATTCCGCACCACCCCTTAGTTAGGGCGGGGATGAGTATGAGTCTAGTAGGTAGTGGGCGGGTGTGGATATAAAAAGGCATACTCGTCGTGGGTAGTGGATAAGTGATGAATTTGAGACCTTACTCACACCGTATCCGCCTGCATCCACTCACCCCACCCCGCATCCGCCCATCCCGCGCAGTAACTACCCACCATATGAATTTAGGAATATGTTCACAACTTATTCTGTAAACCCTAAGATTTTAAAGGGCATGTCTTATAATTTAACCAAATCGTAGGGTATAAACATTTTTTTACAATTGTCTACCGCCATTAGTTAGATAGATGTAGTTAAGTAAAATTTATGCCAGCATAAATGTGCTTTAGTTAAGTTAGCTATAGTTAATTAGTTAGCTATAGTTAAATTTATACACGTGTAAATGTATTATATATATGTACTTGATCAATCAATAAAATATGCGAAGTTTTACTCTTTTTTACACAAGTCTATGATTTATTTTTACATAATTCGATATTAGTGGTTGCTTGCCAAGTGGGTACGAGCGAGTACAGGTTGGGTGGTGGACACCCAAATAGGTAGCGGGTGTGGGGTGAATTTGAGAATGTACCCACTTAGATGGGTGTGGATTTGAAAAATGGTAGCCGCCATGGATGGTGGGTAGGTGGTGGATATAAAAATTCAAATGGGTATGGGAGGGGTAATCTACACTCGCCCCACCCAGTTATCATCCCTAATTTAGAATGATGTCATAGTTTAGAGATAAAATTAAACCATTCAAAAATTTGGAGACGAATTTGGAATGTGATATGATTTGGAAATGAAATTTGAATATTTAAAAATTTGAAAACTATTTTAAAATAAATGTCACAGTGTAGGAACATGTGTTACAATTAACTCTTAATTTTTTTGGCTAAAGGGATATTTTTGCCCCTGAGTTCAACCCAAAAAATCAATTTCGCCCATCGCCGAAAAACGCACTAAATGTGCCCCCTAGTCCGCAAAATCGATCAAACTGATCCTTTGACCGACGTTGACAGTTACGGTGTTGACGTGGCAATTAACGGTGATGATGTGGCGGTCCACCATGCTGACATGGTGGTCCACGTTGCTGACATGGCAGTACACGTGGGATGATGACGTGACAGAAGGGGCTGAATTGATTATTTTAACTAAATTCAAAGGCATAATTGATTTTTTACCGAATTCAGGGGCATGGCTGATTTTAGTTAAAAGTTCGATAACTTATTTAATCGTTAAGTTAAAAAATATTAATATTTAAATATTCATAAAATATTTAAAAAAATAAAAACATCGTAATGAATTATAAAAAACAAGTAAAGACATTAAATTTATAAATATAAAAAGTTATCAATATTAAAAGATCAAAATTTTAAAAATATTTATAAACCATTGGAAAAGCCTTCGACTGTTTCTCGTTATGCTAAGCGTACTAATGCTCCTTGAACATATTTTCAATTGAAACATCATTGTATTAAAGTAGTAATAAAACTAAAATTTTCTTTTATTTTTGTATATCAAATATTAATGAGCATCAATTTGATGTAGGAAAGCGAAAGAAAATTTGAGTTTTATTGTTACTCTGATACAATGTTGATTACACTGATTTTTTAACGAATGCAAATACTCAGACTGACGAAGTTGAAGATATTTTTGATGAAAGTGTTCAATTTTTTAATGCTTTATAAGTATTTTTTATTTATTAAGTTTTTACCTTAAATTTTATCATTTTATAATTTCTAATTCATTTTAAATTTTTATATAATTTTTATTTTTAGTAATTTTTAAAATATTTTATTTATTTTTATTAACTTTATGGTTTTTTTATAAAAAATTAAAGAATATTTTGATTTTTTTGTGAGTCTTCACTTTGTTTTTTTCTTTAAATTATTTCAACTTAATTTAATTATTTATCCAGTTTTAATATTTTTAAAATTTTAATAATTTCATAAATTCTTATTTTTCAACTTAAATATGAAATAAATTATCGAACTTTTAATTAAAATCAATTATGCCCCTGAACTCGGTAAAAAAATCAATTATGCCCTCGAATTCAGTTAAAATAATCAATTCAGCCCTTCTGTCACGTCATCACCGTTAACTGCCATGTCAGCACCGTAACGGTCAACATCGGTCAAAGGGTCAATTTGATCGATTTCGTGAACCGAGGGGCTACATTGAGTGCGTTTTTCGACGAAAGGCGAAATTGATTTTTGGGTCGAACCTAAGGGCAAAACTACCCCTTTAGCCTTTTTTTTTTAATAAAAGAGGAGTTAAACTCCCATTGGCATTGATAAGAACTTATTGCAATGGTTGGGCCGCATTGAGCGTTGCCAACCGGAGGAAGAGTTACTTAAAAACCAAAACATGGGAATTGCACGTGAAAATTGTGAGGAAGCAGATAAGCACAAAGCATGAAGAATTCCATCAGCTGCTGCAAACGGATAAGAGTTAAAGCCACGACATTATGGGACTGAAGTCGGGTTTAATTAGTATCTGCCAACGTTGTTGAAAACATTCATGGTTCTGGTTCTGGTTCTGGTTGGTTTTCATATGGCTATGAATATGATCTTCTTCTTCAATCATTGTTGTTGAATTTAAAACACTTTGAAGTTTGTTTGGCAGTAGCAGTTGGACATTGTTCCACATTCAATGATTTCATCAAGGTGAAATAGGTATGGTTTGATTAGATTTTTATTTTTATTTTGAATTCTCTAGTATAATTTAATCTGCTTCAGTTTGGGTTTTGATTAAAGTCGTCTTCGGCATTTTGGAGGTCCTGAGCAAAAACTAAAAATAGGTCCATGTAGAATGAAAATATATTTCATACTTTGAACAATTAATTTAATTTTTATTAACAAACCGTTATTTTATTGTTTTGTTTAGAAAACACTTTAAATACAATGAAAACAATAAGAAGTAATTACTAACTTACATGATTATCACTCGAAAATTATTAAAATTGTAAAGGTAGAAGGTGTGGATCTGAGTGAGTACTCATGTCGCTCCCCATCCGGGAGTCCGAGACGGCCCTAGTTTTTTTTTTTTTTTTTTTTTTTAGTTTAATCACCGATATCTGATTTATTGGTTGACTAATACATGTCAAATTTTATAAAGGCCCAATATGAATTGGAAATTCAACTTTTCCTATTCACAACACTAAAAATTGGACCTCCTATCTTGGTTAAGAAACATAACGCCTCGTCCACTAATAAGACTGGCACACCTTCGAATCAAATCCGAAGGCCAACTGGGCTTTAGGTTCAAGTAACGGAAAGCAATGGTTTTTGAGAGATCAAACCATCTCCATTCAATGCATTTTTAGTTCTTTAATTGATGCAGGCATCTCATCTGCATACATAAGGGCGTAACCATGATTTTATTTAAGTGATGTCGATAATTAAAAAGAGTTAATTATTTATAAAAAGGTGTCATTTTATTTATAAATGAGTGCTAATTATATATGTTTTAATTTTTTTATATACAAATTATATAAAAAAATATAATTTTTTATTTTAAAAAATTAGGTGTCATCAGACACCACAATTACCTATGTCTAGGGGTGAGCAAAACTCGACTCGAAAAAACTGAATAACTCGACTCGAGGCGAAGATACTCGACTCGTCTTAACTCGACTCGAAATTTCATAAACTCGAATGACTCGTAAAAATTTCAAATAAAGTTTGAGTTGTAAAATGGAAATTCGAATAACTCGAAATTTTTAGTAATTAGTAGATTTATTTTTAAGTTCGATACGAGTCCCTCAATTTTTTATGATATATACATACCGATATATAAAAATATGAAGAAATATTGTCACATGTGGAAAAATATGAAGAAATATATATATGTGCATATCTTATATGGTTAGAAAAAATCGTTTAAATTGGAATCAAACCGTATTATAACATGATAAATAATTACAATTAAATTTTTATAGGAACTCAAAAACTCGACTCGACTCGAATTTTTTAAACTCCACTTGAATCGAAAAAATTCTAAATAAAGTTTGAGTTGTAAAATATGACGCGTCAACTCGAATAACTCAAAATTTTTTGACTCGACTCGATCGAACGCTCACCCCTACCTATGTCGCTCCACGCGGATGAACAAATCGAAAAAAGCACGTTCGACTAATTTGGATGCACTCCCGGAGGTTCATGTATGACAAGTTTCCGACTTCATTCCAGTATTTGCAACAAAAATTCAATAAAATTGGAGCTTCATGTATAATCTCATGTCATCCATGTTACAATGCAATTAATTAGTTGAGTTTGTTGGTTAGTTAGTTTAATATTAGTTTGGGTTATAAATATTCAATATTATTGTAGTCCGATCGATTAATAAAAAAATTTAGATTATTTTTCATTTATCTCTGTTTAGAATACATAAACCCTAACCACATTCTCTTTCACTCTTTTTCTGTCATCATGTCGGAGTTTTCACAAGGCATGCCAATCAAAGATGGACCGAGGGGGGCTGGCGGGGGCGTTGGTCCCTTTAAAAGTTTGAAATTTCTATACGATTTAATTTTTTTAAAATTTTTCTATGTATTTTCTATTGAAAATATATTTTCGCACCCTCTTAAATTTTTATAAATTAGCCCTTAAAAATTTGTAGGTTCGTTCTCCCTAACTTAAAATTTTACCGAACCTATAAATTTTGCGTCCGTATCTTATGCCAATATAAAGATGCTGATAAAGATACAAGCTTTGTTTTGTTTTTAGATATTGTATGTAGTCAAACATTATGATCATGAAACATGGCAAAGTTTAATGTCAAATCAACTGCAGTAAATCATTAAAACCAATAACTTGCAAGATAGCTGCATACCTTTTCATGCACCCAATGCATACGGGAAACATATCCTACCACTTTTTCGGGGCATTTTTTTCTCTTCTCGTTATTGAGGGCTTTGTCACTAGTTTTTTTAACGAGATCACCAAATTCTATCAAAAATATACGTAAAATTTCGTATTTAAAATATACTTAAGCAATATTAAATTATTTACCATTTGAATTAACTTTAGTTATTGTTTCGGGGGCACTTTGCAAACTATATGTAAGCAAATTCTACTGAAAATCAAGGAAATATAACCCCATCGTCAATTGAAAAAACCCGCATGTGTCTTCAAACCCTTTTCTTTAAATTTGTTGTTCAGGTTATCTTGTTTTTTGATATCAATAATCAACTATCCATTCAATTTGGCCACCGTAGTTCAAATCTACAACATGTTTAAGAAATTATAAAATTACTTGAAAGATTCTAAGAGGTGGGTCCAACTTTGCATGTTCACATACCAAAATTAATTATTTTCCTAATTATGATATGATATGATGCCTCTGAGTCTAACCTAAAGCTCTTGCATGCCAGCACAAAATGATAAAGCTGAAAGATTTTAATTTGATTTAGATTATAATCCATACATTATTTGCCACTCTGGAATTAATATAAATCATGTTCCTTGATCTTATCATTATCTTCCGAAAACAATTGCCTGGATGACAGTGTTTTTCTTCACAATTTTGGAATATAATCATTGGCTTGTATAATGAAACCAACCTCATTTTTTAAACAAAATCAATCTATAACCATAGAATTATAGGTGGTTTTTCAAATATATACATGGTTAGGGTCAACTTACACTGTGTAAAACTCATTATTAAGTTTTACACGTTTTTTGGATCGTTGGATGAGGGAAATAGATGGTTGAGATTAACTCCGTGTTTTTAATTCCCAAGTGATAATCTTCACATATTTTACTATTAATCTAATCCATCCGTTTCACTCATCCAACGATAAAAAAAACGTGTAAAACTTAGAGAGTTTTACACAGTGTAATTTGATCTTATCCCTATATATATATATACATATATATAATACTTATATTATTATAATAGACTAAAATAAAAAAGGGGTATCCAAACCAACCACATGTCGTATCTATTCTCGTCCATTATAGTTTACATTTTTTTTCTTAAATTTTACATAAGTTGCATTAGTTTAATTTCACATTGGATAAATAATAAACGTCTATTTATTCTATATAAATCAGATAATTATTTCATGCACAAGCGTTTGTGAAAATTTTATTTACATAAATTTCTTAGTTTTAAAGTTTAGGAACTCTGTTCAAGTTTAAAGATTTAAGTGTAGTAGTTTTGAATTTAGGGGTGTTGATAGAATTTCAAGTTTAGGGTTAAAATTTAAGATTTATAGGTTAAAACGTAAATAGTTAGATCCCTAACCATATTAGCCTAAATTTTAAACTCATAAATTTTAAATCTTAAATAAAATACTAAAACTTAAAAATTAAGACCCTTGTGAAAACAATAAAATTTTACCATCTTTGTATGGGATAATAATTTATAAATATAGTAATATTTTCAATTGATACTGTTGAAATTTTAAAATGATTTGAAACTTAAAACTCCATTGAGCAAACGCAAAAATTCCACCAAAACAACTTTTTTTATCAACCAAAAAAAAACTTATGAGTAAGAAAAATCTGTCACGAGTTTTATTCAATTTAGACTAAAACTATTCGGGTGATTTTGCTGGTAGACTCACTCAAAACCAAATTTTAAGACTTCCGCTCAAATTATTATACTTATTGATAACAATTTAATCGTAAGGAAACATTTTAAATTGTAATATTTTTTAATATTTTAGTTATATTGTTTTTTAACCGTACCCTAAGGCTATGTACAGTAGACTCGCCTAAACTATTCAAGTCTTCACTTTGACAAGCTTGGCAGTGGGCGGTGCCTTATTTCATCGTCAGCTCACTTATTTGTGGCCGAAACTGAGCCAACTCAGTTGTATCAGCCGCCCCCGTTGTCGTTTATAACTAACACAAGCCAAGTTAGCCCACGGCATTTTCCCACTAAATTAAAATCTAATTAATCAAAATAAATTAGATATTAAATTAAATCCCAAACAGAAAACGATTGGTCGGTCATAATTCATTAACAACTGAAACTTCAATTAATCATTTCTTCATCAAACTCGGCCTATAAAAAAAACCCACCCTACACCAAGCTCGAACACACCATTTACCCCCCAAAAAATAATAATCAGAGTTTTCAGTTTTCTTTTTTTGTTTAACAATGGAGGGCAAAGAAGAGGATGTTAGATTGGGAGCCAACAAGTTTTCCGAGAGGCAGCCCATCGGGACGGCAGCTCAGTCCCAAGACGACAAGGATTACACGGAGCCACCGCCGGCACCATTGTTCGAGCCCAGCGAGTTGACCTCTTGGTCTTTTTACAGGGCTGGGATCGCTGAGTTCGTTGCTACTTTCCTTTTCTTGTATATCTCGGTGTTAACAGTCATGGGCGTTGTTAAGGAACCGACCAAGTGCTCAACTGTTGGGATTCAAGGGATTGCCTGGGCCTTCGGTGGCATGATCTTTGCTCTTGTTTATTGCACTGCTGGAATCTCCGGTAGCTTTATGTGTTTCTCTTGTTTACTTTGAAATGATTTTCATGTCGTTGGATCATTAACGATGAAATGTTGTGGTGGGATATAGGTGGTCACATTAATCCGGCGGTGACATTCGGGCTGTTTCTGGCGAGGAAACTGTCGTTGACGAGGGCGGTTTTCTACATGGTGATGCAGTGCTTGGGAGCCATATGTGGTGCCGGTGTGGTTAAAGGGTTCATGGGGAAGAACCGATACGGTGCTTTGGGTGGCGGAGCCAACGCCGTGAACCATGGGTACACTAAAGGAGATGGACTTGGTGCTGAGATTGTTGGTACTTTCGTTCTTGTGTACACTGTGTTTTCAGCCACTGATGCCAAACGCAGTGCTCGAGACTCCCACGTCCCTGTAAACTCCCTTTTCTTCAATGGCATTTATTTATTTATTTCGAGCCCTTTAATGTTTGATCAAATATTGAATGGTATGATTTTTATTTTTATTTTGAAATTGTGGTGGTAGATTTTGGCACCATTGCCGATTGGGTTCGCAGTGTTCTTGGTGCACTTGGCCACTATCCCGATCACCGGAACCGGTATTAACCCAGCACGTAGTCTTGGTGCAGCCATCATCTTCAACAAGGACAAGGGCTGGGATGACCATGTAAGCCTCTAAAATTTCCTGTTACATTTTTTTTTCTGGATCAAATTTTGAATTAGTCATGTTTAAAAATGTTTTAATTGAGTTTGGTTTTGGGAGCAGTGGATTTTCTGGGTGGGTCCATTCATCGGGGCAGCACTGGCAGCTCTTTACCATCAAGTTGTGATCAGAGCCATTCCTTTCAAATCAAAGTGATGAGATCTTAAGATATCTGCAACCAAAATATCCCTCCCATTCCCAACTTTCTGTTTGTTTGCGTGCAAAGAAAATGTACTATGATTTTCAATGTGAAGTTTTTTTTTTTTAATATTCCGGTGTGATATAATTTTTTTAGTCTCTTTCAAAAAGAGATACATCATGCAGAATTAGTGCTCGAACTCGGGTCACTGAATTACGTCATCCTTTACCACTGGAAATTTGAGACAACAAGGAGTGAGCTGAAAGATTAAAAGTTATATCGAGTTTAAACATTATAATAAGATAATAAAGCATATGCCAAAGAACCAAACCAGTTTGTCCCAAGTCTCAACACTTTCCACTTGCCTTTTTCTTTATATACTCTTAACATCGAGTTATTTTCAATATATAAAACATAAATTTGATTCTTTATAAGTTTACTGATTAATATTAATGTCATCACTTTGATTATTTCGAAAATTAATTTGCTTTTTTTACTATACATTAGTATAATAGTATATAATTTATCTTCATCTACAATTTATAGTGAACTGTGGATCAACAAATAAGTACAAAACTTGATTAAGCAATTGATAAATCATAACCTTTTCTTTTGTTCAGGGATAGAGCCGCAAATCAAATTCAAGAGGATTAAATATAGTAAATGAGGATACAGTTAAAATGAATTAATCTCAAAAGGCTTAATGGTATAAATGAATTTTTTCATAGTTTAGTGATCAAAACGAGAATACTGCTATAGTTTAGTGACTAATTCTATAGTTTACCAAAACAACTGGCAGCCATGAATTGAAGGGAGAACATGATGTAAATGAGCCGAGTCCAACCCGAGTAGTGATAAGTTCGATTTGATTCGTTAAGAATTCGAATCGAGTTAGAATTCTAATTGAACCTAATAAAATTAAATTCGAGCTCGAGTTCAATAAATTTAAATATTAACCGAGTCGGACTCAAGTAACATGCAATATCGTCTCATTTACTGCCCTAATAGAAAATAAATGGATAATATGCGGCCCAGTAAAAACAGGCCGAAAATCGCGTCCAGTATTGATAATCGGGCAAACATATTGATCTACAAGATTGATAGTAATAAATTTCGGACCATATAAAAGTAACGATAAAAAGTCGATTTGTTTCTCCCCAAACCCTAAGCTCTATCTCCTGTTTTTCTGTTATTTCTCTCTCGAACCCAGGACAAGATCGGCGAGACAATATGGAGGCCGGCGATCGTACCGTTTTGCAATTCAGCACGCAGTCGACGGCCAACCTGTCGGCGAAAGTTCACCCTCTCGTCGTCTTTAACATCTGCGACTGCTACGTCAGGCGTCCCGACCAAGCCGAGCGCGTAATTGGTACGCTTCTCGGCTCCGTCCTTTCTGACGGCACCGTCGATATACGTAACTCCTATGCCGTTCCTCACACCGAATCCGCGGAACAGGTGCCCTAGTTTTTATCTTCAAAGTTTTGTATTTTTAAAAGAATTTCAGATTTGTTTGTTTGGATTGAGATCTGCCTAGCTTATAGTTAAATCTGGATCCCTTTTCTGTGTATTATATAAAGTTTTTAGAGCAATATGCTGAAATAAATAATTAAAAAACAGTGTTTTATACCGATATCATGGTTTTTTAAATGAATTGAGCTGGTTTTTCTTTATTTTGTTTTTTGTTCTTTGTAAATTGAATTTGTTTCTTAAAACTTAATATCTTTATTCAATTTAGGTATTTTTAAATTGAATTGAGCTGGTTTTTTGTTCTTTGTAGATGGAATATTTTGCAGTAACTGCTTAGAACTATTTAGTTTTTTTATCTGCTTGTAAAATTTTTGTTTGTTGTTTCAGGTTGCTTTAGACATTGAATATCATCATAATATGTTAGTCTCCCACCAAAAAGTGAATCCAAAAGAAGTCATTGTTGGATGGTAATTCTCAACTCCCTACCTATTTTTATTGTTTTGTTCAGGAAAGAAAAATGAAGTAATTGTCTGAGCTCGAGTTCTTTTTAAGTGTCATGCAAATATAAGATTATTTGTGTTAAAAGTGTCTCCCAACCACTGCTAATTGCCCACCAAATTTGAGTTTGTATACTTCTGTAATAATTCCAAATTTGGCCATTAATTTGTTCAACTTTGCCAGGTATTCTACTGGTCTGGGAGTCACAGGCGGCAGTGCATTGATCCATGATTTTTATTCCAGGGAAGTTCCTAACCCTGTTCATCTGACGGTCGATACTGGATTTAGGAATGGAGAGGGTACTATAAAGGCCTATGTTTCTGTCAATTTAGCTCTTGGAGAAAGACAACTTGCTGCTCAATTCCAAGAAATTCCTCTTGATCTACGTATGGTTGAAGCTGAGCGAGTTGGATGTATGTATCACTTGATCCATCTTTGATACTACCTTGTTTCCGCTATGAATTTATGATATTGCTATTCTCTCTCTGTGTTTGTTTTTGTACGTGAACAAATGTGTACGCCTGTACACATTCTCACCTTGTTTCTGTGCTTGTGTAAGAATAGGAATGTTTATTCTTAGTTACTTTGTATTTATGCCCTGCATGTTTTTCCATCTTTCTTTAATCTTTGACTGCATGTTAGAAAATGTAATCTAATTGCAGAAATTTGTTGTAAAATCAGTTGACATCCTTAAGACAACATCAGTCGACAAAATGCCAACTGATTTGGAAGGAATGGAAGTCACAATGCAAAGACTTCTGGCTTTAATAGATGATATCTACAAATATGTTGATGATGTTGCGGTACGTAAATTAGCTCCATTATATTTATTTCTTTCCCAAGTCCCAGCTGCTGCCTTTTATAACATTCACTTGCATTCTCAGGAAGGGCGTGTTGCGGCAGATAATAGCATTGGCCGATTTATATCAGATACAGTAGCAGCTTTACCTAAACTATCGCCTCCGGCTTTTGATAAGCTTGTAAATGATAGTCTGCAGGTATGATTAAGTTTGATTAATTTCTAAACATCATAACAATTGTGCTTTGGCGAAATCATTTATGGAACTGACTCTTGAGGATTTTGCGTCGTGCAGGATCAGTTGCTATTATTGTACTTGTCGAGCATTACTAGGACTCAACTTGGTTTAGCAGAAAAGTTGAACACAGCTGCTCAGATCCTGTGAGCTGGGTCTGAAGTGATAATTTTTTGTTTGTAGGCCTAATCGTGCTGTGTTGATTTTGACAATTTTTTTTCACTCTTATTTATGGTTGAGTTGTTAAAATTTCCCAGTAGTTTATTTAATTGTTTACTCAACTATTTACTCAATCGGTGAAGTTGAATTGAATCTCTTTTAATGTTAAGTTCTGTTTAATCATGCTCTAAAGCTACATGATATGAAAAGCCAGACGGGGTTCAGTTTGGAAATTGATGACAATGAAGCGTTTTAGAAAGTGATAAATGTCTTTTTTGCCAGTGGCTTACTCAACTATTTCTTTCGATTGCCTAAATGAGCGAGGGAATAGTAAATTTGTCATGTGAAAGTTAATTTTTAGCAACTTTAATAACTTGTGTTTTAATAACATCTATTAATTGTTATAGTGGAGATGATTATTTATCCGTTTAATCTTGTGTGGTGCCGAACCCTAACATTTGTTTTCGGATTATTATTGTAGTAAATATATAGTAAATGTAATTATAGAATTTCACGATGTGAAAATAATTTAAATATATTAATAAAAAAACTTGACGAAACTCACAAGCCATTCGAGTCAGATACTATACTGCTTGAATTAGACTTGATCCACAGTTCAACCTCAAACTCGACTTGATAATAATCGAATCTTTATTTGAATCAAACTCGTACAGCTTACAAGTGCTAATGTCTCATTTATACTCCTAGTTCTGACGCTGTGAGGAAGAAGTTGCTGCAAAGCTGTTTGGATAAGAAAAGAAATCCAAATCTGGACATCTAGTCGTCCAAACATAAATCTTGGTAGAAAAGCAACCACAATCACCCTTTGTTATTACATTCTTGCTATTAACATTTAACACCCTAAGTTTATAATAAGGAAAAAAAAGAGGATAACTTATAGGCAAAGGCAAACAAGCTTGGAAAACACAATCAACATCTCACTTCTCTTAGGCACCATACTGAGATCACCAATCATTCAAAGATTTTAACACGCATGCAAACATCCTGCCATCGGGGAGTTAAACCCGAAATGATTCTCCCTAAAAACGAGCACCTGTTATCTTCTTCGATGTGATAGTATATTATAGAACACAATGTTTACCCCCTTTTTTCTTGCACTCATTATGATCATGAATGTAACTAATACTGCATGCTAAACTTAATTTCAGGGAGGATCCACAGGACAACAGGACACCATACATAACTATCTTCCCTAATACAAGCATTTGTTCACTACATCGCTGAATAGCAAAAGGAATGTGAAATACCATTACTACACGCTAAATACTCAAGCAAAAGGGCTTGTACACTCTGTATTTGGCTTGCAAATACTACACAGGACATACAATGCTAAATAATGCTTTAATAAACAAACAAGAGAACCAGGAAGAAGAGCACACAGCAAGTTTATGAGTTCGTACAGGCAGTAAATTGGTATGCAAGTCAGCTCAATACTCCATTAAACCTCAAAAAATGATGGCACACAATATCACATTCTAGGGTAGTCTTAGAAATATACTTTTGCATGCATGAGAAAGTCTTTCGAGCATCATAGGCCGCCAAGATGAGATAAAGCAAGCATTTCTGAACCACCCTAGCTGAATATGATTTAACCCATTGCTATTCCGAAGTTCAATTACCTTCCTTCCATCATATTCAGCAACATAGAAGAAAGCATTCAATGAAAACAGGGGGAAAAAGTTCAAAACTTTGAATGAAAAACTAATAATTTATTCTCGTAGCAGACAGACAAAAAACAAGCATCAAGAGTTATTCTTACCTTACTCTTTCTCGGGTCATTCTAATCGCCCCAGACATTAAAAACACAAACCCATCGTCAGCAGATCACAGATTATTTACATAAATATTTATATTATATAAAATGTCATCATATTCATCGCAATTAAAAACCAATCAATAATCCGGATGACGATAATCACTATAATCATCTCTCTCCCTTGATGACACGTCGTGCTCCACCCTTTGACCAATCTTTCCTTCTTCGTATCTCATTCCATCTTCTAACGTCAGGCCACCTAAGGACGCCGCAGCTGCTCCAACAGCTAATCCGGTCCCGACTCTAGAGACTCCTCTAGGTCTGTGATCATACGGAGAGTAATCTAACGGGGCTGATGGACCGCCGTAGCTGTAAGACCGCTCCAAGAAAGGACGCGGAGGCATAGGGGGCGGCGGAGTGGGATAGTAGTGGCTGGAGTAATGGGAAGGATACGCATCAGGGATGGAGGAGTACGGCGGCGTTTGCGGAAGAGAAGCGTAGGGCGAAGCAGTGTATCTTGGCGGATGAGGTGAAGGGGTATTTGAGTAATAATAGCTGGCAGGGGCATAATGGTAATCAGGCGGTGGAGGAAGGGGACGTTCGCGGATCCCTAGTTTCACCCGAATCTTGCCCTGGGGACGGCCCGAGGGTCGGAGGAGACAAAAGGTTCGGATCTTCGAACGGTCATCCGGGTCGGATAATTCTTTGAGTTCGATCCGGAGAGTGCCCACTAACGGCTTCGGTGTTTCCGATGGCTTCGAGTGGAAAATCTCGAGGGTTAAAACGGTGTCTTGGAGAGGGGCGGTAAGGGGAAGGGTGAACCGCTCGTTCCATACCGGTCGGGTTGATCCGGAATCATCCGACCGGGTACAGAGGCGGCGGTCTGGATCGACCCAGAAGACAGCGTAGGGCTTGAGATCGCCGTTTCTCCAGTTGACGTTTTTTAGATGCTTGGCGGAGACGACGGTGAGGTCGAGATCGAGCGCTGAGGCTGGCTGCGGTCGATAGGAAGCGGCCATGGAGGTTTGCGACGGTTCGCGGTCGATAAAGTGCTAACGTACGCCGGATAAAAAAGTGAATTTCTTTCTTCTTTTTTTAGAATTTTGAGTGTGGGGGAGACTGGGAGGAGATTATTTGCTTTGCTTGGGAAGGGGAAAGGAATTAAGGAAATAACGGTTTTAGCCTGGGTGACGTGTGGGTCTGAGATTTTTTAAACTGGCCCAATATGATTGGTTGGTAAAGGTCAAAAGTCAATTGCTTTAGACATCTTTTTCTTTTGGATTGGTCTGGCAGAAATAGAAGAAAGCATTAAAACCTGGAGAAATTGTGTTTTTTAAGCGTCCAATTGCAATGTTCAGAATAAAGCGATTTAAATTAATATCTTTTAAAATAAATATATTCGTTTTTTTTAAATACTTGTTGGGTTCACTTTTAATTATTTTTAATATTATATACATATAACTATTTGTCTATATAATATATAAAAGTATTAATGATTTTTAATTTTGCAAAATAGTTGCCGGTTATTAATCAGAGGGGAAATAGGTTGATCGGGCTTAGTCTCAAATGTTTATTAGGCTCGTATATATTAAAAACCAAATAATTAAGTATTCTTTTAGTTTTATTAAATAAAGATAAAATATTTTAAATTATAAAATAGAATAGGACAAATGATAGATATCACAAACAATTGAACATCATTATCAATTATGAAGGATAAATACCGTAAAAATATATATATAAATGCATATGTGGATGATGATTTGTTGTATATTGACATTATCATAATTCAACAGTAACATACCTTTTGGTGATTCAATATTATACCCCTATTGATCAACTAACCCTAATCAAATATTGTAAAATTCATTATAAAATAATTTCTTTTAATTTAATTTATTATATTTATAACTTTATTAGAATAAAAATGTATGATTTATATGAAAGTAAAACATGAAGTTGAGTGAGCAAGTACATTTGGCCGGTTGGTCAAGCTACTCATTTTTGTTTCCTCAAATTTTTTTAAGTCATAGGAGCACGCTTCTTTTCTTTTTTATAGTTTTCCTTCCTCTCTTCTTTAGGTAGGATTAGTATTAAATTTAAAATTTGTTAAAAAAACATGAAGTTGAGTGATATTAAATGAAAACCGATAAAACTTACTTTAAAAGCATTTTTTTCCAACTTGAAATAGTATTGCAATCCTATCCAAATAAAAGTAGAAAAAATAAAATTAAACAAAAGCAGGCCATTTTCTACAGTGCACAGGGGACCTCGCCATGTGCAGGTGGCGAGGTCTAATTTTTTAATATTTTTTTCTCGAATCTCGCCATGTGCAGGTGGCGAGGTCTAATTTTTTAATAATTTTTTTCTCAAACCTCGCCATGTGCAAGTGGCGAGGTCCCCGTGTACTGTAAAAAATGGCCTATATCCTCAAATATTTTCCAACATCCCCTATATTCTAAATATTTACTTCTATTTTGGCCTACAAATCCAACGGAGCCAGTCTACTTCTCTATCCATTACATGCAATAGTTCAGAAATCTTGATGCCACTGCTCATTCACCGCTACTACTTTCATAGAAATCATAATGTGCCCTTCACCCACAACTTTCCCTTCCACGAGCCTCGCGAGTCCGACTCTTTCACTCTGTTTGATCATCAACATTTTAGGCAAAGGAACCCTCGCCCTCCCCACCACTACCACGCCCGTTGATGGCCCCGGATCGCAGCGAGACCGCACCCTGATAACTTCCAGGTACAAAAAATCGGATTCCTCTGTATCGACATCGGATAGCCGAATGTGAAAATTTTCGTCCCAAATAATGGTGGGAAACCCTCTAACCTCTTTGGTCACGTATTGATCGGAAGAGTTAACCCATAAGATGACTCGGTAGTTCCTGCATTGAACTTCGGGCCACATGCTTGGTGGATCGATCCCTTCCGCATAGTAGACCGTCACCAGCAGAACATGGTTTCTTGCACCAGGATTCGGGTCCCTCGACTTCTCGGTTTTCTTGGTCGGAACTGTGAGAAGCAATGCGTTTTCATGCTCGACTTCGTCGTCTTCGTCCTCCACCGTACCCATCTGAAAACAGTAGAATATTGGTTTCTTGTGCAAGAAGTAAGAGCAAAAAAGAATTGTTCACAATGGAAATTTACCTTCTTGTTTAGGTCCAATACCACCATGCTTGAACTCGAAAAATAAGGAAGATGAAGATGAAGAGGCCTTAATTTTGTGTTAAGGGGAGAATGAAGGGTTAGTTTTATTATAATGGTGATTAAACCAGTTTATACGTTGAAGGATAATAAATTAATATATTGTTTGTTTAAGGACTTGGAGAACTCTAACTCTCTTTTTTTTGGGGTTATATATGCATGTTTTAGGGAAAGAAAACTGTGTCAACAAAGAATTTTTAACTCATTGTTTTAAGGGTTAATGATGAGCTCAAATATATATAAATTTATAAATTTATTTAAAGACCCATATTATTTATTGTTAAGATATTGATTTAAATATTAATTGACAGTATTCAATTGTAATTTAATGTAGTCTTATTTGTTAGACATCAATTAATAAATTTATTTAATGAGGTAGATATTTTTATTAATTACTTTAATGAATAAGATTCTTAATAAGTTTGTTACATATCAAGTAATAGAATTGAACTCTGAATAGGAAGCAGTATTTAATTAGGATGAACATTTAACCCAACAAGTGTTTCGGTAGAAAAATAGATGATGTTCATTTTAAGAGATATAAGTTCAATTTGCTCCGTTTACAAGGTGTATGGACATTGTCAGAGGGTTAAGAATATTAATCACCTTTAGACATTCAAAAAAAATTAGGATGAACATTCGTTCGAGTCAAGCTAAAAAATTTGAGTCATTTAAGTTTATGAGTCTTATTTTATAAATCGAACTTTATTTGAAATATTTTCGATTTGAGTCGAGTTGTTTGAGTTTTTATTCAAATTTGATTGTAGATATTTATAATGTTATGGTAGCAACTGGTTCTAATTATGCCCAAGTTAAAAACCTAAGGACTAAATTGAAAAAGTCAAAACGAATTTTAAAGTCCTCAAAATATCCCCATATAATTTTTATATTATGCCCAAGTTAAAAACAAGTCCTTCAAATATTTTTCTAAGTGTTTCAAGCCAAAACAGTGAATTTTAAGCACCCGTTCCGAAACGGCCCTCAGGCGTTTCGAAACGTTTTCATCACTGTCGACTATCGTTCCGAAACGTGTATCGAAACACTTCCACTCGTTTCGAAACGGATTCACTCGTTTCGAAACTGTTCTTCATATTTGATTTAAAAAAGGACTACAACGGTTCAAATATATGCTGAATTTTTAAATATCAAGAGGGTGTTTCGAAACGGATCAAGCCCGTTCCGAAACGACCCTTGACAGTAGCATTTTCGTTTCGAAACGGATCCAAAACGTTTCGAAACAGGTTTCTATATTATTTTGAAAATATGACCGTTGTAAGATTTTAACTAACTTTTTGAAATCGTTAAGGCGTTTCGGAACGGGCTAAGACCGTTCCGAAACGACCCTTGACAGTGGCAAAATCGTTCCGAAACGGCCCTAAGGCGTTTCGGAACGGGCTCTTAAATGCACCCCAACGGCTCTTTCTATTTTAGTCCGTTCCGAAACAAGTTCCCCGTGTTCCGAAACGGGTTGGTGCAGACTGCATTTATGGTGGCAAGAGAGGGTTCCGACGGCTCCATTTATGTTCCCAACCACCCAAACGGCTAGAAATCAATGAGAAGGTATAAAAGAGACATCCAAAAGCATCAGCAACAACTATTGATCCTAAAGCAAACATCCAAACATCAAATTCAAGCATTTGAGCAAAAATCCCACTTTGTGTAAAATCCCAATTTGTGTTCTTCATTCATACTTTGTAAAATTGGGTTGAGTGCTTGTATTGGGGCTATCATTTGTATTGAGAGATATCTAATTAGCCTACAATTTTCTTTGTTCTCTTGTATGAGGGTTGGGTTGATTTTTGGGTAGAAAAATCAACCGAAATTGTAAAGGGTTGCCTCCTTGTCCTAGAAAAGGGGAAGATCAATTTAGTGAAATTGTTGCAAATCCTTAGTGAGACTAAGGTAGTGGATGTAGAGTTCATTTGGAACTTGAACCACTCTAAATCCCTTGTTCTTTAATTTTTATTTGCCAATTTCCACCACAATCCTTTAAAATTCCAATTCACCCCCCCTCTTGGTAATTATCGATCTTTCGATCCACTCAACAATAATGTTATGGTAGCAACTGGTTCTAATTTAAATGACATTCTATAATCATATACGATGTACATATATATTTTCTTCATATGTGATGCACATATATCATGCAAAGTTGCGAGTCTTAACTCGAATCGAACTAGAAAATTAATTCACTAGTTACTAAAAAAATTGAGTTATTCGAATTATCATTTTATAACTCAAAATCAAAGCTTCAAGATTAACCTTCATAATTAAAAATTAAAAAAAAAAGAGATTTTAAGTGAGAATGATTTGAAACTTTATTTATTTTATATTATTTAAATTAAACTTAACTCAGATTAAATATGATTTCCTCATCGGTTGACATTGTATTATAACTTTATTTTCTTGTTGAATGAATGATTTTTTTTATTTCAAAATTTATTTTTAATAATTTAAAATAATTATATGGTAGTATCTATTTTTTTATTTTAGTCATTTAAAAATACACATATCGTGTAAATTACAGATATACTGCTCAAACTTGAGTCTCATAAGAATTCTACTAAGACACGAAGTACCTGAGTCCTTTTTTTAATCATTCCATTTTCTATTAGAATACTTGACTATGGTTTACTTTGATGATTTCCATAGTACTTGACTATGGTTTACTTTGATGAATTCTAGTCCAAGATCAACCTTCATAATTAAAAATTTAAAAGAAATTAAGAGATTTTAAGTGAGAATGATTTGTAAGTTGTAACTTTATTTATTTATTTTATATTATTTGAACTAAACTTAACTCAAATTAAATATGATTTCCTCATTGGTTGGTATTGTATTATAAGTTTATTTTTCTTGTTGAATGAGTGATTTTTATTTTAAAATTTGATTTTTTTAATAATTTAATGTAATTATATGGTAGCATTTATTTTTTATTTTAGTCATTTAAAAACGTACATATCATACAAATTATAGACACGCTATTCAGACTTGAGTCTCATAAGAATTCTACCGGAACACAAATTACTTAGAGTATTTTTTTAATTATTCCATTTCTATTAGAATCACACTAAATTTAGATTTCATTAGCCCCAACAACTATGCAGGAAATGTAAATCAATGCATTATCTTCATCAAAAGAAACCCCTGAAAAATCCATTGAAACTTCGACCCTTAAACTAAATGGAACCCTAAAATCACCCCAGAAATGAAATTGTCAAAATTCAGCAAAATGCCATGGAATCAGATTCATGGAAGTGAAAACCAGCCAATTTGAAATCCAAATGGCTCCAAAGAAAATCCAGATCGACCCACAATTCTTAACCCCACTTGAGAACTCCAGGTTATATTTCATTTTCATGTTCCCTGATAAAATACCCCATTTCCTCGCTCCATAATGATCCATTAACTCGTAAACATAAACCGCCGTCACTCCGTTTTTCTTCAACGGCGTTGCAGCTCCCGACTTCAAATGCCTAACCAGCCCCTTTAAGTACATCTCTGCGTAAACCCCATTTGCCTCAACCTCCTTAGCCTCACTTCCGCTGCTCGGCCACCCTGTTTCCGCCACCACCACCGGGATGTTCTCGTACCCCATCGCTTTCATGGCTGTTAACACTGCATCTGCCATCATTGCGAACAGGTTGAAATACCTGATCCCAGTGGCGGAATCATCTCGGAAGTTGAAAGGGTTGTCTTGGAATAAAGCAAATCCGATTGGGATTTCGCTGTTGAGGTGGAAAAGATTGTAGGGGTAGAGGTTGATGAGAAAGGAGGAGTTCGTTTGTTTCAAGAACTGGAGTACAGGTTTTATGATGAGGTCTCCGGATGATTGCTTGAACACGGCGGAGGAAGGCGGGAAAGCGGTGGTGATCGTGGAGAAGAAAGCGAAAGTGGTGGAGATTCCGATTTTATCGATGCCGTTCTCTCGAAGTCCCCGGTAGAGGTTCCTCATCGCCGGAAGAAGGAAAGGGGAGAAGTCTTCTACGTTGGTGGAATTGAGCACGGTGTTTCCGACGGAGATGAGGGAGATTTTGGAACGAGGGTAGAAAGGGAGGACATGGCGGCGGAGCCAGCCGTGTGCGACGGAGCTGTTGGAGGCGAGCGCCGGGATGAGAGGGTTGGAGATGGAGAGGAAAAGGGAAGTTTTGGTGGATGAAAAGGCTTTAATGAGAGAAGGCTCGGGGTCAAGGAGGCGGAGGCTGGTGAACTTGAGGGTGGAGATGGTGGATGAAATCTTGTCCGGTGGAGGAGGGGCGGTGGCAGAAGGGAGGGAGTATGTGATTCCGATGGAAGGGTGGGAGGAAGTGAAGTGGAGGAGGGATAGGAGGAGAGAAAAAAAGAGAAAGGAAACCATTTTTCTCCGTTTGGGTAAATAAAAATGAACACTGCGACTGCGACTGTGAGTGAGAGTTCAGTTAGTTAAGTAATGGCTCTGGCTCTGACGGGGCTGTTATTTTGGGCGGGAAATTTCAGTTATGGGTGTCGGGATTGTCCGCGGGACGGTGCATGTTTGATATCAATCAGAGCCGTAGTGATTGTTTGATGTGTTCTAATCATGGAAACGGTTGCTACTTAGACTCAGCCCAATGGGTGTGGAATCCAATATGGGTCCAATTCCACCTCCTCTGTATTGGGTTAAGTTGTTATTAACTATAGTTTGATCATTCTGAGTTTATATGTTTTACGGTAAATATGAGTGTAGATTTGTTTTAAAAAATAATAATTTTAACGTCGCATTATTAGTTTTTATGGGCGAATCTTCTAATAAAAAATTTCTACATACACAAGACTTAAAACTCAAAACTTACTTAAACGATATGAGATTGCTTATCACTTAGATAAATCTCATTCATAATATAAACTCTTTCTTTAATCATATTGCCATAGTTTCTCTACTACTCTTCACATTTCGCCATAATTTCGTTATCGTTGACTCAGATTGTACTTTAATGCTTTGCTTGTGTTGTTTGTCTACATTGACACTCTCACTTCTGACGGTTGATTTTGTTTTTTATTAATTAATTATTTGAATTAAATTAACTGATAATTTTAAAACATTTTAAAGATGTCTAATTAAAAGAATTTTGTTGGCGGATCAATTAATCAAATTAATTATTATGTTTGGTCGATTAATTTAACTAAGACCGAATTATATACACTTCCTTACTTTTAAGTGATGTATTTTTCATGTTTGATCTAAATGTATTGTTAAAAAATATTTATAACGTTTAATTAAATAGTTACTTTGACTCTTATTCTTTTTAAGCAATTTAACGTTTTATTTTAAGTCAAAATGGTTGTTCAACGGATGAAAATTATTAGTCAATTAATGGTAAACAACTTAAAAGGACTTGGAAAAAATAACATATCAATAGTAAAATATTTCTATATTTTAATTAATTTTATGAAATTATTTTTTAACTGGTGTGATATTTTTCAAGTCAACACATTTGTTTATATGACATTGTCATGTCGGCATGAATTACAATGCAAGTTTGGCACATCATTTCAACTTTCAAGTCATTTACTGTTAGTTAACTAATTGTTTTCATTCACAAAGAAATTATTTTGACTCAAAATGAAATGTTAAAGGTTAAATTACTTCAAAAGAGATAAAATAAATTAAAATTACCGTTTAGTCAAATGTTAGAGATATTTTTCTACAAACAAATTTTGAACTGTAAGTAGAAATGTTAACTGTTTTGTTTAAAAAATATGAAAAATAAGAGCAGAGTAATGAATATATATATATATATATATATATATATATATATGATTTATTAATTAACTAACTCATTTAATATTATAAATATTTATTATAAGGTTTTTTCTTCAATTCACTTAGATTATCAATATTCATATTCTGAATTTTGTCACCATCCATTTTTTATATATAAAAAAAGGGAATGGTATCGTGATTTCCGGTAATAAAAGGTTATGATTAGAAGATATCTAAATATCTAACAGCGTGGACACCGGCATGTGAAAATGTTTCAAACCTACTGCCCATTGTCATAAATTTGTAGGAATAATTATGAATAAAAAAACTTGTAGGAATAATAATCAAATCAAATATCCTTTCCTCTCACCACTTGGCAAGTTTTTAACATTTCAACTTTGGATATCATCTCTTAATTTTTTTTTATAACAAATATACGGAAACAATAAAATAATAACATCTCTCCATAAAAAAAACTTGTAGGAATAAAGGTTTTCTTGAGGATGAAGATACTATTTTGGCCAATGATATAATCTTGAAACGCACAAGCCCTATTCCTTCGATACAATTCTCTGTTCGTGTTCACAGTTCACCTCCAAATTGACCATAATATGAGGAATGTTCTCATTGTTCGTTTACTTGTGAGATCTATCGGATTTAACACATTGCTCTCAGCTTTGGAAACTCGTCGGTAATATCCAGTTGATAGATTTGGAGAATAATTATTTTATTGTTCGATTTACAGATGAGAGCGACTATGCGCGTGTTTTTACTGATGGTCCTTGGACTAATTTGGGGAGTTATTTAACAGTTCAGCCTTGGAGTAGAAATTTTAAAATTTCTGAGAAGTACCCGTCCCAAGTGATTGTGTGGGTTCGTATTCCATGTTTGTCGTATTGCTACTATAATAAGGCGTTGTTCCGTTATGTAGCATTGCTTATTGGTAAGGTTGTCCGAGTTGACTATAATACCCAGGATGGGGGTCGAGGGAAGTTCGCATGTATAATACCCCTCACCCCAGATTAGGGGCAAGGAGTGTTATATGTTAGATTCGTATTAACTTATTAATCAATTAGGCAGCGGAAGAAATCGCGTGATTTTTTTTATTCGAATACATCTATGCGGTCATAACTAATTGAATCCAATCATCCTACTTATAAACTATACATATATTCTTTCAATCATAATTCGATCAATAGCTAGGTGGGCCTATCTAATTGATTCATTTACTTAACTTATAATTCACAATAAATTCTAATTCTTAATTTAAATCATTAAACATTCGAATACGTTATACGTAAAATAATTTTTCATTTTATTCAATTTATTCGAATGTTTCCCTTGGCCAACCTAATTCAATTTCCATATAACATCTAGGAACATTTCCAATTAATAAGACCAACAACTTGATATCAAACATAAATATATATTTTTATCCGTTATCATCCATAATGTTTTAAACGTTTCCCTTATACAAAATATTTCTGAGAGTAACTATCAACGACTAAACCTATCGGTTGCCTATACAAAATATAACAAAAAGAATCAAGCCCCAAAACATATACTAAGGGTCAATCTATACCCCATATATATACCCCTTTAATTACATAACAAAATGAGGGAAACTAACTTATAAAGTCCATACACTCTTAAAATAGTAGTTCATAAACATGACCATTAAGGCGAATTGCACTAGCATGCTGATTGTGTGGGTTCGTATTCCAGGTTTGTCGTATCACTACTATAATAAGGTGTTGTTCCGTTATATAGCATTGCTTATTGGTAAGGTTGTCCGAGATAACTATAATACCCAGGATGGGGTCGAGGGAAGTTCACTCGTTTAGCTATTCTAGTGGATTTGAATAAGCCATTATTGTCATGTGTTAGGATAGATGGTACTTTACAGAAACTTGAGTATGAGAGGCTTCATAATATTTGTTATGTGTGTGGTATTTATGGTCATTCGAAGAGAATTGTCCGTTGTTAAAAGAGCGTGAGAATAATGCGGAAAAAGATAGGGCTGCTGAGCTGAATCGAAAGGTGGAGGAGTGTTCGGAAAAAAATTCTTTATGGACCATAGATGGTAGTCGAGACTCGCCGGCGTCGTGGCATGGGAACTTCTCGGTTTGATGTCGGCAAGACTTCTCGTCAACAACCAGTGAAGGGTTCACGTTTTGCTTCGTTGGTGATAGAGGATATGGATGTGCCAAGTGGGGTCGACCTCGATGTGGCAGCTGGAAATGTGCATGGTAAGGTTGTGGCATCGAGGGGAATTAACGATAAAGGATAAGGGGCTGAGCAATGATCAGTTAATCATACTGAGGCCTATAAGGCTTCTAATATGGAAAAAAGTCTAAGGGTAATAAGAAGACGTCGCAACATGTTGTTATTGCACCTTTGGTAGTAGGGAAAGAGACCATGGTTATTGTGCATGTCCCGGCAGTCGCGAAGGGTTCACATATGATGATTAAAACTAATGAGAAATGTCAATCTATTTTGAATGATGGGAGGAAGCAATCCAATGGTACTAGCCTTGGGAGTAAAGGATTGAAAGATAGTATACGTAACAGCCTCAGAGGAAAAAAACACTTGGATTCGAGGGTGGCACGCTCGAGTGTAGTGGAATGGGTACAAAACGCTCAAGCACGTGTGGATGTGGTAAGGCAGGAGGCAGCGGATGCGGGGCAAGGCATGTTGGTTAATTTGCATGCTGGCAATTGTTTCGTTGTGTGATGTATTATAAATGATACGCAATTAGTGCAAGTATACACGTCGAACAAGTAGTAAAGTGATGAGTGAGTATCATCTCCACAAGGATTGAAGGTATTTTACTTTTTAGCTTAAGCATGCAAAACACAAAATGAAAATGGAGAAATGCTTAGGCAAGGGGAAGCAAGTTGAGAAATGCTAAAGCAAAAGATATAAATAAAACTCGGTGAAATAAGTAGACTTAAATGGTCCTCACACGTGTGCAAAACTCACTTTGGGAATGATTGGCTGGGTTGCTTGGATAACCTATGTCTAGCTCTCTATGATAACCTAGTTTTCAGCTTGTTCTAAGCTCAGTAGGATATACTAAGAGTGCTCCTAAACTATCTCTAGCAAGGAGTCTGGGAGTCAGAAATGCTACAGCAATACCTCTCAGCGTAAACTCTAACACTCCCCTACCCACGAGGTTCTATCCTTTTTAGCCGTTGAAACCCTTCACTTTTCTCTAAGGTGGGTTAGAGTTGTGCCTCTCAGCAGCCAACTCCATTGCCTATGCAATTTAAGACTAGCTCTCTCGACCACTAATCCAAGCTCATACCCAAAGAAAGGCCAACTCTCGAAGGCTCTTACAACCTTAAGTATTTTGCAAACATAGACAAAACATAGAATGAAACTGAAAAACATAAAGCATCCAAACAACCCAAGCCACCTAGAATCAGTTCATGGCTGGGCAATAAACATCCAACATCAATACGTTCATACAACCCATATCTAGAAATATAAAGAAATGTTGAAGCAACAGAAAAAGTAAAGAAACTTCTGATCTGTGATGGACTGCCACGAACAACCCTAGGCCTGCTGCCTCTCTCAAGGCCAGCAAAGTCACCCTTTGGAGCTTCAACGATGGAGGACACCAAGTTGAGGAAGAAGAAGATGGAAAAGAGCCGCCTTTTCTTTCTCTCCCTAGCTTTAAGACACCTTTTCACGCACACCCTCAAATGATGGTA
Source organism: Hibiscus tridactylites (assembly GCA_958450335.1). Taxonomy (NCBI): domain Eukaryota; kingdom Viridiplantae; phylum Streptophyta; class Magnoliopsida; order Malvales; family Malvaceae; genus Hibiscus; species Hibiscus tridactylites. The sequence continues at coordinate 69,614,140 of OY288286.1, forward strand.
TATTGTCCTTTATATAATGGAGGATCCTAGGGTTTTGTGCCCTACATAATTCCTTGTGATACCAAGGAATATTCTCTAACACGTAACAAAAAGGGGTTCTTACACGTGAGCTGGAAAATTTCTTCTGCGTGACCAGCCACCTTTAGTCCATAATGCTACAATATTTCCAGTTGCCTATCCCTGCTTATTTGCACATCATGAAACCAGACCAAACTCTTCTCAAGTAGCACCTATTTTGCACCCACTCTACGCCAACCAAAGCTATGAAAAGAAATTGCAACCATATAAACTAAATGCCATGGACTGAGCTTAAAAGCAAGTAAATATTAGAGTAAAGAAGCATGAAACACATGTATTTTGCAGAGTTATCAGCAATCCAAAAATCTATGTATTTGAGGATGAGGATTATGTGTGATGATGCAGCGCAGATTTATGATGTGTGTTTTCTTATGGAATTGTCAGGGTGCGGGGAGTGCTGCTTTCAGACGTCAGTTTAAAAGTTTTATGCGTTAGCATAGACCGAAGGTTGTTGGCATTTTTGAACCATGTATTAGTGGCAGGATTGTTGATCGCGTAATTGCGAGATTGGGTTTTACACACTTATATCGGGTTGAAACCCATGGTTTTAGCGGTGGGGTTTGGTTGTTGTGGGATGATACAGTTGATGTGCATATTACTCATATTGCTAACCACTTTATCAACGCTATGGTGGACGATCAGGGCATTTCGAAGGATTTTTAGTTAACTGTTTTTTATGCGAGTCCGACGAGATCAAAACGAAGGCATTTATAGGAGCAGCTAATGGCATTACAACCATTGAATGAAACTCCTTGGGTCTTGGGTGTGATTTTAACACTTTGCTTGCGAAGGATGACCGTTTAGGGGGAATTAGTGGTTCGACTGGGGTAAGCCGATTGTTTCGTAAATTTGTTTTTGAGGCTGAATTGACTGATATTAGGTTTCGTGACCCCCCCTTTTACTTGGACAAGAGGCAATCTCCACCAACATCTTGACAGGTGCTTGGTTAATCATCAGTGGATTGCTTCTTACAGTAACGCTTATGTCCGTAGCTTGGCATGTTAGGTAGTGATCACTGACCACTTCTTTTGTGCTTGATGGATGATGAGCAAGATATTTAGAATTGGCCTTTTCAGTTTATATATGCTTGGCAAGTGCTTCCACAATTTCCGAAATTCTTGAAATCCATTTAGAAAATGAAGTGTTATCTTAATCATAATCTTTTTGAATTCCAATCTAAGGTTGATGTTTGGAATACTGAGACATTTGGTCATATTAGGAAGTGCAAGAAGATCTTGAGGGCTCGAATCCGGGGTATTGATCATGCCTTGTTGCAGCGGCATTCGAAATACTTGATTCAGCTTGGGAAACAGTTGAGATTGGAGCTTGATAAGGTGCTGGAACAAGAGGAAGAGTTTTAGAGACAAAAGGCTTGTACACAGTGGAACAATCAGGGTGATCGAAATACTAAATTCTTTCATGCCACGGTAAAGGAACAATGAAGGCAAAATACCATTGCGGCTCTCAGGCATGGGGATGACTTTTGGGATACAGATCAGGAGGAATTATCCACTATGGCACGGGAGTTCTTTTCTGGATTATTTACAAGTGCTACGAGAGGTGGCATGCAATTTCGTCCTTATGGACGGTTTATGATGAGATTCGAAGGGTTATTTTTGATATGGGGTCTCTAAAAGCACCAGAGGTTGATGGATACAATGCGAGCTTTTTCAGAAAAATTGGGAACTGGTTGGCAGTAAAGTTAGTGATACTATTCGACAAATTTTTATTATGGGTGATTTGTCATCTTATCTTAATTGAACATTACTGGTATTGATTCTGAAGTGTAGTACCCCTAAGCATATGAGCCAGTTAAGACCTATTAGTTTGTGTTAGGTGATCTATAAAGCTGTCACAAAAATTATTGTCAATAGATTAAAGTCTCTGTTACAGATAACATTGCAATCACTCAAGATATTTTGCACTCAATGGGAAGGAAGAAAGGACTGTATGGATGGATGACTATTAAAATTGGTCTTGAAAAGCATATGATAGGCTTGAGTAGGACTACATAGAGGATACATTGGTTGATTTGGGTATCCCTGAAAGACTACATATGCTAATTATGAAGTGTATATCAACTGTTTCGACTCATATCATTTGGAATGGTTCTTTAACTAAAGTTTTTCGCCCATCTAGGGGAATTCGACAGGGCGATCCCATTTCGCCTTATATTTTTGTTCTTTATTTGGAATGTTTGGCGCATTATATTCAGATTGTTCATTGTTTTAATGGTGCGCAACGTATAAAGATTTTTCTTTGGCTAGTTTGTTGCGGGAAAATCATGATTAACCAAGAACGGGTACGACTATATTTTTCAAGTGATGTGCAGTGTGGTATTTGCGGGGTGGATGTAGAGAATATCGATCATGTGCTTCAAAAGTGCCCTCAAGCTTATTTTGCATGGAATGTGATATTAAGGCTTGGGTTAAAATTAATTTATCTAAACCATACTTTTCAAGGGAGGCTACTTCATGGGATTTTATATTTGCTGCTACGGCGTGGTTCTGTTGGTTGCAGAAAAAACTCGATGGTATTTGAGGATGGTGATCGTTGTTCTATTCTTGAGCGAGCACGGGCATGGCTTGCGTCAGATACAACAACATGAGTAGTACGCCCGACTACTCCAACACCAATGATGGTTGGTCATATCCCAACTCGCTGGGTTTCACCATCCATGGACTTGGGTTTTCTACTTGCATGGGAAGCCGGTTATCGTCAAATCATATTAGAAATGGATTGTCTGGAGGCGGTTAATATGCTTCAGATTGGTTCTACTTCACTCGGTAGCTGTATGTTGGGCCATTATTTTTTGGAGCTGCGGACAAGACTTTGGACAATGAAAATACAACATGTATCTAGAGATGATAATCAGGTAGCAGATGCTTTCGCGAAATTAGTTGGAAGTAATTCTTTGAATGTAATTGTTTGGGGCGATCCTCCCCCTAGTATTATTTTCTTGTCATATACGAATTCGGTGAATACCTCGTAGGTATCTTGTTTGAATGTTAGTATATGTATTCTTTATCTCTACTTAGATTAGGAAGATTTTTAATGAGGCATGTACTGGTGTAGTAGTAATTTGATAATAGAATCACATCTTTTTCACCAAAAAAAAAAACCTCTCCCAATACGCACGTATATTCCGAGATTCTAAATAGATTACCAATAATTATTTAAGATTATACATAATTAAAAAAACTGAATAAATATTTATTTATTACACAAAACGAGGACAGATTTCAAATTTTAAATTATATATTATCCTTATAACATGAAACACATTTATAATTTTTATATGATATAATTAACTAGGGATGGCGATTTGATTCATACTCTATAAATTTCCGACCTTAGTTTATAGGATAGGATTTTTTAAAGAAAATTTTGGGTTTAAGTCGGGTTTAGGTATGATTTTTTTAGGATAGGGTCAGGTATGGGTTTAAGGTGAAAATACCCTACCTGACCCGACCCTAAATATTAGTTTATGCATATATATTTCAATTATATTTATATTTTATCTATTAAAATTGGAATAATTATTATAATGCTTCATCTCTATTTTTATTTTTTCTATTACATCCTTATTTTATCGAATAATAATGAGAATTGATCATTTTTTTACTTATGTCGGGTCGGGTCGAGTTAAGTTCGAATTTTTATTATAAATTTTGAGTTCGGATAGGATCAGTTTGAATGGATATGTTAAATTTTCAGATCTAGTGTGAATTGACAAAAATCCGACCATGACTATCCCTAAATATAACATGGAACTCACGTATAGTATAACTAAAGCTTTGTTTAAGTTTAATTTACAAACAATTAAATACAAAGAATAATCCAAAACTTATTGAATTAATTAAAACAATTATTTCGGACAGGAAAAGCCAGACAGACCTTAGTCGGAGTTGGTTGAAAAGACAAGGTAATTTCGGGACAAAATAGAGATGTATTTTATTTAACTGTATTAATTTTTTAGGAAATTTTATTAGAAAAATTAAAATATATATTATTTATATAAATAAAAATAAAAATTAATAATTATTTTTTTAAGAAAATGCACCACTCCTAAGTAGGGGTGTTCATTTCGGATATCCGAAAAATTCGGATTACCTAAATAGCGATCCGTATCCGATCCGAAAAAATCGGATATCCGAAAATTCGGATATCCGAATATCCGAAATTTATGAATTTATTTGATTATTATTTTAATTTAATGGTTCCATCCATGAAAATTTTAGGTTTTCGAATATAAAAATTAATAAATTATTGAATATAACAATATTTGTATCAAGAAATTTAAATTTTTCATATATAACAAGTAAAAATATCGAATATGATAAGATTTATACTTATAAAAAAATTGAATTTTCGGATATCGGATAATCGGATATCCGATCCGAATGTAAAACCACTATCCGTATCCGATCCGAATTATCTGAAAAATAAAAAAACGGATCGAATATCCAAAATTTCAGATCAGATCAACGGATAATCAGATTGGATTTTTTTGAACACCCCTACTCCTCAGTACAAAAGTGTATAATTTCTTATTTCTTTACAAATTTAAATCCCAATAATTTCTCATTAACTTCTGCTGCAAAATCATTAATATCATCATCATTCAATAATATCTAAATAAGTGATTAAAATTTTCCATAAAACCGCCTTCTTCCCCTAAATTACAGGTTTTAAATTCATTCAGAGCAAATTATTTCTTTCCCTCATCTAAGTACAAATTATTCAAAAAAAATATCATCGTCCACTTCAACAGCATCTGCTGGCTGCAAAAAAGTACCAAATTCAACCTCTTTTTTGTTTTATTTATTTATTTATTCTCTTTTACCTCAGTCTCTCTCTTGTTTCATAAATACCCAGAAGACCCTTTCACTCTTTTAACTCTAATTTCTTTTCGTATTGGATTTCTGCTTCTCCCTATTCCATAGATCCAGGGAGGTCTTCTTCTTAGGTACATTTTTTAATTTCCTTTTTAAGTCCAAAATTTTCGACCCATTTTTGCTTAAAGTTTCTATTTTTTATTGTTTGATCATTCTGTATTGGGTTCTTTTTTTTTGTTATATGTTTCTCAGATTTGATCAGCTAACTGGGTTTTGCATGGGATTTTCGTTTTGTTAATGATTCTTTATGAAGTCCCAGATTCAGGGTTTTTGTTCCTGAGATTATGTTTTGCTTATGTTGGTTTTATGGTTAAAAAATGAGTATAAAATTTTCAACTTTGCTTAGTTTAGGTAGCCTAGCCTATAATGGTTCAATTGATTGCATATATGTTCTCTTTAGACCATTATTAATTATGAATAAACTGTTTCAAATCCCCAAAATTTTAGAGCCAATTCGTTGAATTTCGAATAATTTGATTCTAAATCGTGCGTTTTGACATCTTTGAGCAGTTAATATTGGAAAATTTAAGGGAGGGAATCGAATTCAAGCCGATCCATTGATTCAGATAGAGAACAATACTGTTTCTAAGTTCCAAAATGTTAAGAGCTAATTTAGTTGAATTTTTGACATAATTTGATTATGAATTGTGTGTTTGAACATCTTCGAGCAGTTAACATTGGCAAATATAAGAAAGGAAATCAAATTCAAGCTGATCCATTGAATCAGATAAAGAACAGTTCGGTTCAATCCAAATCGAATTCTAGCAATGTCTTTTATCGGTACCCAGCAAAAATGCAAGGCTTGTGAGAAGACTGTTTATCCGGTCGAACTTTTGTCGGCTGATGGAATCCCTTACCATAAGTCTTGCTTCAAGTGCAGTCATTGCAAAGGGACACTGAAGGTAATGTCTTTTAGTTGCTTTCCATTTGTTGGCTTACATGAAAATATATGAAGTTATCTATTGCTAATTGTTGCATTTTTGTTGAAGTTCTAAGCTCTATTACTTTGTTCATCGGTTAATTTAGTTGATCTTAGTTCGAGTGTGTAAATCAATTGATGTTCGAAGGAATAACTCACACACTATTCTTATCTTATTACAGAATTTGTTTGAATCTTTGTTGATTTAAGTAATGAAGTCTCTGCATCTAACTTAGCAGCATTCGTGTTGTGAATTTCCAGTTGGGTAATTACTCCTCGATGGAAGGTGTCGTTTATTGCAAGCCTCATTTTGAGCAACTTTTCAAGGAGTCCGGGAATTTCAACAAGAATTTCCAATCACGTATGTTCTATTCTCTCGGTGCATAGTATCGTTTATTTGACTTCTTGATAGTTTTCGTTTTATTGGTTTTCAATTTGCCTTGATTGTGTTGTTGGCAGCTGCAAAGTCAGCTGAGAAGTCGACTCCTGAGCTGGTAAAATCTCTGATTCGATCAATGGGAATAATTCATTATAGTTTGATATAGGTTAGGACGTTAGCTTACTGAATATTCTTGCTAACTCCAAATAGCTCGTGTTAATTTCAGACAAGGTCACCTAGCAAAGCTGCCAGCATGTTTTCTGGAACGCAAGAAAAATGTGCCACGTGCGGCAAAACGGCTTATCCACTCGAGAAGGTAAAAATTCAAGATATACACATCATTGGATGAGAAATGTATATCTTTTCTGCAATTGTTGGGATTCAAGTTTTTATTGTCTATGCCCTCTTCTTAACCCAACTTTTACTCTTGATTGTTCTATGTGACTCCCTAGCACATTCATCTGAATTTTTATGACGTTTACTTTAGTGCAAACCTTAAATAGTTTCTTTACAGAAGCAAGATTTGCTCAGCTCGGTTTTCCGTCTACGGGATGCTTTATAACATTGCTGTTCTGTTGATATTGTCGTTTAAAAGGGGCACCCCTTCTTGAAGGACAAGTATAATTAGATTTGTTTTTCATGTTCATTCGAAATAATCAATTTGCTTGCATACGGTGAGCATCTTCGTCCAGTTAGAATTTCATTCTTTTCTCAGACATCTGTATCAGGAAGAAGAGGTCATACTGTTGGAATTTCTTAGAACTGTTATAAATTTCTATATGTTAAAAAACTACATGGTTTTGCAGCTATATCTGCTTAGACATTGTTCGAAATGCTTCATAGTTCATGCATACATATATTTATATATCTTTGTAACGGTTCATACGCCCAGTAGTTTGTAGTAAAATGCGGGTTCTTGTTGTCCGACATTTCGACAGGTAACAGTGGAAGGACAGTCATACCACAAGTCATGTTTCAAGTGCTCTCATGGTGGCTGCCCTATAACTCCATCAAATTATGCAGCGCTGGAGGGCATTTTGTATTGCAAACATCACTTCTCCCAACTTTTCAAGGAGAAAGGAAGCTACAATCACCTCATCAAATCTGCATCGATTAAGCGCGCTGCTGCCCCTGTTCCTGAAGCTTAAACACGTTCGTTGGAATCACCTATCACTTTTCGTGTTTTTGTTTCCTCATGATTTCCGGTGTGTTTGATTTATGCTTACTGGAGAACCAAAACAAAAACAAAAAATATGGGTTCCGATATATGTTTCGGTTCCGCTGGTTCATCGGCGTATATGTTTGTGATATTTGATTTATCATTATGGGATTGTGATTATTCTGCATTCCGCACGTTGTAAAAACGACCATTGCCTGCCTTTAACTAGAAATTTAACAAGAATTGAAATCTTCAGTTCCCTAGAAAAATAAATAACAGCTACCATCCCCATTAACTAATTTAATTATTAAAATGAAGGTATTTGGTGGAAAAGAAGGATGGTTTGGTGATAATTTGGTGGAATTAGCTTCCATGGATCTGGTTCAAGCTTGTCAGTTAACGTTAAATTAGAATATTATTATATAAATTAATTAATATCTAATAAATATACATTTGTTAAAAATCTGAATTAAAAAATAAAACGACTACCAGATTGAAATATTTGTGAAAATAAAATAATGAAATATTTACAGATCACTTTTTTAGGTCCAACAGATTGCTGAGTTCCATAAATGATTTTATTTTTAATTCGTGACTCTCCCTTCCAACAAATAATATCTTCAAGATTCAAACCCGAGTTTTCTCCTCTCGATTGATTACTCTGAAACTATAAATTCAAGGAGAAAATAGGAGGAAAATATTTGATAGAAATATATAAAGAAAATGCGGAGTCCCATCATCCACCATCCTAAAGAAACAAAATGACAGATTCCAAGCACACAAAATCTCGAGCAAGTTCATAACAACAAAGACAAAATGCATAGCCACTTGAGTCATCAATTCAACTGGTCACGGATCTACACTACTGCAAGCAAACAACAAATGCAATCATTAGTAGCCAAACAAACAGATTTTCTAGGACAAATTGTGCCTAAATTAACATCTTAATATCACTAAATTAACAATGCAACCAAAAGTTTATCCCAAATGCAAAAACCAACATCGAGAAACATACTAAAAGATCATTGTCAACCATAATAATGGTCATGATTGCAACGACACAAAGACAACCGAGAAAAATTACTAGAGCGGAATTGTGCCACAGTCACGGTAAAGGAACCAAAATAGCCTAGATTACCTCATATATTGCTGGGGTACATGAACACTCTGACTCTATCTCCCTGCAAAGGAACCAAAACATACTATGTAACACCAAACACAGAAATGTCGAGAAACTTGTTAAATAACAACAATATTGAACATGTACCATGGACTTGGGGGGAAGGTTAGATTTGAACTTAGCACGAACAACCCCGCTGTTACCATGGGGTCTGGCAACCTTTCCCCAAATGCAGCGATAGTGCGAGCCATTCTTCTTCACTTTAGCCTTATAGATATAAGCCATTCGCTTGCCTGCATACCAAGCTACCTCCTCCTTGGTGTTAACTCCCTCAATTTGGATCAAAGAAGTGTTCGGATACTGGTTCGACTTTGACCTAACACCAAACACCGAGAAAATCATAAGCATCAACAAACACAAACAAAAGGAACTCCAATATCAAGTTCTTCTACTCGGTTCAACATTTAATAAACCATACAAGGTAATTTAACAAAGTGAATCAGCTAATTTAACTAATAGGCTAAAGTTTTTGTTACCTCTTGTAACCCAAGATGGTTCCTCGTACATAGAGTCTGCATTACAAAAATCAAAGAAAATGAAAACGAAATAGAGCGCGTGAAATCTGAAAACTACATTCCATATATTGAAACGGTGAATTGAAAAACGTTGAGACTTTTAAAAGATGAAAATGAAGAGATCGACGGGTAACCTGACTCTCTCTCCTTGGCGTCCCTTCACCATTTTCTCCGATTCCGAAGCTGTGGCCAAGTCCTTTCGCTTCTGATAAAGGCGGCAACACGAGAGACCTTAACCCTAATTAGGTTTTGGGAAATTTTATAGCGCGGCTGAAGATTGTAGATGGTAAATTCGGTGTATAAGCACTTAGGAGTTAGGACATCATTTTTGGGCCTTGTTCTTTCTAACTATATATCAGTAGTTTAGCCCAGTCTTCGTTGGACTTAAATAAGAGGCTTAAATGGTAAAAAAGAAGAAGAATAAAACTCATAAAATAATTAATAAATTAATTGAGCTCATGATATAAAAACTTCACTTAATTGGAGTCTTAAGAAAATAAGGTAAAGTTTATATACAGGCACTAAACTATCATAAATCTGATCAATAAAATTTTAAAAGTTATAAAATGAATATTAAATTTTTTATTTTATTACAAAATAGGCACTAAAATTTTAAAAACCTAACATAGGATTGATCGATAGGTGTGTTCATTATTCGGTTTAAATAAAATTAATCGATCGAATTAAAAAGTTATTAATCAGTCGGTTAATTAGAAGTTCAATCGATTGACGGTTAAAAATATTTTTCCAAAATTCGATTATTGGTAAATTAACCAAAATCATTAAATGTTTAATAATATATATTATGCTTACACATTAAGATATCAAGATACTAAATTAATTTTTAATATTAGACTCAGTAAGATTTCAGTACTCAATCCATTTCTAATGCAAATGACAAAAAATTACTCAAATCAACCTCTGTTATTTTATTTTTATTTTTTAAGTGCCGTTAAGTTGTATTTCAAAATCCATTATTAATGTATTAAAATAAATTTGAGAATTTTTAAAATCTGAACTCGTTTATCCATTATTTAAAAAAATGCTTAAAATGATTTGTTAAATTTATTTTTATCATCAATCGATTAATAAAAGATATTCAATCTAATTTGGCCCAAATTGGCTGAAATAAAGAAAATAACCAAATAACGAATAATCAATTTTGAGCAGATATAGGACATGTATTGAGGGGGAAAAACACTTCTAATTAAACGCTATCCATAAAAGTTAATTAATTAATCAGCTAACACTTGAAAGTAGTTTAAATTTCATCTATTTTTAACTTATTTTACTATACAATTTGGAAATAAAATAAGAAAAACATTTGGTTATATAAATAAAAATCAACAAACCAATATCTAAAAACAGCTGAAAATGAATTATACATAAGAAGCAAAGATCTGGCCGGCTTCGCCTCATATTTCGCATTTTGTCCTAAAACAACAAATTTTCTTAACAATGCCAAATCATTTGACAAGAAAGAACAAACCATAAAACCCATTTCGTTTGAAACGGATTTGACTTTTGTTCGAAAAAAACCTTCTGTTCATTGATGTTTTGTTTTTTCCTGCTGCCTTGGTATAAATATGTTAATCATTTCGGCGACGAGTATAGCAGGTGATTCCTCGAGTGTTACCTACGTGTCTTCGGAGATTCTAAGATTCATGGCAAGGAAAAGAGTTTTCGAGTCCATCGACGGCAATGTTTTGCCGATGAGAAGCGCGATGTTTTTCCGCCGCAGAGTTCGGTTTTGGCCGGAGGTTTCGACGCCGGGGAGGTACCTGTTTATTTGGATGTTTTGGGGATTGACGACGCTAGCTTTCATGACCGTGCTGGCAAAATTTGCTTTGTTGAACACTCTCCGTGACTTGAAGATCAATCATAATAAAATCATTGCAGCATCGTCGGTCAAAATTTCGATTAGGGCAAACAAAATCGTCGCCGAAGGAAACGCCGAATCCAACCGGATTCCGTCGCCACTCAAGTCCACGGTTAGAAACCCTAATATGAACCAGTTGATAATGTTCAAGTTGAATTAAATAAGTTCGTATTCGAGTTTTTTTAATAACCTTATATTTAATGCAAAATTATTTATTTTTGTATGATCAGATGCCTGATATTTGGACCAAACCCACCTCTGATTCGTACTATAAATGTGTTCAAAGATCAGCGAAAGAAACAAGTAAGTTTACTTACATTTGTAATTATATATTTGTATAGTATTTCTGTTTTTGTAATACCATTAGTTTACTTATTTTCAGCATACCCTACAAATGGTTATATTCTTGTTCATTCCAATGGCGGATTGAATCAAATGAAAACCGGGGTAAGTTTTTTTTTTATTTTCCTCTATATTTTTCTATTTTTTGGATATATTTTTCTTAATTTATTAATTAATATGCAGATAAGTGATATGGTTGCCATTGCAAAATTGATGAATGCCACTTTGGTTCTCCCATCTTTAGACCACAATTCCTTTTGGACTGATCCAAGGTTAACTTCAATTTTTAATAATTACTACAAAACTTTTGCTTAAGTTTGCCATTTAGGTTATATACATGGACTCATAGACGACAGTCAAATCATAAATATGAATCTTATATGGGTTTATTTATTTAAAAAAATATCCAAAATATTCGGATAACATATTTATCCGAATATCTGCAGTGATTTTAAAGACATATTTAACTGGACACACTTCGTTGAGTATCTGCAAGAGGATATAAGTATTGTTGATGGTCTCCCGCCAGCCTATGTATCGATTAAACCTCTTGAACGAGCCCCGGTTTCTTACTCTAAGGTATTGATTATTCTTTAAAAAAAACGATTGATTTAAAATTTAAGGTTTAAGATTAAGCGTGTACTTCTCTCATACACGTAGGCAAGTTATTACAGAGATCAAATGTCTTCTTTGCTGAAGAAACATAAGGTGATTAACTTCACCCACACCGACAGCCGATTGGCCAACAACGGCCTTCCGAACCCGATTCAGAGGCTCCGTTGCCGTGCGATGTACGAAGCGCTTAAATTCACCGACGAGATCGAAGAACTTGCCCAGAAGTTGATTACTAGGCTTAGGGCTGATAATAAGCCTTACATTGCTCTTCATTTAAGGTATGAAAAGGACATGCTAGCTTTCACTGGCTGCAGTCACAATCTGAGCAAAGCCGAAGACGCCGAGCTACGACAATTGCGACGCAGCGTCCGGCATTGGAAGGAAAAGCACATCGACGGCGAAGAAAGACGGCGGCAAGGGGTATGTCCAATGACGCCGCGAGAGGTAGCCGTGTTCCTCGAGGCAATCGGGTTCCCTTCGGATACCAAAATCTACATAGTGGCTGGGAATATTTATGGCCAGGATGGTGTTAAAGCACTCCAAGAGAAGTACCCAAATCTATACACTCATTCAAATTTAGCGACGGAAGATGAATTGTCGCCGTTCAGTGATCGCCAAAATAAGCTGGCGGCGGTGGACTACACCGTAGCACTGGAGAGCGATGTTTTCATTTTCACTTACGACGGAAACATGGCTAAAGCAGTGCAGGGACATCGTAAATACGAAGGTTTCCGAAAAACTATCATACCAGACAAGTACGTATGGCGATTAAAAAATGGTCTAATTCTAAGATCACTCCCTATATTATATTAAAATTAGAGATTAACACCTGTACTTTAATTTCACTTGATCCAGTCACATCTTTGTGAGATTATATCTAACCATTGAATTGGACAATGTTGCAGAAAAAACTTTGTGAGATTAATTGATCGAATGGACAAGGGATTGATGACGTGGGAGGAGTTTTCGACGAAGGTCAAGATCCTGCATGTGAACAGAACAGGGGGAGCAGTTTTAAGAAAGCCTGGAAAAGCTGTGAAAAAGGAGGAAAGCTTTTATGCTAATCCATACCCAGGCTGCATTTGCGAAAAGTAAAATAGTTTTCCAGAATCAAAACTAGGGTTTCAACTTTCAAGCAATGGAAGGTTTGAACCTTTCCTGCTAAACTAACACTTTCTCTCTCATTCACTCCAACCTATAGCTGAGTCGAATCGGTTTGAGCCTTTCGTGCTTCAGCTAATTGAAGCAAGAAAAGAGATAAGCATGCAGAGGTTTGATAAAAAAGAAAACTATGTTATTCGGACTCGAACATGAAGTTGAATATGAAAATGACAAATGTATAACATTTTGATGTACGCTTCCAAGAAGGAAAAAAACACACCCGTTCCTGTGTGCATAGGGGGGAATAGAATGCCATTGTTTTAAAGAAAGGGTTAGAGACACTTTTGTACAAACTTATATTATACAAATGAAAATTGTACCAACTTTATTCCCGGAAAATAGATTGTGCATTTCAATTTTCACTTGAATTATCAAGATGTTCATCACCGGCCGCAATTCGAATCCCGGCACGTGATAAACCGGGAAAATAGGAAATTTGGGAGAGCTTGTGAAAGATGGAAACAAGCGAATACTTGTTATCCGATGAAGCAAGCAAAAAGAAATGCTAAGGGTGCATCAGAAGCAAGTATATAATATATAAAGAAAAAAAACAAGGAAAAGAGCATTAAGCATATAAATTTCATTAATCATTTGGCGGTCTTGGAATCAATTCCAACTTAATATGATCATTATTCAGACATATAACAAAGTTGATTTACACAGTTGAAGAGGGTTCGGAATAGGATTAGAAAGATAAACCATCCTCTGTTTAATTGTTTCCGCAACTTCAAGATCGGAGAGGAGAAAGAAGAAGAGATACCGATGTCAAGGCATATAGTTGATAAGGGAAACCATCCTCCATTTGATCGTTACCAGAATTCCAAGATCGGAGAGGAGACGGTATGCAGAAAACCCAAGACCATAAATCTAGAGTTGATCTTTGTACAAATAACAAAGATCACTGAGTTATTAGTGAGTCTATAGAACAACATTGGCAATGGCAAAAGTTTCCAAAACCTGTATTCGAAAGCTAGAATACCACTTGTAAGGAATACGAGCAAACATAATACATTTCTTGAAGCATATAAAAGATTCAACTTGAGGTCTAAGCAACGGATCATGCATTTCAAAGAATATAAAATCACAGCAATGTTCAGAATGTGCTTACAGCCAAAAAGAAGAAGAAAAAAAACAAGACTGCATTGCGTTACAAGATACATACAACAATGCACAAAAACGACATACGAAGCTTAGTCAAATAACTACATTAGTAACAACAGGAACAGCACAAAGTTCAAATCATAAACTCCATCTGCTAAACTTTATTACATTGGTAATCCTTCTCTACAATCACATTGACCTTCTCGTACCTGAAATCTTCGTTCCCCGATTCACACTTGACAGCGAACACCGTGTGCCTACGAACGAAAATCGTCCACATAAACAGCATCACGAATGCGAACAAGGCTGCGGAAATCAACCTAGCTAGAATTGTCAAAGCACAAGACTTTCCCTTTTCTTCTCCAATTTCCTTACTATCCTTATCCATATAACCTCTCGGATCAGCAGGCAACGAATGCATCCAACTCGGAACAGCCCTTACCATAAATCTCCATGAATAAACATCAACACGGCTACTAGTCTGTGAAGATTCACCATTGGCCGTTGATATTATGCCAACGAAAACATCCTCATTTCCCCACATTTCTATCAAATCAATTTGGTATGCTAGAATTGGATTCAAAGGCCTATTCTCATCATGCTTACTCAATCTAACTTGTAAAAGTTTTGAACTTGAGTCATAATCAAGCCAAGATTTCAACACATCCCCATTGTTTAACACAAAATTCAGAGATGAAAAATTGCTAACCTTAACGGATTCTTCAAGACCATGAATATCGATTCGTACATGATTTGCGTTAAAGTTCCCAGCTTTATCATCTTTCTTTGTATCGAATTCAACACCCAGAAATGTCTTTTCACCAGAAAGACCAAAAGATCCTTGGCCCTGAAATCTTGTGTGGAAACCATTAGGAATAAGAACAAAAGCTAAACCGTCACGATTACCAGGAGCTATAGAAAAGGAAAACTCAGTTGAAAACGACGTCGGTTGACCCACATTCCTTGCCACTGTGGACTTGAAGGGCGTCCCCAGCAATAAAAGCCCGGAACTTGGAGCGTGAGAGCGCGTGAGCTGCACGGTTGAGCTTCCATCTTCAACCCTGGCATCACCGAATAGGGAAATGTGGGGATCAAAGTTGGGGTTGCTATCGAGGGCTTGACTGGCGAAAAAGGAAATGGGTTTTGCTGTAAGGAAGAGGAAGATGAAAATTTGGAGATTAAAAGAGAGAGTATAGCTGCGACTGGAGAATGTAGCCATTGTTTTACTATGTTTTTTGCAGGTTTTCGAGGGAGGGGGTGTTAAGGGGTGTTTTTATAAGGGCCTTCAACTTGATTATAATTTATAATTTTCCTTTAAGAAAAAGTGAGTTTCGTGTTAAACAAGTTAATAAAAAAATTAATTTATTGTGTTTATTTATACAAAACTCGTTTTTAATAGGACGCGAGTTTAAGTTACGTAGACTAGACTGAAAGGGGTCATTTTTTTAAATGATTAAATTTGAGGGTTATTTTTCTAATTAATTATTAAAAAGAGAATATTTATTTAATAATGCTATTTAATTACGAGTTTAGTTCAATTTTAAAAAAATAAATTGTTTATTAAAATATTATTACAAATGATAGAATTCGGTTACACAATATAAAAGTTTTTAAGTTTTATACGTTTTTTGGATTGTTGGATGGGTGAAATGTATGGATGAGATTAACAATAGAATATGTGAAGATTACCGCTTGGAAAAAAGTAAGGAGTTAAGTTACATAGTATAATTTTTTTTTTAATTTTACACATTTCTTGAATCGTTTGATGGGTAAAATATATGAAAGAGTTTTTAAGTAATTGATAGTTAAATAACAAACAATGTCACTTGTTCAAAAAAGAAAACAATGTATTTGATATAATATTTTAGTTCATAAAACTTATACATAGTATTAATTTGGTATTGATTTCAAATTATACAATAAACTTTTTTTGAATGGTCTAAAGGTGATTACAAAGTAGTATATGTTCATACATAATCTTAACTCTTTAACAATAGGCATACACTTTATAGACAAAGCGATTTGAATTCATGTCTCCTAGAATGAACATCATCCGCTTTTTCCACTAGAACACTCATTGGGTTCAATTATTCAATAAACTTAACCTTACATATTTAAAATTTCTATATTTTAATTTTTATTCTAGAAAGGTTATATTATTTCTCCGTTACAATACTAATTTAACAATAACTTATTGCTATTTTAAAATAAAATTTAGTTATCTAACTATTATTTTGGTCTGATGAGTTCATTAAGTTTAATAATAGGGATTGTCTAACCTACTTCTAGTGGTTTTAGATAAGGTTACTATATTAAGTAATTCGTTGGTTATTTTTTAAGTAAATCCTCTTAAATGATGTAATGTAATGAATTGATTTTTAGAGTTGTGTAGTTTTGGTAATGTAAAAGTAGATGAATTGATTTTTAGAATATATAATGATATGTCAATAAATCCATTATAATTTATTAAAATTATAAACATCTATAAAGACGGAATGTTATAATAGAACATGTGTAAGTTGTATCTTGTTATAGAATACTGAAATAATTAATATTTAAATTCACAACAAAAATAAATTATATTAGAATGATAGAACACGTGTAAGTCGATGAACCCGTTATAACTTATTTAAATCATAAATATTATATATACACTTATAATAAAAAAAGATCAATTTGATTTCTTTTCATTTCCTTATATTTTGCTATAAAATTTAATATTTTACTTTCTTACCTAATTATTTTTTATATTTTTTCATTATATCGATCAACATAAATACATAATATAGGGTTAAACCTTTGATTTGTAGATGCCTTGGTCCATGAACACTAGGCGAATAAGACCCATAGTTCAAAGTGTTAAAGGCCCAAGTTACCCGCCCACAATTTAATTAAAAAATAATTTCGAGTTAATTGAATTGATTTATTTAATTTTTCAAATCGATTTTAAGTTGAGTTAAATTTTACAATTTGAATCAAATTAAACTACAAAATTTTATAAATACCACTTGAATTCTTAATAGTTTAAAAATATACACCTTTAACACAACTATGTGAACCATCATCAACATCTCGAAATAGTTTTTTAATAGGTAAAAGTGATTAGAAAGTAGTATTTGTTCATAAATATTCTTAATACTTTGACAAAACACACATCTTGCAGACATTACGATTAAACTCGAATCTTCTTAAATGAACATCATCCATTTTTTCACTAGGACCGATAAGTTCAACCTCTAGATATAGTTTGTATCACAAAGCTCATCCACACAAATATTGGTGAGGTGCTGAGTCATAAGATTTTTGTATGTCTTCATGCTTGCATTTATTTTTCCTTCTTAGGGCTGATATTACTCCATTTCCAGACGCTGCGTGCACATTCTCTTAGCTGTAAATGTGTGAATATTGATTAGCCTGTCCTAATTGAGGTTATAAATCCCTAATCTTACACAAATATGTAAGGGAGGCTGTCTGTATTTCATCTCTGTCCAAAGACTTTATTACCTCCTACAAATATCATCCCCTGCACTTGATGGGCCCAACAATAAATATAACATTAATGGAATTGGAAGGCATCTATGACTAACTGAATGTTTTTTTAAATAGTCTAGAGGCTATTATAAAATAGTATATGATCATATATATTTTTAATTTTTTGATAATAAGCATATATCGTATAGATAAAATGATTTGAACTCGTATCTCCTAAGATGAACAACATCCGCTTTTTTATTAGGACATTTGTTAGTTCAATTGAATGTTGATTATATTAAAGTTTAGAACCCAAAATAATAAACAAGATTCTTTTGAACTTAACTTAATAAATTAGGAGAAAAAACTTTGATACAAATTGTGTAAACACAAATATTTTAATTTCAAGATTTTTAGTTTAAGGTTTAGCATTTAATGTTAGCGGTTATAATTTAGTGTTCAAAGTTTAGTTTTAAAGTTTAGAATTAGAAGTTCAAAATTTGTGTTTTATAGAGTAAATATTATCAAAATTTTACTCAATAATTTATAGTTTAGCTTATAATTACGTTCCACATGTTCTTGATAAATCATTAGTCCAAATGAAGGCTACCTTTGCTTTCACACAACTAATTTCTTCTCTTCAACTAATATAATTTCATCTTTATAAAGTTAATAAATGAAAATTAGATATTCTTCTTGCATTCAATCAACAACTAATTGATCCGCATTATGAGATGTTATATTTTTAAAGAATATTTAGAATTCGAATTTTAACATTTTTTAGTAAGGTGCTAGGGTCTCTAGGGGCAGGCAAGGAGCATCCCGACTTTCTCTTATGACTTTAAATTCTCTCTCCCTCATCCTTTAAAAGAAAAAAGAAGAATAAAAATGGTTTGGTTTTGGTTGTTTGATAAAGACTGTGTAGTGAAAGGAGGAGACATTTGAATTACACATTTACACACTTCACATTCAAAGGACAATTTGTACACTCTAAATGTCCACAACAAAATTATTTCCCATTTGGACCCCATTTTCAATTTCAGCTCAAAATTAACTCTTTTTTTAATATACTGGTATGATACAAGGGTAACATCTGTTCAACTAATTTTCTTTTATTTAAGAAAAGATATTATTGGGGAGATGGAGAGTCGAAGGTTCTCTTCCAAGGTTAATCGTCGGTTCGACCATTGGAGGGTCTCTCGTTCGACAGACGGTGCAAGCAGCTGGGTGATCTTCGTGGATAACTTAAGTAGGAGAGTTTCATGTGGAGCGTTTTGAGTAATCTTCAGTTATCACGGGAAAGTTCTAAGAGTCTTCATCCCGAAGGTAAACAACAAACCAAAATACAAAAATAGTACTTTTGCTTTCATCTATATGGGTAACGAAAAGGACATGTGGAGGGCTATTGATAAGACGCACGAAACCATGATCGATGGTATGAGGGTATCAGTCTCTAAAGCAAAGTACAGGATGTCGTTAGAGGCAAATGGCGTAGGACATGCACCAGGGGTTCCTAAAAGGAGGATATGGCAACATAAGTCGAATACGTCAGAGAAGAAGGCTCAAGAGGTTCGAAGTATTATGAGGGATAATCGATCTTTCAAAGAAGCTCTTACGGGTGGTGCTGGAGAAGCAAAGCAAGGGTTAGACCCTGGCTATGGAAGTCAAGCCAATAGAGGAAGGGGGCCCCCGAAAGCTGATAAAGTGGAGTTTGTTTTTTCAGAGGAGGTTGAAGTTCAAGATGAGGAAATGGAATGGATCAGTCGGTCTATGGTTGGCATCATCAAACCAGCGTTTGAAAAGGACTTTGTCCAAAAAGCTCTGAAAAGTGATGGGATTTCGGCTTGTTTGGCAATATGGGGAAATCAATGTAACTTTTGTACTGTCACCTTCGAATCAATAGAGGTCAAAGAGTGGGTATGGGACAACAAAAAAGTGGAGCTTATGTTCTGGTTTGACTATCTTGATTTCAATATTTTGGTAGATAATATTCCATGGTCTTTCTGCGTTGTTTCTATGATTGGTGTTCCCATTCAATGCTGGAACGATAACTTCTTCCGTGAGCTGGCGGGGCGATGGGGTTCTTTGATCAAGATTCACGATGCCACAAGCAATAAATCTGACCTATCTACTGCTCGGTTTATTTTGAGGGTCCCAAGTCTTTATGATATTCCATCATCCTTGTCTATGAAGGTTAGTGGTAGGCTGTACATTCTAAAAATCAACATTGTTGATCCTACATGGTCGTGTGAAGAAACCAGTTCCATGGAAGAGGAGGATAAGAATGATGAAGTCTGGGTTTCTCCCGGGGATGGTGATCGCTCTCCCCGTCACAACGGTAAACAAGTGGACTCGGACCTGGTGCCCCCAGAGTTTAACCCGCATGAACAAAGCCCACCCCCGATGACGATGAGGAAAGGGAATCTTCTAGTCCGTCTCCGGTTCCGATTCAGGCTGGGATCAACTCACGCAACGATCCGCCTTTGGTTTCTAGAAACCACTTGTTTCATGTGGACGACCCGATTGGAGTTCCTAGAGATGGTCAATCTGTCTCTCGGGAATGTGAAAATATCATTGCTCTAATGATAGAGATTGTCGGTCTGTCGGTCATGGTTCTAATTCCGAGACAGTGGGAATGCGTAACATTCCCTTGGTAAGTGATAAGAGTAATTGTGTTGAAAAGAACGGTGGTGTCAGATCCATATCATCAAACATTATTGGTGGGCCCAGGGAGAGAATTGGGGAGCTTTCCAGTAACAGCCTCTTAAAGGTCATCATTGAAGACTCATTGGATTTGGGCCTCTACTATTGGAGCCAAAGTTATGTTCCTGATTCCTTTTGTAACATTGGGGGTTGCCCTGTCCCCTCTGAAGTCAATTCGTATATGGCCGACAAAGGTGGTTTCAGGGAGGAACAAATACCTAAAAATAACACCTTGGTGGGCCCCAGGAGTTTATCAAAGGTTCCTCCAGTCAATCTTTTTAACGTCGGTCAAAGAAGAACTCTGCGCAAACAGATTAGAGATTCTTTAGAACAGTCGATTGCGGCCTCCCCGGTCGACAACTCCCCCATTTCAACCCACCTTAGTTACATTGAGGAGGCAATGGCGGTCTGGGGTATTAGCAACATCATCGGAATTTCATTTAAAGGGGGAAAACAAGCCTTAGTAGAGAAAGTTGTCGAGTTAGAAAAAAGCATTTGAAGATATGGAATAGATTCAAGCGCCTACAGGTTTTTTTTCCATTTCAATGATCAAGTTCTCTATTGTGTCATGGAACATTCGCGGTCTCGGTAAGATTGAGAAAAGCAGGGCAATCAGATTGTTGGTGCAGCAAAAGAAACCGTCCTTTATATTCATTCAAGAAACAAAAAAAGTTATAATTGACCAGCAGATATTCAGGAAATTGGCGTCGGAATTTCTTTCAGAATTCGTCTTCTCTCCGGCGGAGGGCTCGACGGGGGGCTTGTTGTGTGGTTGGAATCCGAATACCTTCAAAATTTTGAACCACTTCATATTCAAAAACTTCATAGCGGTTATCGGGACAATATCGGGTTGTAAAGGCTGTTTTGGGTTCATCAATGTCTACGGTCCCTCAATTGATTCTGATAAACCTGAGTTCTTCAAAGAGTTGCAAGCTTTCATGAATAGTTTCGAACTACCTTGGTGTGTAGCTGGTGATTATAATGCCATCACCTGCCAGGAAGAAAAAATTGGGTTTCATTTTAACAACATTTCAGCAGAAGCGTTTAGAAAGTTTATCCAGGAGACAGAATTAATCGACCTCCCCCTTGTTGGAGGTGATTTTACATGGTCGAACAACCGCGATCCCCCGACATGGGTACGTCTCGATAGATTTCTGGTGAATTCTAAATTTGTCTTGACATTCCAGAATTTAAAGCAGTCTCTTCTTCACAAGTCTATATCCGACCATAATGCGATCTTGTTAGAAGAGGTTTTGTATGACTGGGGTCCCAAACCATTTAAGTTTTTTTAGCTATTTTCTGGAGGGTGCGGAGTTCGTTGATTCAGTATCCAAAGCCATTTCGAATATGAGAATTGACCAGCCGAGAATGAGTTTGTGTAACATGCTGAAGCAATCGAAATCTATTGTTAATGAGTGGTCTGCGAAGAGTATTTTGCCATCCCGCGTGAATATCAATTCCCTGGAGGAGAAGATTGCCATTCTGGAACAAAATATGCAGAGGGGTATAGCGGGCTCGTCGTCATCTATTGTCCTTGCTAGATTGAAGAGTGATCTTTGGGAGCTGCTTCGTAAGGAGGAAAGAATTTGGCTCCAACAGTCCCGGTTAAAATGGTTCAACTTTGGAGATCGTAATACGCATTTCTTTCATGCGGTTGCTTCTAATCGAAGGCGAATTAATATGATTCCGGAAATCAATATGGGGGGCAACTGCATTTCGGATCCTAGTCGTATGAGGGAGTGCATTTTTCAACATTTTTCTACTGCTTACAATAGTAGATCAGCTTTGGAGGTTGACGAATTACATCTGGACTTCAAACAAATCTCGGAATTGCAGAATTTGAATTTGGAAAGAAGATTCTCGGAAGAAGTAATTAGGGAGACGGTGTTTTCATCGGAGGGTGATCGAGCACCCGGTCCGGATGGCTTCAACATGGAATTTTTCAAACAGTTCTGGTCAGCACTTAAGCCAAGCATTCTAACCTTCTTTGAGAACTTTTATCATGGAAAAAATTGGGAGAGGGGTCTGAACCACTCTTTTCTGACATTAATCCCTAAAAAGCCAGGGGCTTCCGTCTTGGAAGAATTCCGTCCCATTAGCTTGATTGGCGGAGTGTATAAAATTCTTTCAAAGGTGCTCTCAAAGAGGCTAAGACCATGTGCTGATAGTATCATAAGCGAATCGCAATTCGCGTTCATCCCGGGCCGTCAAATCCTTGATTGCTCGTTCATCGCTAACGAAGCTATTGATGCAATCTTGAAGGAGGGGCGTAGCGGCTTGGTTTTTAAAGTTGATTTCAAGAAAGCTTATGACACGGTCGAGTGGTCATTCCTAATCCGGATATTACGTGAAATGGGCTTTGAGGAAAGGTGGATTGGTTGGATCTACCAATGTGTATCCTCGGCTTCAATATCCGTTCTCGTTAATGGATCACCTACGGCTAGCTTCTCTCTTTCCAGGGGTCTCCGGCAGGGCTGCTCCCTCTCGCCTATGTTATTCAACATAGTTGGTGAGGCCCTTCACTTGATGATCGACAAAGCCACTCAGCAGGGTCTATTCAACGGCTTTCTCATAGGTAGAGGGGCTAATCAAATGTCCCTGTCTCACATTCAATTTGCCGACGATCTCCTAATGTTTTGCAATGCCTCTCTTGGGGAGATTCGGAATGTTAAAAGAATACTTAGGCTGTTTGAAGTCGCCTCAGGTCTCCAGCTTAATTTGAACAAGTGCCGCCTTATTGGTCTTAATTCTGATGACCAAAACATTAAAGAATGGGCTAATACTCTCGGATGTGAGGTGGGGAAGTTACCAATCGAGTATTTAGGCCTACCCCTGGGACCTAAACGTAACAGTGTTGGATTGTGGGAACCAATTATTAAAAAGGTTCATGTGGCCCTCGCAAGTTGGAAATCGACTAAGCTCTCTTTCAGTGGTAAATTAGTGATGATCAAGTCGGTGCTAGCTTCTATACCTATCTACTATATGTCCCTCTTCCCGCTACCTTCTGCTGTGTTGAAAAACTTGAACCAAATCATGGCTAACTTCCTTTGGGGCGGCTCATCCACGTCAAAGAAGATTTATTGGTCGAAGTGGGATTTGGTTTGTCGTCCCTACTGTCTTGGTGGTCTTGGTGTGCGAGACCTTGCATTCCAAAACCGTGCCTTATTGTGTAAGTGGATATGGAAGTTTTCATCGGATAAGGAGGGTCTGTGGAAAAAAGTAATGTGCGCCAAATACAACTTGGAACACCGTATGCTATTTCCCTCAGATTGTTTCCCTACAAAAGGTTCGTGGCTGTGGAAAAAAGTAATGTGCGCCAAATATACTGGTATGATACAAGGGTAACATCTGTTCAACTTTTTAAGTCTTTTTTAATAAGTCACATACACCGTGAAGAACTGGTGCTCGAACTCGAATCACCTGGATGAATTATATTATCCTTTACTACTGTGACAACAAGGGGTGAACACTTTTTTTTCTTCTTTTTAATGCTAAAAAAGAAACAATGTCGACTGACCTTATCTTCATGCAACCATGTCTTTAACCGCAAACCTCAGTTTTCACAAAGATTTGTTGGAAACTCCTGACTCTAAATGTCGTTCGCTATAAATTATCTTAAAACGTAATTGGTGCGACACAATAAAATACACAAATCTTAATATTATTTGAAGCCACGTGACAAAAGAATATTAAAAAGAAAAGAAAAAGTAAGGACCCTTTGGGACACTCAATGTGAGGCCCCAAAGTGTAAGAGAGAAAGAAAGTCCTTAAAAATAAACTTCCACTGCCTTGGATTCTAGTTTAAGTCCTCTAAACATGTGATTTGGTGTATTGACTTAGAGTCACTAGGTGTGGTGTGCCCATGCTACACCGTTTCTAGGCCAATTCATCCAAAAACCCTGTAAATTCATAAATCTAGAAGTCAATTACTTTTGCAATGTTTATATCATTTCTAGAGGGAAAGCGTTAATTTTTAAAAGAAAATTGTTGGAACTTATATGTAGAATGATTATAAAATAAACTTTGGTGGTGAAAAATTGTAGTCCAAGGTATGTTAGAATTATTGACTTCAATTTCAGGCACTGTTTTATTTGTAATGGTTATGAAATTACCATTCATTAAATTACATTAAAAAATCCATTTCTCCCTAAAAATCCCCCCAAAAAACTTAGTTATAATTCCCTTCAAAACTACATTCTTAATAAAAAAAATAGGGTTCTCTAAGATAACTGAGAAATAATAAAGACCTTCCCTAACCAAAGAAATAACTACTTTAAACTAAGCTTAATTAAGTATAAAGAAAAGTTAAGATAGAAAAAAAGGGGAAGAAACTAGAAAAGAAACCCTACCAAACCCAAGTGAAAAAAAGAAGCAAAGACATGCAAATGATGGTGAACACTCACATGATTCGGAGGACGTTCGAGTCGGACGGAAGATCATTTTCCAGTGGTGTTTTTCTCTGACGACGGAAAGAAAAGGAGGTTAAAAGAGTGGATGATATGAAGCAACCAAAGGAGGAATTCAAAGGGATAGCATGATCCAGAAAAAAAGGGTTGAAAATAGAGGATCAATGCGATCCCTTTGGATACCTACTCTAGCACCTGCAGTCTTAAACTTAAATCACAGACCCTCTCTTTCTTCTCTTTTCTTTTTATAGAGGGAAGGTTTTGTTTTAGAGTTTATGTTTAAGAATTTAGTTTAGGGTTTATAGATTGTGGTTAAAATTTAGGTTTTAAGGTTAAAATTTAAATACTTAACATATTATTTTAAGTTATAATCTTTAAACCTTAAATTTTAATCTATCTATAATATATAAATTCTAAACCCTTAAACTTTACGTCCTAAACTCTAAAATTAATATTATTGTGATTTTTTATATTTCCATCGCCGGTGTATGAAATATTTTTATTTATATTTAAAAATTTTGTATTTTGTTTTTAGAATATTGAAGTTAAATACCAAATTTTATTTTAATTTTATTCTTAATAATGCTAAAGATGGGGTTTTATATAAATTCGAAGAGTTAATTTGTACGTTCTGTAAAATGACATTAATTAAATTTATAAATGTAGAGCAGACCCATTGCATAACCAAACAAACAATGAAAATGTTTTTAAGGAGTAGTGGGTCAGCTATCACTTCTTTGAAATTCCCGACATGCATGTTAGGTGACCATTATCAATAATTTCTCTCTTTTCCTTTTTTTTCTTTATTTATTTTTTCAGATGATTGACTGTTTAAGTAAAATAACTCGAGTGAAAATTGTTTTGTTTCTGATGTATGTATTATTGAAGAGTCAAAAATATCTATAAACATATAGTAACTTATAATCATATTAAGACTATTAAAAAATAAGTAAAAAATTGTAGTTTATGTACTTCAAAAAAATATTATTTTTAATTTGAATATTCAAAGTAAACCATTAACCTTGTTTTTTTTTTGGAACAATTCCTATTTAGGAGAGGAAGGAGAGAAAATTTACTTCTAATAGGTTCAGAATCCTCAACCTACGAGAATAAGAAGGTGTCAACTAAGAGCTTTTAACAACTTGCTCTATAGATTGTTGACATCTCGTTAATTTTTTTAAAACTTACTAACCGAATATGTTTATTTTCTACCAATTATGTTCAGTGTCATATAAGGTAGACTAATTAATGAACTTAACAAGTATTATAGTGAAAAAGCGGATGATGTTCATCCTAGAAGACACATGTTTAAGTCGTTTTGTCTACAAGGTGTATACGCATTGTCAAAGTTAAGAATATATATGAACAGATAGTACATTTTAATCACCTTAGACTATTAAAAAAATTAATCAATACGTTTAATTGAATTTTTATAATAAAAAATACTAGCGAGAAATAAGTTTTTTTAATATACAAACTAAAATTTATCAAAATACAATAACTGACAACGTATTTCATCCTTTTATAATGTTTGTGGCCCATTCTATGTTCCTACTCTTACAACAAACTTTCTATATACTTCTTTTTTCTCGAGTCTTTGATAAAGCAATTAATATGTCCCTACAAATCTGAATTTCATTAAATTTAGAAGTAAAAAAAGTTTTTTTTTCAAGCTAATATGAAATTATTGCTATTTAATGGAAATAACATTGTTATTTTACTTATAAAATATATAGATGTTGATATAAGGGTCATTACTTTCTGGTATAAATATAAAAGTTGGACATGAATTTTGATTTTATACAATTGTATACATGAAATGTTGAGTTGGTTCAATTTTCATAATTTATTAATATTACTATTAATGTAACACCATTTTATGTTTACGTAGTGCATACATAAATGATTATATTTATCTAATAAAATAAATAAATGATTTTTTTTGTATTTAACGTTTTTTTATTTACAAAAGATTGTCCCTTTATTGCTGGAAAAATGTTTTATTTGCCTTCCAATTTGGTATATGTAAAACAAAAGAAAACATTGGCAATGATTCAATTGTGCATCATCATTTGCATTAAAATAGGGGAGAAAATACTAATTACTAGCATCATTTATTGCTTCTAACTATGATTCATGTGTTGACATGCCAATGATTCAATTTATGGTTAAATCGAATTACTTTTAACACTTAATTTTTTTTAATATTCTAATTCAATTACAAGGTATTATCTTAATTCAATTTTAAATTTAAATAAATTCATTTACATACAAACTAGGCTAATTGAATCTAGGTCACTTAAGAGGAACACCGTCTTCTCTTAACACCGAAAACACTCAATGAATTAACTTAATTTTTTATTTAAATATAAATATAATGTACATATATATTAATATAAAAATATATTTAATGTAATACAACGATCTATCAAATCGTTCGAACCTAATTCAAAAGAAATTTAAATTTTAACTTGAATTAAATATACTTGTACGTGTAACCTCTACAACTACTCCTTCGTAGAACGTTTGAGGCTTGGACCACAGATTGCTGGCATCGTTAATACGAATTTTTAAAATTAAAAAAAAAAAACCAGTGATTCTGGATGCCAAATAATTTCAACCAGCTGCAGAAAAAAAATTATGAATATATATATATATGAGTTAGGATCAACTTACATAATGTAAAACTCTTTAAGTTTTACACGTTTTCTGGATCGTTAGATGGGGGAATGGATGGCTCAGATTAACTCCTTATTTTTTTTCCAAGTGATAATCTTCACATATTTACTGTTAATCTTATATATTCGTTTCACTCATCCAACGGTCCAAAAAATGTGTAAAACTTAAAGAGTTTTACATTGTGTGAACGGATTCTCTCTCTATCTATATATGAGATAAGATTCAGTTACACAGTGTAAAACTCTCTAAGTTTTACATGTTTTTTGGATCGTATGGATGGGGTTAACAGTCAAATATGTGAAGTTTATCACTTGGGAACAAAAGTAAGGAGTTAATCTCAACCATCCATTTCCCCCATCCAACGATCTAAAAAAACGTGTAAAACTTAAAAAATTTTACACTATTTAAGTTGATCCCAACCTTATATATATAAACGATACTTCTTGTTGCATTTTAAATGCCATTAATTTGCATACTTCAGCAGAGAAATCTAATCATTTCTTCTTCCTTCGGCTATAAGTCTTTCGCAATCACCGCTCCAAAAGATTATCCTGTTTTTGTTGGACGTGTTATTTTTGAGTAAATTATGTAAATCAATATTAAATTTTATTTTTTAATTTATTTTAGTTATTAAATTTTAAAACGTTTAATTTATTCACTGAAGTTTAAATATTAAACGTTTTGATCACTCATCTGTTAAATTTTTACGACCATTATTTGTCGACGGACAAAAAAACTTTTTTAAAATTCGAACGATAAAAAGTTTCATCGACACGAGAGAAGTAATACAATGAGAAACAAACTTCATACGATGGCGGAGAGGAGAGATCAATGAGAGAGAAATTAGAAAGTTCTTGGTTGATTCGTGAATTTCAGAGCACTTTTTGGCAAAATGGAGATCGAATTTAGACTCAGGAGACGAGACGAAGTGACTGGTGAAATTTGAGACCGAGCGACCACCATATACAAGAATTTGAGGTTTAAGAGTAATAAAAATACTTTTAATGTCTAAACTTTAATGACAAAAAACTTCCAATATTTAAACTTCAGTGAATAAAATGAACGTTTTAAAACTTTAATAACTAAAATAGATTTAAGAATGAAAATCAATGATAATTTACTTAATTTTTTTTGACATAGTTGGACGTGTTATTAAAACCGTCGGTGTCATTAAGAAATTTGATCCACACATACATTTGTTAATTGTTATATTTCCACCTTTTGATTATTTTTATTTAAAAACATTTTATATATTTATAAAAAATTTGGGTGTCGGTTAGGGATGGGCACAGGGCGGGCCGGTTTTTTGGTCGGTCTAACCTCGCCTCGATTTATAAGCCCTTAAACTTGATTCCGCTCTGCTCCGAATTAAAATATTAGTTTACTTGTCCCGTTTCGTTCCGATATGCTAACTCTTAAACCCAACCCAGAACCGACCGACCTGAAAATTTGGAGAAAAAAATCTCCGACGACGATAGAAGTTAGATCCGATCAATCCACCATTACGGCCACGAAATTTAGTTTCAAAAGACTTTAAACCTATATAAAAATAAAATAAAAACCAATTTTAAATTATCCACATGAAAAATTACATATTTAAAAATTAAATTTGAACCATTGACCGTCAAAATGAGATATGTTAAAATTTGAACATCTAAAAAAATTTACGATAAGCACAAACAAAAAAAATTAGCTTAACAACCATAAATGTGTTTATATATAGTGGTATATATATATATATATATATCGGGGCGTGAAATATATACCCGAGCTCGTTACCGCCCGACTCAACACTATAAATAACCCGCCCCGCTTCTCTCTAATTTTTAAAATTTAATACTAAAAATTCAATCGGGTCAAGTTGGAGCTACCCCTAGTGTCGGTTGTGTGAGCAGTAAGAGAAGGCTTTAGGAAAACCGAAAAAAAAGGATTAGGTTTTCTCTCGTTTTGTTTTTGCAAGTTTTAAATTTTATAAGTTTTTTTAATGGGTTGAATTGGATAATGAAATAAACTAATTAAGGTTAAAAACACTTATAATCGGTCCAGTTTGATCGATTTTTTTATTCAATCCAACTGACTCAAACAGACCAAACGATTCTAAATGACTATATGATAACTTGGTCTAATATCAATATTCGAACAGTTACACCTAGGGGTGTGTAAAACCGAGTTCAGTTAACTGTTAGAAAATTATTTCAGATAACCGATAAATTTGAGTTGCTTAATTCTCAACCTAAACCTTAATTATTAAACCAATTAACCAATTGACCGGTTAACCGAAATATTTGATTCGATTCGGGTAATAGTTTATTAACTTTTCTTATTAAAAATATCAAATATAATAACATAGTGAAAAATAAGCTATAGTTTGAATTTTGAAATATTTGAAGAAGAAAAGTATTAATATATGAAACTGAAAATAAAAAATAATTGACAATAATGTTGCATTTTTAGTTCCCAAAGTAAAATAAATCCACTAATATTTGGAATGAAAATATATTAAAAATTACACTTAATTTTTCAATTTTCAAGACAATAAATATATTTGAAAAATATTTGAGAAAGGGAGTAAATTAACAATGGTGTTAAATTTTGCCAATATAATTGTATAAATATGCATTTTTTATATTATATATTATGTAACCGGTCGGTTCAGTTATCCGCTTTTGTTCAAAATTATGAACCGTTTCTAAACCGAAATAATATTTTTTCTTAAAAAACTTACTGAAATTAATTTATTCGGTTCGATTAACCATGTTTTCGAATCGATTTTTGCGGATTTTAATCTTCGCCCCTATCTGAGCCTAATCTACACGTTCACGGTCACTGTTCACTCATTTTCGACTCTGACCATTTCTAAATTCTCTCCGTCCACTGCAACACTCAGATCTCATCGTTTTTATTTTTTCTCCTTATTATTGTATTTATTTTCCTTTTTCCAAATTGACTTGTTTTATTTTGCAGGAAAAAATGAACAAGTGGATTATATCTTTCGACGCGTTTTCGGTGACTTTTGCGATTGCTGCGACGTTCTTCGACGATGATTCAGCTAGACGATGGCAATGCTCGCGACCGTTCTCCTCCCGACGGCGTTTCAGCTTCTGAGATGCGTGGGTAATTTTCGTTCTACCTCTTTTTTAATTTTGGTAATAATTGTGCATTTACTCCCCCTCATTAATTATTTTCTCTCTCTCTCTCTCTATTTATAGTATGCGCACGACTGACGTCAGCAGAGATGGGAATCTGCGTGAAAGGGCTTTTGGCCAATGGCAGTGTGCCATGTGGCCTTTTCGGCGGGCTGAAAAAGCACATGTATGCTAGTTTGGGCCAGATTTAGGTAGGAATATTAGAATTTGAGTGAAATATGTATTTGTTTTTTGGAGGCTTGTATTTTTTTAAGTTACGGATATTGGAATTGGGCCTTCAGATATGTAAATGTGCTTTAGGTACTTTATTATGCAAATGGATAATATGTAATGGGCTTTGAGCTTCTTCTTTTTTTTAATTTTAAGTATACTATGTATTTTATATAAATAAATAGTAAATACTTGCAAGTTGATTTTGTTGGATTGTAAACTATGAATACAAGGACGGAGTCGGGATTTGGAGTTGGGGGAAAACTATAAATGTTTAAAAATAGAGGACAAATTCATACATAAATAAATTTTTTTAAAAAATTAAATAAAGGGATAAAAGTGAAAAAAATTCTTTCGAAGTAGGGGGCGATTGCCCCTCCCCACCCCCATGTAAATCTGTTCGTGTATGAATACAAGAAGTGATTGCGCATGCACAAATGCGTGTGATAATATATGATGATTAAAAACGTGTTTAATGACACTAATTAGGACCATATTTGTAAAAGTTGTATTCATTAAAGGGAATGCCATGAATATTTGTATTCACTGGATTTATGCTTCTCACATCATAAGTCAGCTAATACAAAAGTTAAAGGCTATATAATTGATGTTGGGGGCAGCCATTATTAAAAAGGGTTAAAATAAGAACCAATCATGTTCTTGCACAACAATATAGTTTCATGAGTACTTGGTCGGTCCAAACATCCTTACTCATTAATATCTTAGATGGTGGAGGGGAGAAATAAAAAAATATAAATATGGAGGATTAAATATGTAATTATACAAAATGTTTTTATTTCGGTGGTAAAAATAGGATTGAAGTAATAGTTTAGGGACTATTTAGGTAATTTATCATTCTTTTATTGTGTCAGATCAGCCTCCCGTTTACGTTTAACGGCAACAAACGGCCGAGTGACTAAAAGTTTACACCCCGAAAATATAAGTGACATTACTGGTCGTTTTTGAAAATCGTTGACCAACTTTATACTAAAGAAAAACATAAGTGGTCATTCCAGTAGTTAACATTTTTTTAAGTGTATTTGAAAATTTTAATATAAATTTAAAATTTTCGTGTTTTTATGTTTTTAAGTATATATTATATTTAGGAGTGTATCGAAGGGGATGAGAGGAGCAGTCGCAAATTAGTATATAGTTTAAAATTTTCTTATATTTTTTTATTAAAATTTTATTTTTCCCCTTAAAATTTTATAAGTTCGCACCTAATATAAAATCGGATCCGTGGAAGGCACTTTTATTTTTAAGGAAATCCTAGTAAATTGGTCCATGGTTGGGCATACGCATACAAACCAGATTTTCATATTCGGTTCGTTCTAGGTTGGCTAGGCCCATTGAGTCATGTATTTGATTAATCAATATCTAGTTGATTAGGCCCGTAACGAACCATAAGCCTAATTGGGAGACTTAAAAAGCCGAATCTATTCAATTTTAATTTCAATTAACCCCGCATAACTGATTTTTTTTGTTGCCGGTTTTCAGGGCCTGGCTCTGGCTAATTCAAATCGATCCGCGTCGTACACTTAATTTTGGTGGGTGAGCTTCCCAGCGAGAATTTTCTGCATACACAACGCCTCGAACCTGAGACATGCTTAAGCGATACCAAGCTGCTTACTACTTAGACCAACCCTTGTTAACATAACTGATTTTTTTGTTTACTTTAAACCAGAGAATTTTATTAATAACCAAAAGTAAATTGAGAAAACGACAAATTTAAACAGAAAATTGAAGGGTTGGTTTAGTTAGAACAAATACTTTCTCTTTGTATCACAACAAATCTCTGAAGTATGTTATTGGAAGAGTCCATGTGAAGTTGTCAAAGCATGAACTATATAAAATCCCCACTAGAAAATCTGCAAATACCTTTCGCATCGGTTTCATAGGCGTCGATCCGCTACACATTTCTGATTACACCGGTAAATAACCACAAAAAATTAAACGATCCAATGACAACTAACAAACCCAAATCAAAAACAAACTTCGCGAGAATCTCTACGCGATCGTCAAGCGGCCGCAAAAGTATCCGAAAAATGTGTCATAACATAAAGACGCAAAGTAGAGAAAAGTGTGCCCAAAAATAGAAAAACAACCGCAACAGATGTATAAGAAAAATAAAATGAAATAACAAGAAAAAAATGAAACACCGACGGTCGACAATTAATATCAAAACTAATGTTGTTATCACTGACTAAAATGATGGTAATCAACAAAGTTCTAGTTTGTTGTATTCTCTGTTTTGTTATGACCATACCCGTTCTAGGACCTTAGTTCTCTCAATTAGTTTGCTTCGTGTTTTTCATAGTTTTGTTAATGAAATTTCATTTCTCCTTGATAAAACAAAATAACATAATTTTTAGCTTTTTTAGAGTCTCGAAATACTTATTAGACGAAAAAATTATATTATGAGTTATTCTCATAATGTCAATGATGGTCTTAACTAATATAAATCGTGCCCTTTATCTTTTTTCATGTCAAATTTTTATATTAATTTTTAAAAACAATTTTTAAAAGTTGTTATTTTTTTTGACACATCAATCAAACAACTTTTTTTTTGACGTGAAAAAAGATTACCTCATGAACCTCGTTAAAAACCTCCCTAAATGGAGGTAAAAAAGTATCCATAAAAGTAATTACATTCAAAGAGAAAAAAGACAACAAACACAAAAAGACATCAAAGCAACACCATCATCTAAGTCATTCCTCTATCACCTTCAAAGATAGTCATAATACTCATCGGGGGCTGATCAAATATAGCTTCACCAAGCTCACATCCTCTAGCCACGCGCGCTAATCTATCTGCAACACCGTTCCTCTCGCGACCAACGTGGTTCACTTTCACCTCTCAATTCCAATTAAGCATTTTCTTACATCGTAAATTTAAAAAGAAAAGTGAGTACTGCACCAATCAGATCTGACACTTTTTCTTTGCACAAAATAAAATCTATACGCTTCATTGTAGGAAGGGTCTGGAGAGTTGTCAAAACACGAACCATATGAAATCTTCAAAACCAGCAACCACCTCTCACGTTTATTCTAAAGACGACGATCCGCTACAATTTACATCGACAAATAACCCAAAAAGAGATCAAACAATCTGTGACCGCCAACAGACATG
This sequence comes from Hibiscus tridactylites, assembly GCA_958450335.1. NCBI lineage: Eukaryota > Viridiplantae > Streptophyta > Magnoliopsida > Malvales > Malvaceae > Hibiscus > Hibiscus tridactylites. The sequence continues at coordinate 69,648,111 of OY288286.1, forward strand.
AATCAAAAACAAGCGTCTTGAAGGTCACCGTACGAACACCAAACACCCACAAAAATAACTATAGCACATGTCATAAAGACATAGACGTGCCATAAAAACAGAGAAAATGTGCTACAAAAATAGAGAAAAATACATCAGATACGCGAAAAAGAAACTAAATAAACTAAAATATAAAAAAACGAAAGAAAATATTTCATCACCAACGATGATAACCAGATTAAAACTAGTGTGGTCGCTGATTAAACAATAAAAAAACAAAGAATGAAAGTGAACTATGTTTATTGAGGAAGAAAATTAGCGGCGCTAGGATTTCTTTTCCACTCCTATTCAAAAATTATTTAAATATATTTTTTTTAAATTTAAGGTGATTATATTGAATAAATGATAAAATATATAATTTAAATTAATTGAGATTATGACAAATTTAATAAAAATAATCCATGATATAATTCCTCTTGCTACACCGCAGTTTTCCTATTAAAAAGATTGGATAATTTCGACTTTCCACACCAACAAAAATGTTGAGTCCTATCCTATTTCCATGGCGCATTTAAACCGACGGTAGCTATCATAAAAAGGCAACCACCCCTTTTTTTTAATAGTAGGGAAAAAAAAACTCCATTTTTCTACATTTTTTTTCTTACATATTTCAATATGAGAGATGTTTTAGTTGTATATAATGTTCACCCTTTCTCGTTACTCCATGTCTTGTTCTGAACTGACAAACAAGAGAGAGAAAAAACCAGACAATCAGTTGCCAAGACTTTACTGGCACACTAAAAAGTTAAAAAAAACATTGCTACCTTTTTTCTCTAAAAAAATTTGTTACCTTTGTTGTTCAATATCTAAAAAAATGTTATTTTTCGACTGATGTTTTACTTCAAAATGTGTAAATGAGCTGAGACACTTGACGATCTCTGTGTTTTGAGAACAACTTACATGGAAGATTCACTGTCTGGGTCTTGAAAAAGATGGAAGCTTTACGGAAACAACATCAAGGGGTCGTCGTTGTCATCGACATTGACGATGGAGGAGAAGGAGAGCAAGCAAACCAGACTGACACTGAGGGAGACCGAGAAGACAGCAGGAGGCGTTCCTCGTCTTGTTCGAATGAAGCAAAATCTGGGACGGCGGAGATCATCAAGGAGAGGGGATCTTCGGGTTCTTCCCCGGTAGTGGATCTGGAGGCTGAAACCAAGCTGCATTTGGCAAATGTGGAGAGAGATTGCAGGATTTGCCATCTCAGCTTGGACCCCAGTAATCAAGAATGTGATTTGCCTATAGACTTGGGATGTTCTTGTAAAGATGATTTGGCTGCTGCCCATAAACAGTGTGCCGAGACCTGGTTCAAAATTAAGGGAAACAGGTAAAAAAACAACTGCTTTATTCTATTTTTCTGGGATGTTTTCCTAGTGTTTTGTCACTATTGGCATGATTTATTCTTCTGGATATATTGTGTTTCTGGAAATGCAAGGGTTATCCAAAATGTGTAAGATATTCCATTGAAGATTGTAGATTGAGAAACTGCTTAGCATTAGTGAATCTTTGTGAGAAATCTGGGGAATCTTTGTTGTAAATACATAAGTGGGGATCTAAACAAGATTTAATATCTCAGCAATGTTGGAATAGAGAGAAAGGTTTAAGGCATTTCATATATTAAATTAGGGGAATCAAATGTTATTTTATAAGTATAAAAGCAAAAGATGGAATCAACAAGATGTTTTCTTTGCATTTAGATTTTTTTATGTGGAAAGTTAAATTGTACCAATAATTGAATGTTTTTTCTTTTTCATTTCTAAATGTTTTTTGTCAGAAAAGTAAGTGTTTTTAACATGTCTTCTTGTCAAGAAAGATGAACAGAACTTGAACTTTTGCCTGATGATTTGCCCTTCAGATATTTTATGTAATTATGATAAATGCTGTTGCATTATAGAATGACACAAAAAATTATTCTCACCGGAAACAGTCAATCTATCAGCAGCATATCTCACTATCGTCTTTCTTTGAATTCAGTTCGAATATGCTGCACTATTGTCAAGTTTATTTGATGAGAGAATTGCATTATCGTGAACACATTGATTTCCCAACAATTGATAGATGTTGATCATTCTCTTGCAGCACTTTTGCCTTAGGCATTAGGCGACAGGACTGTATTCTTTTATCTCGTTGTTGTTGCAGACATGGCTGGGACTTATGCTGTGTTTGTTTTCCTTAACTTGAATAATTCGTTTTAGTATATTTCCCGACACGTTGCCAGTATGACACTTGCTCGGACAGTTTGATTCTGATATGAAAAGTGTATGGAGGGGGAGCAAGGAAAGAGAGCAGGGGCTCTAACTATGAGTTTAATTTGTTTATTGAAGGATTTTCCAGGGGTTGTGTGTTTACTAAAGAATTATCATTCTGTATCCTAAGTGTTCTGAAAGTTACTCTAGAAAAAAAGGCTCTAATAAAAGATATCCGTATCGAATATTACAGCGGTATCGCAGAATATCGTAATGTTACCTTTACCTGGTCTGTATATTTTACCTTGTATATGTCTTGCTCTATTGGTTCCCCTACTATATTTTTGCAAATTAACGTTCCCTAGATGAATATTTCTCTATTATATGCTTTGATGACCTTATTTATTTGCTATGTTTGTTTCTATGGTTACAATGATTTTCCTAGAATTTGTGAGATCTGCGGATCAACTGCTCGGAATGTTGTTGGTCCGAATGAGACGGAGATGACAGAACAGTGGAACGAATCAAATGATCCTGCGTCCGCATCAGCATCAGCAGCTCCTGTTGCAATTCGTGGAGCAGAATCGAGAAACTTTTGGCAGGGCCATCGGTTTCTGAATTTCCTACTGGCTTGTATGGTCTTTGCCTTTGTAATCTCTTGGCTCTTTCACTTCAATATACCATCATGAGAACCTATAGCGGAAAGGGTCGTTTTCGTTTTAGATGGCGATGATGATCAAGAAGAGGACCGAAGTCTTGATCCACGTCTCACCGAAGCTATAAATAGTCCTTAATCAGCATGTTGTTTATGTTAGTATTTAGAGCTTCAACAACTTTTGTATAATAATTTGTATGTTGTGTTTTTGTTGGATTTAGTTCTCACAACAAAGAATGTTATCAAATTCTGTATTGTGAATTCGCATTGCACCGTTTAATGAACTGTGTGGCTTCTCCTGCCCTTCTGGTACAAAGATCAAAAGTTGAGAGTAAGAAAAGAGTTGTAGACGTTAAGATTCAAACTTCGAACGTTAGATCGGATGGTCGCACGTGTATCTGTAAAAGTTCTAATAACCAATTATCATGTTGCCAACATGATAAAGTTTAAACAATCTTGGTACAAGCAAGTTGCCAACATTAACATTATGGAAGAGATATAGAATACACAATTTTATTATACAACAAATACATTATAATGTACAGTTGATATACAAAACGAACAAATTATTGTACAAATGCGCCTGATTTGCAGATTAAAACCACCAAATCTTGAAAATTATATACACGGTATGTGCAATGGAGATAATGATGAAAGCAGCTTGATGAAGATGAAATATACCAGGCACTATACATATAGAGTAATCAGAGAAAATCATAATATGGGGTAGTTCTGTTTCCAGCTCTCGCCGACAGTTATCTACATGGAAACGTAGTAAAGATCAAACAAGGGACGGATAACGCAAGGCGAGAATACATTTCAGTTTATCTCATGGTGGCAAAGTTTGATGTAACCTGGATAAAATTTCAGGTAACTCGGTTTACATGGCATCTAGCCTATTGTAACCTTAAGACTTAAAGTTGTGTTTTTAAGGACATTTGGAGATTTGTAGCAATTAAGTATCTGCATGACTTGAAAATGATACCACTAACTCTGGGGGACTGGCGAACGAAAAGCTTTGTAATTGAAAGGATAGAGGGAGACTCGTGCATCGGATTTACTCTATTAAATACTTCGTTTAAACAAAAATAAAACAAAATTATAGGAATAGAGGAATCATTTCCACTGCAAGGCAATATGATACAAAACATGCTGGGGAAAAGCATTTCAACAAAATAACAACACTAATAGAGTACTATGATGCAGCAACATGGCAGAGAAAGAGGTTTGATTGTTTTATAGAAAAATTACCACAAGAAGATCTTCGTCGGTACCAAAGGACTTGCGTGCTTCTTCAAGGGACTTTGATGAGACCCTGTCGTGTTTCCTGCACATTGTTTCCCAAGTTTATGCTTCTAGCAGAAGATCTAACAAATTCTCAAGAACATGTTTGTGGTGTTGAATTAACATCAAGGGAAAAATCACTAATAAGATAGATGCAAGTTTAAGTAAGCCAATAATATGAACACCGTGTAGCTTAATACATCTTTCAATTTCAAAGTATGCTCCTCTCATCCATAGCTGTTAGATCAACTATCTATCAGTAACCACAAGGTTCCAACCTATAAATACATTTAGCCAATGGGAAATCAAGAAGATAGATGTTAGTGAAACTCGATTGAGACATTCAGCTAAGGAGAACAACGAGATGCATGGAACACATGCAAATCGGAAAGTTTTTCACATGATAATAAATGCATTTTATCACAAGGATACCAATATTTTTTTATAATATGGGCTGAAAATAACAAGATAAAGGTTCAAAGTAGCTGCAGAGGAAACTGACTTTGAGGAATGATAACTATAAGAAGACGGAAGATGTAAGAAAAATGGAAGGATAGGATATATCAAACGGCTTGGTCACTGAAGTCCCCAGCTATATTGATCTGACTCTTCGTTCTCTTGAAATATCCGGACATGGGAATGTGATTCTCCACAAACCCTCCCAAATACATGGAAAAACTTAGAGAAAATAGAATGTACCCAAATGTTGAATACATGCACGTATATGGCATTCACACAATTCCGAGTAACATAGATCTCCAGTCATTCACAAGGGTTGCATAATGTACTGGATAAGATCCAAAATTTTCATACATTTTATGGACACCACATCTATTGCTTCAACTACCAAATTATGCCATGAAAAAGATTAAAATTGTTTGATAACTTTAGATTTATTTGTAAATCAGTATCCTGAATCTTAAATTGTTAGATAATTTTCCAGTCAAAGTCTGATGAATTTTTGCATTTTTTATATAGGTCCTGGCATCATAATGTCTGGAAAGTGCATCATGGCATGCATTCCTAGTGTTTTTGCTGTATTAAGTTTCTTGACATGCTCATTTTACCTAGAACTTGCAGGATCTCTAATCTCAAACTCATCTGCTTCAGCATCGTAGCCACATATCACAACATAATGACCTACAAAGAGAGCAGATTTCTCAATAATGTGATGCAATGTGAAAGATTGTACAAGTTCATGGACAATATATAACAAGACTAGAATTTTGTTGTGCAGAAAAAAGATTGATCATCGGAAGAGAAATCTTTTTACTACTAAGAGCCATCTGTTATTAACTAAATCATATTGTGCATTTCATAGATGCAGCAACTCATCCTGCAAGAGTTCTTGATCATCGATTTTATGTTAAGTAGCATTTGAATTAGAGATATTCAAAGAATGGAATGAATATTTGCACTCACAAGCAATAGAGTTGCAAATTTTAGAGGCAGAATTATAAATTTAGTTAGCAACAATATGCCAAGCAAAGGAAAACTACACGACTTCCAATTTCACATTTATATAAGGCGATACCATAACATAAACATATTATCAGAATGATTCAGGCTTGACAGTGTTCAAGAAAATCATTCGCAGGCATATGTTTATTTGCCTGACAAAGCATTGCATCTGTTACCCATCTGTTAAACAGGAAACTGTTTTTCATTCAAACACAAAGTACCAAGGATATATAGTCTCATTATTAGCATTTTGATTTATATTTTTAACTTGTATATGATAAACAACATTTTAAAAGCAATGTGCAACTCTAACCTGTGTATTCTGCATCATTGTCATGAAATCCAGGGATGATAACATCCCCAACCCAAGATCGACTGCAATGATTTTGACAGAAGAATTCAGTACGAGGATATCAGAATCTGAAGAAAACAGCACAAGTTGTATAACAGAAGCCAACTAGGCAAAAGTTCTAAGAAATATGAATACATACCTCAATTTGTACAGATCAACCAAAGCAATCACAATATATTTCCCTGACAAGATCCAGCGAGAGATTTCTTCTTTGCTGATTGACCTGCACTGTAAAATGGGGGCAGTTCAAAACCCCAATGAAAAAGTTAAATTGTGACCAAGACCATCCATATTATGTCATACAGGGTAAGAGGAGCTGATTTTTCAATAGCAACAAGGCTTTTGAGTTACTTTTTCTTTTATTGAAATGAACAAGGAAAAACTTTATCACTAAAGCGATCAAACTGCAGTAAGGATATGTGTTCTAACCTCTAACAATTTAATGCAAAGTGATAAAAGAAAACATGCTCTGGGATAAGTACCAGTATACTGATTCCTGCTTCCACTGCTTTTTGGAATAGCTTATCCACTCGAACCAGATCACTAGGCAGATGTTCCTGCAGAATACTCAAGTAATTACTTTGGTTATTATGATAGAAACAATAATCTGACGAGTTAATCAACTCGAAAAAGATAAATCATGGCAACTTAATGAGACAATGACATCCTGACACTAAACTGTTGGAACGGAGAATAGGAGGGAAACCACACAGAAAAATTTCCAGATGTAATTTCCTTCCAAAGATGAAAACCAATGAAAATAAAGCAGCGTGCCACTTATTCAAGTTGTGGTGTAGTCATACAGACATTACACAGCTGGTTAGATCTACAAAAACAAAAGGTAGACAGAAAATCGCAAACTAGCTAGCAGTTAACGAGGCATGCATATAATTTAAATGATACAGGTTATGGTACACAGCTTGAAGCAATAAACAAGCATGATAATGTGAAACTTGATCATCAATTTGAAACCAAGCAAAAACCCGAAAAATATAGACACAAAGTAATTATGAAAATGCACATGGTGCAAAGGTAAGTTACCTTGTAATATGTCTCCCCAGAGTAGTTTGGGTTAGCTCCAAATGTTACAGTGTAATAGGAAAACCTAACAGAAAACTTTTGCAGTAAGTAAGCCAGATCAACAGTCCAAACGCTGCATACAAGATGTCAACAAAAATATTCATCAGAAATGGCTTGTATCAACTTATATATCCAAAATGCAGCCCATCTTAAAGATAAAATAAAATAGTACAAATGTACATCACATCCAAATTTCCATAGTTTTATATAATTCTTCTCATACTTTGTAATGACAACTTACCTAGTTGTGCTGCAAAGCTCGACCAAGTTCTGAATACTATAGCCATTAATGCCGACAGTAGTCAAAGCCATCAAAACACAAGCAAGTCCACAGTCCCAAGAGAACAGCTGATTAATATGTGGAACCTATAAACACCAAACTACATTTTAGACAAACAAATTCTAATCACAGTCACAGCATTCCGTAAATACTAATACACTAACTTGAACAAAATGTGATCGAGGCAACGCCTCACGACCAGTTCGATTATCTGATGGCAACTCGAAAGGGCAGCATCCAGCTGCCACATTCATGTGTTCCCCATCGTTTTCTTCCCTGTCTTCGCCTGCTTTAAGAATCTTGTTTAACAGAAAATATAAAGGCCACATCAAGTGAAGCCACCCTTGATTAAATTAAAACAACGCCACCGAGCAGTTATTTAATCGGTTATAGCAACCTTCAACACAGCCACCTTCAATTCTACTTCCTCTTGTAGATTGATTTTTTTTCCTGCAGCGGAAAAAAAGAAGCATAAATAAATCAAAATAATGAAGTTTCCGCGCAGTTTTGATAATAAACTTATTCATAATAACCAATACTCGCTCATGAAAATCATAAATTTGGTTAAATTGAAATTTTTTGATTATATTAACGTTAAAATTGGCGTTTCTTTAATCAAAATTTAACGCTTTTGAAGCTATTTCCAACCTGTTTAGACAGAAAATGAAAAAATAATTATCGGAAAACTAACCTGAAGCAAGGAATTGAGAGAAAAACAAACAAACAAATAAAAGATAGGAAAATCAAAAGCTTCAGCAAGTAACGAAATGTTAATAATAACAACAACGATGAATTATTAGCTTCTGATTTCAAACACGGAATATTAACGAATAACTACGAATCGGATATGGAAGAAACTCAATCAATCAAAATAAGAAGGAAAGTTGAAAAACAATAACAAAGAAAGGAGAGAAAATAAAATACCTTTGATAGGAAAATGAAAAAAAATTAGTTCTTTTTTGAGGGTTCGTTTTTGTCTGAAAATGAGGGAAACAAAACAAAGCAAAGCAGAGACTTTCAACAGGTAGGGTCTGGTTGGTGACTTTTATTTTTGGCCTAATAAAATAGCCCTAGCCCCTAAGGTTTAACTGAATTTTTCCCCATATTTTTTTATACAGTTTAGTCTTTAACGTTTTATTTTAGATCAAAATAATTCTTTACAGATAAAAATTATTAATCAACCAGCGATAAATGACTTAAAATGACATAGCAGTACATGTCGCGATATATGTTGACTTACAGAATGACATGTCAGTCAAACAATAATTTTAAAAAATTATATAAAATATAAAATATTTTTTCTATCTGTGTCATTCTGCCAAATCATTTTAAGTTTTTTATCGTCAGTTGACAAATAATTTTTATTCACATAAGGGCTATTTTGACTTAAAATTAAAATGTTATGAGCTAAATTACTTAAAAATACGAGTTAAAATGACTATCAAACATTTGAGCTATTTTTTACGTTATCCCTTTATTTTTGTTTTAAAATTTGCTCATCGTCATTTTCGGCGAGTATTTTTTTTAAAAACAAAGGGTAAATATATGTTGTAGCACTTGAACATTTTTCCAAGGTTCAATTTGGCATCTACTTTTTTCAATCAGGTATTTGAATTTGACCTAAAGTTTTAATTTGGTATATAAACTTTTCATCCAATCAAGTACATTAACGTTGACCTTGTTTTCTACTTCAAATTGATACATTAACTTTGTTTCATGATTCAAATAAGTCATTTATGGTAAATATTAATTTAAAATAAAAATTCAAGTTCAAGTGTCTATTTGAACCAAGAAGTTAAGTGCATATACTTAATTAAATAAAAACTTTAAATGCCAAATTGAATCTTAAAATGAAGTCCAAATACTTAATTAGATAAAAAAAAACAGTGTAAAATGTCAAAATTAAATTCTAAGTACCAAAATTTATATTTTCCCATTAAGAATGAAAAAGACTTTGCTGCAATGTTGCGCAATTTCATTGGGTCAACTCCATTTAATGAAGAGATAAAGTGGGCTAGCTGTCTTCATCTTTTGGCGCGGTGGATAACTTTAGAATTTTTTATTAATATGCATGTTCATTTATTGTTCCTGTTCGGGCTATGTAGTTGTCCCTTCTAATAATGACGTTTTCAAGTATTAAACTTGCATCTCTTCTTTGGAAATGCATGTGCATTACCAATACACTCAACACTTGTTGGTGGATACTAGGGGTGTGCATTTCGGATATCGAATCTTATCCGATAGGAAATTTTTGGATAGGTATTTTAGTGATCTGTATCTAATCCAAAAAAATCAGATACCCGATTTTTGGATATCTAAAATTTCGGATCGGACATCCGAATATCCAAAATTACGAGTTAATTTAATTATTTTTTAAATTTGGCGGTCCTATCCATGAACATTTTAGGTTTTCGAATATAAAAATCAACAAATTATTGAGTATAACAATATTTGTATCTATAAAAAATTTAAATTTTCATATATAACAAGTAAAAGTATGAAATGTAACAAGATTCATATCTATAAAAAATGAAATTTTCGGATATCGGATCCGATCCAAAATTTTCAAATATCCGATCTAAATTATCCAAAAAATAAAAAATAGCTCGGATTTTTTTTGAATGCAATCCCTAGTGGATACTAGATAACTTTAGAATTTAATATTTAAATTACTTTATTATTATTATTTGAATGGTCTAAAGGTAATTACAAGGTAATTCCTAAATATTTTTTATTATTTATTTAAAACAAATTTTGTCGTTTAATTAATCATTAAGCGTTTGATGCAGTTGTTAATCAAACCTTGTTTTGTATTAATTTAAGATTAATTTATTTTAAAACTAAAGTTATTTTTAAATACAAATTATTTGTGCTTTCCCTGGTCTCACCCACCATTGATTAGTGGTTGGAATTTTAAAAAATCATTAAATTTAAATCAATTAAGCAAAGTTTGAGTCGATCCACTGCACAATTTAAGAAATAAAATTAGGCTTGAATATTTCCCATTTATATTCATTGTCATTGGGAATAGAGTTATGTAACACCCCTAAACTGGTCTAATCAGACTTTGACTTCTGACAATTGAAAATTGGTTTCCGACAATTTAAGTGAAGGAAATAAAATGAGTAAATGGATTAATTTGACTAATTGCAAGGTTTCTGGTCCAATTTTAAAGGTTAAAGAATCATGATTAATTTGTAAAAGATGTGAAGTATTGAGTTACAAGTGTAAGATATGAAAGAATGGAATGACCAAGTGTGTAATTAGACCATGCAGTGACTAAATTGTTAGAATTAAAATTATGCAAAATGACTAATTTGTAAGAGGACGAAGTTAACTGACTAAAGTTTAACAAGGAGAAAGATCAATGGCTCATGACTAGTTAGACCATGGGATTTCTTCTTATAAAGGAAAGGTAATTGAGGGACTCAATGAGTGATTTGCCCATTTTTCTAAAATGGTGAATAAGCATGTTAAGTGTCATTATATTACATTTTAGGTCTTATAATAATTAAAAGAGAGATAGTGCAAAAGGCAGCAAACGAGTCACTCTGGCTTTTGCCCAGTTTTTCTCTTTGGCTTTTGTCCAGTATCTCATAGTTTTATCACTTTTTTATTTTTCTCTGGTTGTTGCCCAGTTGTCTCTTCTGTTTTTCGTTTTGCCCATGGCTACTGTGAATGATGTCTTGGCAGAACTTACCATTGATGAGGAGGAGGAGGAGCAAGAATTGGCTACTGTCCCAGTTCAAGATGAGTCCCCGATCTCCTTTGAGTTATGTTTTGTGGGAGCGTTTCTCACCACTAGTCAGATTCATTTCCCGTCTATGAAGGCAACCTTGGCGAATGTCTGGCACCCAATCGGTGGTATTGCGATTTCAGATTTGGGTGAAGGTCGTTATCTGTTTCGTCTCTTTAACTCTATTGACGTTGATCGTATTGAAAAGGATGGACCCTGATATTTTAATCTTCATCTCTTTATTCTACATCGTATACAAGAAGGGGAGGATCCGAGTACGGTCCTGCTCAAAGAAGTGGATTTCTGGGTTTTGGTCAATGACGTTCCGAACGGTTTTATCTCGGAGTCGGTTGCGAAACAACTTGGTGATTTCATAGGATCTTTCCTGGAGTTTGACTCTTCTGCTTTAATGCTTGGAATTAAGGGGAGTATGCGTATTCGGGTGCGTATCTCGTTGTCGAAATCTTTGAAACGACGGAAGAAATTATTATTACCAAATGGTGGTACAGCTTTTGTGTCATTCCAGTATGAGAAGCTATGCCTTTTTTGTTTTCGATGTGGTAAGCTTGGCCATGGTGAAGGTTTTTGTCCACTACGTGTTCTTCAGCCTCAACAGGAAGGCCCTTTCCCTTGGGATGTCTCCTTACGGGCTCCGGCGAGGGGTAGAGGTATTCTGTCGAGTAATTGGTTGCGGGAGGAGGATGGCGGCGCATCCCGTATTTCTCGGCGTAACACACGCCCTCAGATAATTACAGATAAATCTGATGAAAATAATGCTTCTAATCCGGATCAGATGGCACATAATAAGGGATTGTCCTTATCCCAACCTGGTCAAGGATCTCAGTTTGGGCCACATAATGCACCAAGGTTACAAGGGCGTGCTACTTTTGGACTGGGCCCGTTGCTGCCCAGCTGTGTGGGCTCTCCTTTGTTTGATACGGAAATGATTTTGGTTGATGAGGACACTCCGGTTCACCCTTCTGATGGACTCAGACAACCACGTAAGGCTTCTGTCTCGTCTCCTACGGAGAAAGGGGTGGCTTCCCCCTCAACAGCTGTTTTCCCATCGGTCGGCCTGGATGATCAGGCCCGCCGGGAGCAATGAAGTTAGTAAGTTGGAATGTTCGGGGCTTGGGGAAGCCTCGAACAGTCAGACGTCTCCGAGATTATTTGCGAGACGTTAACCCATCTGTAGTTTTCCTGATTGAAACAAAACTACAGTCTTCTGAGATGGAAAACGTGCGTAAGAAATGTGGTTTTCCAAATGGCATTGAGGTTGGGTCACGTGGTAGAAGTGGTGGCCTCTGTTTGGCTTGGCGGGGTAATTGTCAGATTTCACTCCGATCGTTTCCCGATCGTCACATAGACTTCATGCTTTCAGATGATGAAGATGGTCGATCATGGCGTTGTACTGGTTTCTATGGTGCCCCAGAAGAACAGAATCGTTCGGATTCATGGAATTTACTACGACAATTGAATGACTACCCCCACATACCATGGTTAGTTATTGGTGATTTTAATGAACTTTTATTTTCTTTCGAAAAGGTGGGAGGTAGGGTACGAAGTCATCGGCAGATGTCTGATTTTCGTGCGGCTTTGGATGATTGCTCCCTGTCAGATGTTGGCTTTCAAGGCAGGTGGTTTACATGGGAAAAAGGTAAATTTGAGGCTACGAATATTCGAGAAAGACTTGATAGGGGTGTTGCAAATGATGCTTGGTGGTCATGTCATCCTCATTTTGTTCTCTCCCATTTATCACATTCGTTTTCAGATCATTGCCCCTTGCTAATGAATACATCCCCTCAATCTGATAGTAGAACCCATTGGCACTTTAAGTTTGAAGCGGCTTGGTTGCTAGAAGATTCGTGCGAGAACGAAGTGTTAAATTTATGGAATGTTTTTTCGGGTTTGCTTCCTGATCGTCTGCGCTTTGTGGGCTTGGGTCTGGACACTTTGTTTCGTAGGTTACAGGCCAGCCGTAAGATCACAAAACGTAGCCTGACAAAACGTTTAGAGGAACTTGTGGGTTTGTACCCTTCAGATGATATTTTGGGAGAAATTGAGGAGGTCAAATTGTCTCTTAATTTGGAAGCTGATAAATCTGAACTTTATTGGGAACAACAAGCACGAGCAAATTGGCTTCGTAATGGCGATAAGAACACGACGTTTTTTCATCGACATGCAACTCAACGAAAGATGCAGAACCGAATATCGAGGCTTATGAACGATGATGGGGTTAATTGTTCTTCTCCGGAATTAATGGAAAACACAGCTCGGGAGTATTTCCAAGGTCTTTTCACTTCAAGGGGAGTGGCAGATTGTTCGAATGTACTAGAGGGTATTATCCCAGAAATCTCAGCGGCTGAGAATAGAAGTCTACTTCGACCGTATAGTGAGGATGAAATCTATCGGGCTGTTAAGATGATGGACCCTTTGAAAGCGGCATGAGAGGATGGGCTGGGTGCTATTTTCTATCAGCGCTTCTGGAATATTATCGGTAAGGACGCTACTCACTTTTGTATTGGTGTTTTAAATGGGGAGATTGATATAGGTATAATTAATAAGACCCATATAGTGCTTATTCCGAAAATATCTAATCCCTCGCATATGAGCCACTTTAGGCCTATCAGTTTGTGCAATGTTCTTTACAAAATTGTGTCGAAAGTTCTTGCTAACAGACTGCAAACACTGTTACCGGGCTGCATTAACGAGGCCCAGAGTGCCTTTGTTCCCGGGCGTTTGATATCTGATAATATTATGGTAGCTTATGAGATTTTACACTGTTTACAGAAGAAGCGCGTAGGCCGCTCAGGTCATTTTGCTCTGAAATTAGATATGTCTAAAGCTTGTTATAGGGTAGAATGGGATTTTGTGGCTCGTGTTATGGAAAAAATGGGGTTTGCCTCAGCCTGGATCAATCGAATTCTGCAATGCATGACATCTGTTTCGTATTCTGTTGTCCTTATCGGTGTTGTCGGAGAATTTTTTGTGCCGTCTAGGGGGCTCAGGCAAGGAGATCCTCTCAGCCCGTTTCTCTTTCTCATTTTCAGTGAGGGGTTATCATCCTTGTTAAGAAGGGGAATATGTTGGGTACGTTGAAGGGTTTCAGACTAAACAGATATGTTCCAAATGTTACTCATTTGCTTTTTGCAGATGATAGCATAATCTTTGGGGATGCTTCGATTAATGATGCCATGAACATTAAGAATATTTTACAAGAGTATAGTGTGTGCTCGGGTCAGGTAATCAACTTTGAGAAATCTGGTTTATTCTTTTCTAATAATGTTTGTGATTCAACTAAATTGGATATTCAAAATCTGCTGGAGATTAGCCACACGTCCTCTATTGAGAAGTACCTTGGGCTCCTTTCTTTAGTGGGCCGAAATAAAAGGCAGGCTTTTCAGAATTTGTTTGATCGGGTTCAAGCCCGTATTTCGAATTGGTGTGTATTTCCTCTCTCTCAAGGAGGAAAGGAAGTCTTCGTTAAGTCCGTCTTACAGGCCATCCCAGTGTATGCAATGAGGGTTTTTCTACTTCCTAAGACCCTTTGTCAAAAACTTGAGTTTGCTATGGTAAAGTTTTGGTGGCATAGATCTCCGAATAGACGTGGTATGCACTGGTGTAGCTGGAGCTTTTTGTGTCGGACGAAGGAAGAAGGTGGCTTAGGCTTTAGGGATCTTTCGACATTCAATATCGCCCTCCTCGCAAAGCAGGCTTGGCGTTTATTATCTAATCCGACGTCTCTTCCCGGCCATATCTTCAAGGCAAAATATTTTCTACACACGAATTTTATGAATTCTACTCTAGGCTCTCAGCCTTCTTTAGTTTGGAGGAGTGTGTGGAGTGCACGAGGTTTATTGGAGCTTGGCTTACGCTGGAAAGTTGGTAACAGATGCTCAATATCTATTTGGGGTGACTGTTGGCTACCTGGTTCTAAGCCTAAACGTTTGGATTCTCCACCAGTTACTGGTTTATTTTGGGTCTCTGATTTGCTAAATCCGGATGGATGTTCATGGAATGTAGGTCTCATTCAAGCCTCGTTCCTACCCGATGAGGCTGGTCAAATCCTATCCATTCCTATCTCAAGTTTTCCCCAGATGGATTGCCTAGTGTGGAGAGAAAACGAGTGTTTATTCTGTTAGGAGTGGGTACAACCTTCTCAGACCGACCTTTGCTATCCCAACTTTGGATGATGAGTTATTCAAGTCAATTTGGAAAGTCAAATGCCCCCCGAAAGTACGTATCCAGGTTTGGAGATCTCTTTGTAATTTCATCCCCACTAAAGCTTGTCTATACTATCGACGTATTGCTCAAAATCCTACATGTTTGGTTTGCCTAAATGAGCCTGAATCTAGGGAGCACGTCTTTAGGGATTGTGTTAATGCTTCTATGATTTGGTAGGGGATGGGTTATAACTGGCCATCGACAGTTTAAACCCTCTCTTTCAAGGAATGGTTGTCATGGTTGTTAGTCTCGCACCCTAAGGTTCGTCATTCAGAGATTTTAATAATACTATGGTCAATCTGGTATGTGCGTAATAAGAAATTGCATGAAGGGGTAAACAATTCTTATAATCACACCATAATGTTCATCAAAGCTTATTGCAGAGAAATGGAGAGTTTATTACCGCAGCAGTTCTCCCTTCCATCATCGGTTGTGATTCGTTGGTGTGCTCCGTTAGACGGTGTTGTGAAAGCTAACTTTGATGCTTGCTTCCATAACTCTGAAAATTTTTCTTGGTTAGGAGTGGTTATTAGAAATTCTAATGGTGATGTTATGGGTGCGTGTAGGAGGATTACCTTTCATGTCTCGACTGCTTTTCAGGCCGAAGCGGTGGCGGCCCTCCACGCCGTTCAGCTACTTTCTGATCTAGGGTTCCGCCGGGTGGAGATTGAAGGGGATTCACTCACAACAATCAAGAAATTACAATCCCCCAGCCCAGACATGTCAGTGATTAGTGGAATCATTTATGAAATTAAAGAGAGAGCAAAACATTTCTTCGAAATTTCCTACACACATACCTTTTGACGGGCTAATCTGGTTGCGCATCTGATAGCGGGTGATTCCCGTCTTGGTTCCGACGACCAATATTGGGTGGAGGAGGTCCCCGATTGTGCCTTGACGGCGATGGATAGGGATCGTTTGTCGTCATGAGCTGCCGGTCATCCCCCTTATTTGGTGTTCTTTCATCTTTCCCAGAAGATTAATGCATGTTTCTGATCAACGCTTCTGGGTCTCTCCCTCCTCTCGTGCGTTTCATCGGCAAATTTTGCTTCCAGTCTCTGCTGGTGTGAGGAGCGGTGCTTCGCCTTCAGACATTTTTTCCCCTTTTGTTTACTTTCGTTTTTGGTTTTGATTTTACTTTTGCCGGTTTGTTTGCCGACGTTTTATTTTTGTTGTCTCTTTCGAGACCTTTTATTTTCTTTTAATAAATGAAGGCTGAATTATTATTCAAAAAAAGAGAGAGAATAAAATATTACCCAAATATGGCTATTCATTGCTCGGTGGGAAAAAGAAAAGGGCGAGATGTCATTACTCATTAGCTAAGGCAACATGGTGTCATTAGTTTATGAATAATCTATAATTTACTAATTAAAAAACATTGTAGTAAAAAAATAGGCTTTGCTTGGTAAATAACAGTTTGAGCTAATATTAGAGGTTTGATTGGTCAAATTCGCTAATTTAAATGTTTGGTGAATAGCGAATTGAGTGAAACCTCTAATTTTAAAAAAAAACTGCTAATATGAGCCTTTTGAAATTAGCGGTTTAAAATAATACTTGTAAAGACCCTTTTACCTTTAACATTTACAAAAAAAAAATCTCCAAATAACCTAAATTTAACATTTTCTATTTTAATTTTTACTCTATGTATTTATATTGTGACATTTGTAAAGTAATATGTTTTCTTTTTTTATTCTCACACGTTTATATTTTTATTTATATTGAATAATTAATTAATTTGTATTAAATAATTATATAAATAATAAATTTATATATAGATCTTCAAATATGTTTAATATTGTTATATTAAAAAATTAACTTTTATAATCTAATTAATATTGATAGATATAAAATAATTTTTTTGAACAATAATAGTTATAAAATATTGATAACAAATAAACTATTAAAGAAGCATCGATTATAATCATGTCATTATATGTCATTTTATTTGTTTAAATAATCAAATATTTATCAGCTATCAGTTAATTTTACCAAATACTTTTATACAATCAGCTAATATAATCTGTTAGTTAAATCAACAATCAGTTATCAATTAATTTTCGAACAAAATTACAGGCAAGAGAATAAATAATAAATTGGTTTTCATTTTTTCCCTTCTAATTGTACGTATGGATATGGACCATATGGTTACTAAAGGAGAAAAGAAAGCTTAAATCTTTCAAATTCTTTCGATTACGAGGGGAAACCAAGCATGGATTTTGTTAGGATTAGAGGACCATGTATCAATTGATTTGTTTGAATGATTTAATAAGTTTAAGTTTGGATTTAGATAAATCTTTCTAAAATTATTAGAGCGGTAGTAAATTTAATAAATCACCAAAATTTATGCAGAGTGAATTAAAGAATTAAATTTATATGTACAAAACCCTGTATGAATTTAGTTTTATTCACAACAAACAAACGTTGATTGATTTGGAGTTGTAGATTGAAATATATGAATTTTTGAGTAAGTGAAGATGCAGGAAACAAGAATAAAAATCTTGTCCCTTTTTAGCACTCTTATATATGCCCCAACATTAAAAAATACTAAAAATTTAAATTCTAAACTCTTAACTCTTAATCCTAAATTTTAAATCCTAAACCTTACACCATATACTCTAAAAAATACATAATACCCTAACCATAAACCCTAACATTAAATCCTAATTTTGAGTGTGAGGCATAAGTAGGGGTACTGAAAAGAGACAGAGAATTTCTATCAAGAAAACAGAGTAGTAGTTTGTAAGACAGCTTAATCAGCCACTTTAAAAATTCACAAAAAGTCACATGAGAAGACTTAGAATCTGAAATTTATATGACCAGAAAGCTTATTCAGTCTACTTTCGTTTAAAATAAACGGAATCAAATTTCGAGTTATAATTTTTTTTACATAAATGTTTTTATAAACATAGTGCAAGCTGCTAGTGTTTAAAATGACATGTTCTTCTTAGTGTTTGGTTAGAGAAAATGAAAACTAAATTTGGGAGAATAAAGAAAAGATCTCTAAGCTTGGATCAAGGTGAGTGTAGTTCACTGTTTCGTATAGCTTGGTGTCATTTCGATCATTTTTTATATGTGTTTATTATATATGTCTTTGGTTATATGTATTGGTTCACATAAAGTACTCGAGTGGCAACATTCATGACATAGAATGCTTGGTAAGTTTTCTTGATTTGCTTTACATTGTTAATTGCATTGGACGTTGAGCATGATATAAAAATATGATATTGTGATGAACGGTATAATTTAGACCTTACACTGATATTACACTGAAACAATTGAATACATCAAAATACATTGTTGTGGAGCTTTGTGCTCATTATGATTATTGAAAAAGATTATTAGAGCTAAGACTCGTTTATTTACATAAGACATTAAATAACAAGAAAACCTTGAACACATGGACGTGGTATGTTTATTGCACCGATCTTTTATACATATTAGCGATGTGGAGGTTAAGGGGAGATGATAGAGGAAGAAGCACTGACTCATTAATATTACATCGACACTAGCCCTTGTTTTGCGCTTTGAGCTATGTAAATTATTGGTCATCGATACCTATGTCTAATGTGCTTCAAGAGAAAAACAAAATAATAAAGATTGTATAGAATTTAAATAAGGATAGTATATAAGATTTATGAGAATAAATCAAAGAAATGATCTTTAAGTTTATGTATCGTATATGTATGATATGTACAAAACATGACACACATGCATCAAAGCCACTATATGCTTTGTTTTTTCTTGATTTCTTACAACCTTATCAATCAATATATATATATATATATATATATATATATATATATATATATATATATATATATTGATATGTAAGATCACTACCTCACTTAGGTTAAGCAAGCCTAATGCATTTCATTGTTATATATCTCAGGTTATAAGAGGTTACAAGGACTGATCGTGGTTAGAGGTTATAAGTCACACATTAAGGATTCCCAGTAATATTATGTTTTTTCACATAACTCCTAAAATAGTGGCATATGACATGAAAATATATGTATAAAAAATATGTGAACATGTGTGGTGAGACTTATAGTTGCAAACATGTTATTTGATTAATGAAATGTGGAAGTTAGGAATGCATTGGCTTAATGAATGCAGTGATGTTTGCAAATATGGTATAAACATATATGGTTAAAATGCATTTTATTGCTTCCATAAGGATAAATTAATTAAAATGAGACATGATTATGATACATAGGTCTTAGAACCCATTAGAGATCATTGATATTGATTAGAGAGTCATTGGACATATTTTAGTTAGGTAAAAGATGCAAAAACCAACAAAATATTGAACTGCAGAATAGTGCGTACTAATACGGGTGAGAGCGTATCGGTACAAGTGTGCATAATTGGTCTAAACCGTAAAAGAAGTATCGATACCGAACATAGTGTATCGATACGAATTATCAACACTAGAATTTGTATGTTTGCTGGGGTACCGGTGTGGAATGGACACATACCGATCCTAATTTTTAACCTCAGCCTGATATTAGTACTGTTTAGTCCGTACCTATACTGAATTTCACTATTGAAATTTAAAAATTGTATTGTGTATCGATACGGCCGGTCCCATACCGATACTCACATTAAATTCTAACTGAAATAATGGCCATACGTATTAGTGCAACCTTACGAGTACTGATATCGAGGTAGGTAGTTCTGTTATTGGCCTAAACTAAATTTGTAACTTTATAAAACGGTCTCTAATATTGGTATGGTTAGTTGAGCATGAGGTAGACCTTAAAACTCAGTGAATTTGGCATACTTGTATAATATGTCTTTAATTTAACATTGGTATTGTTGATTTCTTATAAGGACCTCAATTTATTAAGTTTTATAGTTTAGTCCCCGAACAATAAATTTATTGCACTTTAACCTTTATTGGCAATTTAATAAATTAATTGGTAATCCTATTGTATTAATTATTGAATTATAGTGAAATAGGCACTCATTGACCTCAATTTTCTAAGTTTTACAATTTGGTCCCTAAACATTGATTACACTACATTTGGATCCATATTGATTAATTAATTAATTGGCTACTTTAGAGTCATATTTAGTGTAACATTGTGATATTGACACTCATTGGTCGGATTATAGTACACATAGCATCAAGTTTTATTGTATAGTTACCAACATTAATCATAAGCGACATCTCCAGCTCGGTTCTCTGTTAAACTGGGAAGAGAGTGTTATAAGTTATCTTACTAATGAGAGGAGTTTAGTCTGAATTTTTTTGTCTATTAATAATTTTAGTCTATCAATTTTTTCCTCGTAAGTTTTAGAACATATATTTATTTGCTCCCTATTAATTTTAAAGTTAGATAATTTACTCTTTTCATTGTCTAATCCTAACTTTATCCTTGTCCAATAATTTTAAAAGTTAAATTTATCATCCACAACATTTCGAAATATTTCACAATACATCATTTATTTTGTTAGTTAACTATTAAAATAAGATAAATGATATCTAGTCACCAAATTTAACAAATTCCTAACTTGATCCTTGAAAATTTATATCTGAACCTTACTCTAAAACCAACCATTAAAATCGTAACCACTACGCCAAACTAACTCATTCGATATATACATGAAAATATTTTTTTTATCTCAACTAGCATTGAAATTGATTACAATATTTTTATAAGAGAAAGTTTGCATAAAACCCAATAACTTTTGGCCAAATTTTAATATAAACCTTAAATTATACATTTTTTACAATAAGTGTTAAAATATTTTTTAATTGAAACATAGGTCGAACATTTCATTTTGGCCTATTTTAAAGTTAATTTGTAAATAAACCTACTACTCAGTTATAACTTGACATCTAACCTTTTTTTTATTTCCGAAAACAATCTGAAAAGAAAAATTCCAAAATAGTTTAAAATCTATAAAACCTCAAAAATCTTAAACCTAAAAATTACATCATTGTCGTCGCCGATAGCCTTGCAGGACCCCACTACCACCACCACCACCGCTGGAGGCCCCGCTCAAGTCCCCCAACTATCCATTGTTTATAATCGATGAGAGGTGTGTTAATCGGACATTGAACGACGAACGCAAAATACTTCAGTCGTTCAATGGTCGACTGTCACGTCTCTTGTCACTTACTGATAATGGGTGATCGGAGGAAATAGGCGAGGCCTCCGGCGACAATGGTGGTGGAGTTCGACGAAAATATCAACGACAATAATGGTGTCAATTTTAGTATTTTATAAATTTGATATATTTTTTAGATTTTGAGATTTTTTAGAAAAATATTTTATTTTTTTCATTTTAAAAAAATAAAAGACACATGTTAAATTCTGATTGGGTGATAATTTTTTTTAACGACATTACCCTAAAATAGTAACGAAATGAAACTTTAGACATCTATTTCAGATAAAAAAATTAAACACTTGTTTCAGCCAAAAAATATTTTAAACACTTATTACAAAATAAAGTTTAGTTTGGGCTCTATTTTACAGTTAAGCCTAATTAATTCAATAATAAAGCTTACATGTTGAGGAAGATCGAGTGATTGATGTCCCAAACAGAGATTCGTAAATCGTAGATTTTTTATAGGCTTAAATGCAAAATAGGTGCTTAAACTATATTTCTTTTTGAAATAAATGCTTAAAATGTTTTTAGTAGAAGTAGAAGTAGGTGTTCAATGTTTCTTTTTTATTTGAAATAGATACATAAAATTTCATTCAGTTATTGTTTTAAGGTAACACTGTTAAAAAGTTCATATCCCAAATTTAACGTCCTTAACGTCGTCGATATTCTTATCGGATCTCACCACTGTCGTCGTTGGATGCCCCCGCCTATTTATCCCAATCACTTATTGTCAGTAACCGATGAGAGGCATGTCAATCGAACCACAAACGATTAAAGCCTATAATATTTGTCGTTCTACGCTCGATTGACACGTCTTTTTCCGTTACCTACTATAGGTGGTTGGGGGAACGAACAGTTAGATCTTTTTATTTCAACTTGATCAATATTAGGAAAGTAATATGTGTAATCACAAAATACTCGGGATCAATTCAAAAGAAAAATGCATTTGATCTGTTAACTATCAGGCGGCCTCTAGCCAATAAGCAAGTTTAATTTGGGTAGGAATCAAGTATTGAGATGCGAGTTTCCAATTGAATTTATCATTATTTGAGTTTAGTTCAGTTTAATGCAGTCTCTAAATTAATATTTTAAAATTATAAAATTATTTATATTTAAATACGATAATTTTACATTAGTACTTTATAATTTAATAATGAAATTTTAATAATTTTTTATAAATAGTATTATATATATATTATAAAAGATAAAATGATAAAAAAATTCCTAACATTTGCATGTTTTATCATTTAGCCTCATATTCTATTTTTTAGATCAAATAATCTTCAACGTTCAATTTAGTTCAAATATGCCCCGGTTGGATGAAAACTGTTAGTCAACTGACGGTCAACAGATGATGTTGACTGGACTTGTCACATGTTAAGATCTGCTTACGTGCTAGCATCATATTCACCATATGTCAACATCATATCCGCCACATGTCACCATCCCATTCGACCACGTGTCATTATAATAGTCAGTCACGTGTCACCATAAAGAAGGGTATACTATTTTTTTTAACTTTGACGTGGCATATGCCATGTCAGCCGATTTTAACACGTGACAAGTCTAATCAAAATTAGCTGTAATTGTCAGTTGACTGACAACTTTCATCTAATAAATACATATTTAGGCCAAATCAAAACGTTAAAAAATTGTTTGTTCCAAAAAAATATAAAGTCAAATAACAAAGTTTATAAACGCTAGGACATCTTTTCTATTTTTCCTTTATAAAATACCTATTTGGATAAGTTCGACGTGTGACCTATTGGATAAGAGTCGTCAGTCGTCGAATTTATGTGTGATTCAAACTCGAAAGCAAAGCCGAGGTCGCCGCCAATGAACCGGGCTCAAACGGTCTAAAACAACAACTCTTCGTAAAACGACATCGTTGCTCCTTTGAAAAAGAGGCAATTTAGGGAGCTATTTTCTCGCTCTTAAAAAATCAAATTATTATTTTATTTCCCACTCTTTCCCGGAAAAACATTTTTTAATAATTTTCTCTCCATTCTCCGAAACTCGCTTACCCTCAAAGGCTCAAACAAAAGAAAGCCCCTTTCTTGCGTTTTTGAGCTTTTAGGGTTTTGTTAAATTGGGATCTTTGAAGGAGGACGATCTAATGGCGACGGCGGCACAAGGGCAAACGACGACGAAGATGGACCCCTCGTTATTAGATGATGTAATCAGACGGCTGACGGAAGTCAGATTAGCCAGGCCGGGAAAACAGGTGCAACTTTCTGAGAGCGAGATCAAGCAACTTTGTGTTGCTTCCAAAGATATCTTCCTTCAACAGCCCAATTTGCTTGAACTCGAAGCCCCCATCAAAGTTTGCGGTAACATTCGGATGTTTTCTTTTCTTTTTTTTTGGGTGGGGGGTGAGTTGAAGTTTTGATTTTTGTGAATAATTTGAGCTTTACGTTTTATTTTGGAGTTCTTTTATAGAAAACATTTTGTGGGTCTTGAAGGAAAGTCGAGTTTTTATTCTGTATGTTACGGGAAATCAATGTGGATAACTTGTTTGTGTAGATTCAAAGGTTGCATTTTTTTATTTTTTTAAGAATTGGAATATAATGTTCAGGGGTTCAGTTGATAATTCTGAACCAGATAAGCTGTTGTTGTTTATTACTGATTGATTGCTGAAAGCTGTAGGGAAAATAAGTGAAGAACTTAATAATCATGTATTTTGCACGTTGCATTTGTGATTATGGTAACATTTTCCAGTGTAGTGAAACGTGCATATAAGTAGAACGGAACTCTTACTACTACCATCATTATGTTGTAATTTATTGCTTCTCATTGTAAAGTTTTTGTTTGTGCTTTCATTTAGGTGACATACATGGACAATTTAGTGATTTATTAAGGCTCTTTGAGTATGGGGGTTTTCCACCTCATGCCAATTATCTATTTCTAGGCGACTATGTGGATCGTGGCAAGCAGAGTTTGGAAACAATATGTCTTCTACTTGCTTATAAGATTAAGTATCCAGAGAACTTTTTCCTATTGCGAGGAAACCATGAATGTGCATCTATAAATCGGATATATGGATTTTATGATGAATGCAAGCGACGGTTTAATGTGAGACTTTGGAAAAGCTTTACTGATTGTTTTAACTGCCTTCCTGTTGCGGCTCTCATAGACGACAAGATATTGTGTATGCATGGTGGTATTTCCCCGGACTTGACGAACCTAGATGAAATTAGAAACTTATTACGTCCAACTGCCATTCCTGACACTGGCTTGCTGTGTGATTTGCTCTGGTCTGATCCTGATAGAGATGTTAGAGGATGGGGAATGAATGACAGAGGAGTTTCTTTCACTTTTGGGGCAGACAAGGTGGCAGAATTCTTAGAGAAACATGATTTAGATCTTGTCTGTCGTGCGCATCAGGTTTTTGACTTGTCTAAACTTTCCTGTTTATCTACTAAATGCTGGTCGATATTAGAGCTGAACTGATTGTGTTGGATGTAGGTTGTGGAGGATGGTTATGAATTCTTCGCTGATAGGCAACTTGTTACAATATTTTCAGCACCTAACTACTGTGGTGAATTTGATAATGCTGGTGCAATGATGAGTGTTGATGAAAACTTGATGTGCTCTTTCCAGATTGTCAAACCAGCTGAGAAAAAAGCAAAGTTCATGTCCACTAAAATGTGAAAGATTGCAGCTATCATTGTATAGCGGCTCACAATTCACGACCAAGGTAAGCTGGATAGAGTTGTATTTTTTGTTCCCTTTTCTTTTACAATTTTAGGTTGGTAGTGTTGGTGCTTGCACTCAGCAGCTAATATTTCATTTATAAATATCAATTATATTCATTGCAATTATGTGGTTGTGAGTGTAGGAATAAATCAATTTAATGAATTAAGCTGATAAATCTTGTTTGTTAGTTTGCGACATACATATATACCATAGCAAAGATGGGTATGAGTAATGATTGTTACTTCCCTCTGGATTTTGATGTCCTCATTATTGATCAATAATGATTGTTACTTCCCTCTGGATTCCTTTTAGAAGTTTTCAGGATTTTCTGGTACCTAGTGCAAATCTTACATGTTTTTTTTGGATGAAACAGTTGCATATGTGTTTTATACTAATAAAAAATTTGTCGCTGTAAGCTTTTGGGTGGAGAATATGTGGAATCATTATCATAAAGCTCTATTTTTCATGCCAATCATGAAACACTCATGATTTTGTTTGATGATCTAAGTTCAAAACAAAAGAAAATACCTCAGTATCCTTTTGAAATGATTTTCTCTCTACACTGTAATTCTGGTATCAGGCTCCGAATCCTCAATATCCTCTAGCCCTTCAATGTCTTCCTCTGTATCTGTTATAAGAATATTGATGTCGGTAATGTGTTTTTAGTTTTCTCATTGTCTGAAGGTCAAAATCCGGAGTAATGGATCTTTTTCTGAAGTCACATGTTTAATTTTTTATTAGAATTGTAAATTATGTTTCATTTTTTTATTACCACTGTTATACACATGGTTATTATTTATTAAATGACATACCAACCATCACATGCTACTTTGTATAATTTACTGCTTCTCATTTGCTGTGATGCAGATGTCCTTTTTATATCTTTCCCCACCCGAAAATGGTTGAAACTGAAAATCACTGGCTTCAGAACTTCAGGTAGTGAAGATGCAAGTGACCACTTCATGGATACGTATGGTAAAAAAACATTGTGTAGGGTAGCATAAGCGAAAAACGTATTTCTCTTAATCTTCTCTTCACCCCCGCTACCCAGTTTATCCTTTCTATTTACAGCAGTCAATCTGTGTATATGTAGATGATACATCTGGTCTGGCAGCTCGTAGTTGTGCTTTTGAGTTGTTGGAATGAGAAGATTGGCTTGCTTCTGTCTTCTAAAGATTTTTGGTTTTTTGCCAGACAATTCTCTGATTGAGATGTTTGTATTGATATGATTAGGTGCATTCAAATGTTACGAGATTGTTAGTTGCAATTAAGGTCTTCTTTTGATAATATGCATGTTCGTTTTACGGTTCATGTTCGGGATGCGAGGCTACCTCTCCCAACAATGTCACCTCCATGGTTTGAATTTGCGTCCTTTACTTGAGAGTGTAATATGTCTTACTAATGTCAATTAAGTTTGCCCATTTCCTGCATCGGTGAATTAGGTCCAAGTAGAGCCAACTTGGAGTGGAACTAGGCTTACCTAAAAAAAGGAAGAAAAAGTGGTAATATCAATGTTTACAAGTCATTATCATTTTATTAAAATTTATGAAATAAACTTGATGAAAAGGTTTCATTTTCAATAAGAAAAGAAAGATTTAATAGATAAATTGGTTTCTAGAGTATAATTCAATTCCTATTTTTGTCAAATATGATTTCTAAAGTTATATTATGTCACTATTTTTAGATCATCTGAATTAAAGGTCTTTTAAAGAAGGTTTAAGTAGCAAATTAGTGTTTAAAGTATACCATTTTTTAGTTAGTTGTTTAAACTATTTTTTGGGCGAAATAGTGTCTAACGTTTCATTCCATGTCAAATAGGTGTTTACTGTTAATTTTCACCGTTAAAATGTCACGTGTCACCTCTTGAAAAATATAAAATAAATAATAAAAAAATATCCTAAAAATTTCAAATATTCTTAAAATAGTCCCCAAATCCTTAAACCCCAAATTCGACCACTCTCGCTGGCGACGGAATGAAGCGCCCTCCCTCGCCGAACAACTCACACGATGTTCGTCGCCCCTCTTGTCGATGTTCGTGGCGAATCGTTCCAAAGAAGATTCACACGACGTCGGTTGATTTCTGACGATGTGGTGGTGGAGGAAATAGTCAGAATGGTTCGGCGACCGATGTGTTGGGTGGCGGCGTGGCAATCGGCAACGGAATCGACCCAAATCGAGATTTTGGTTTTGGGGAGTTAAGGATTTTGGATTTTAGGGTTGTTTTGTAAAATTTAAAAAATTTAGAGACTTTCTGAAATAATTAATTAATTTTTAATATAATTTTAGATTTTTCAGGAGGTGACATGTGGCATTTAACAGTAAAAATTAACTGACATTGACGCCAGACACCTACGTGAGTAATGTTGAAAACGTTAGACATCTATTTAGCTCAAAAAATAGTTTAGACATCTAACTAGAAAAAAAAGTTATACTTTGAGTACTTATTTACCACTTAAGCTTTAAAAGACATGTGGTTGCTTCAGCCAAGAGGACACTAACACGTGGCAAGAACAAAAATAAAAAATCACAACATTTGTGTGAAATTAACAGAAAAAAAAAGTTAATTTTGAACTTTCTCTAAAAATTCCATTTGTTGTTGAAATTGTTTGCCATTGATGAAAAGCAGTGGTGTGAGATTTTTTAGTTTTCATGCGGTTTATAAATATTACGCGGCTTACATTTATTAGTGGAAACTGGGAATGCCGCGTATTTTTCAAATTTCGGGCGTTTGCCGTTTTAAAACATATGCCTGCAAATTAATTTCATAATTCGAAAAGAAAAAAAATTATGAAAACTCATCAGATATGACTGTTAGAACCGGTGGATAAATTACTCAATGAATAGACGATCAAAAAATTAAAATATGACGGCGGTTTTGGTGATCTCTCTCATATAAATTTAAAACCCTCAAAAAAGGGAAAACACTCTCTTATTCTTACAACTTTCCACTTTACCTCTCTATTCCATATCTTTGTTTTAAGTTTTTTCTTTCTTTCTTGATTTCTCAATATATTTGAGTTATTTTTTGGAATTTATTGATCACCTCTTCCCAGCAACAAAAAGATGAGAAAATGTTTGTGCTACACTCTGATTTGATCGACAATCACCAGCCCATAAAAGTTAAATTTGTTTGAGTAGTTTACTACGTCAATGCAAGTTCTCAAAACATCGTACTTGTTTCTTGCGGGCATCACTATGATTTGGTTGTGATAGTGCCAACATTCTTTAATTTTTTATTTATTTTTATTGTGGTACTTGTAGATTTTAAGAATTCTACGAGAAAAGAGTGAAAAAAAAAATACTAACTTTGAATGGAAATGGAGACATCAAAGTTTATGAATATTGGATTTATTTGGATCACAATAAGGGAAACACATGGGTAATGATTTTGAGTTCATCATAACAGCTTACGCGTATGATTTTTTTTTGGGATGGTAAATTTATATTACTTATTGAAGTTGTGAGAGTTAATCGCACTACACGTCCTTAAACTATAATATTTATTTAAATTGGTCCCTGACTTTTAAATGTTTTAATTTTATTTTCGAACTAGGACTTTCATTTTAAATTGGTCTCCAAAGTTTTGAATGTTCTATTTTCATCTCAAACTATGACACGTTCTAAATTACTCCCTAAACTTTTTTTAATATTTTAATTTCATCCCAAACTATCATTTATATTAAATCATATCATTACATACACATTAGTGTTTTATGACAATTAATTAATTTTATGATGGTTTTATTAACATAAGATATGATTAGCATATACTGACAATTTGAGAATGAAATTAGAACTTTCAAAAAGTTTGAAGACTAATTTAGAATGAGAGACATAGTTTGAGGATGAAATTAAAATACTAAAAAATTTGAGAACTAACTCAAAATAAAGGTCATAATTTGAGGATGAAATTAAAATGTTTAAAAGTTTAAGCGCCACTTATAGACGTGTGTGCAATTAACTTTTTATATGAATATGGTTTTTAATAAAAAACAGTTTTGTGTTATAATAAAAAGAATATGCCCTTAAAGTTAACTAACTTTGAAACGAATTATAGATTAAATCGTGTGAACAAAAAATAATCAAATTAAAACAATGTATTGTGTCAAAAAAAATCATAGACACATGTTAACACAAAATAAATTACGCCACATGTGTAAGCAGGCTCGTTTCTGAGATTTTGGTGGCCCTAGGACGAATTTAAATATTGGACTTATTAAGTGGGAAAAATTTATTTGAGAGTAAACAATGATAAATTAGTTTACTTGTAAATTATACTTTTTACTACGCTAAAAAATAAATACACCAAATTTAAATATAAAAACATCAATAAATATTATCACACTCAACTACTCATACAAAACAAATTCTACGGGCATTTCTAGATGCAAAATCACTAATAATAGTATATATGTTAATATGATCTAACATATTTTTCTCGATACATAAAATGGCTAGACCATTCAACATTTCTTGTGACATTGATGACCTTAAATAGGTTTTCAACAATTTTAACTTCGAAAAACTTCTTTCAGCAGATGCAACCGTCACTGGCATAGTTAAGAGGATTCGATAAGCAATTGAAACATTTGGATAACAATCCGCGACTTTGACAAACTTGAGAATTTCAAATGCAGACATTAACTCATTTGGTAAAGTCGCTTGCAACACTTTCAATTCTGAAAAAAAGATCATCTGCATTAACATCCAACAAATCATTATTAGAAAAAATATTTTTAAAATTTGTGCAAGATTTTTGTAATTCATCGTTACTCAAAGATTTTAATATTTTGAAATCAAATAAAAATTTAAAAATATTATCAAATAACACTAATTGTTCAAATCTATTTTTTAAATAAGTTATAGCCAAATCTACAACCACAAAAAATAATTGACTCTAAAAATTCTTCGGGTGATTATATTTCGTTATTATCATCATTTTCATCAAATTGTCTTCTTCTAAACACATGACGTTTTATTAGAAGTGTTGGTTCTTTATTTATATCAAATGCAAAGCTTCTAGCAGTATTCATGCAAAACTTAAACCCTTCATTTCTATATTTCTCAAAGAATAACATTATACTTTTTACTTTTTTAATTGTAGTTCCAATGCACATAGATTTAGATTGTAATTTTTTACTAACCTTGTTAATAGTAAATAGAATTTTGTACCAAATTACTAAGCTAAGTAAAAACTTAAAACTTGAAAGAGAATTAGCTAAAATTTTCGCTCCACCTTTTGTCTTGACATTTTCATCACTAGAGTTATATAATGCCAACAAAGCTAATTTTATTTGAAGTGTTTGAAATTTAATAACTTTAACACTTTTTACTCGACTCTTCCATGGAGTATTACACAAAGATTTCACTGCAAAATTTTTAACATTATCAACTAAAATTTTCCATTTCTAGTAGAATTTACAAATAATGTGCATATGCGTTGCACAATTTAAAAAAAAAAATAGTTTTCACACAAGAATGTGCCATATCCAATAGAGTGAGATTAAGACTATGACAAGCACATGGCATATATAAAGCTCTTGAATTTGTTTCAAGTAACCTCTTTTGAAACCCTTGGTGTTTTTTTTCATATTTGAACCATTGTCATAACCTTGACCCCTAATATCAATGACATCTAAATCAATTGATTTACCTACACTTAACAATTCAGTAAATAGTCTCAACCCAGACGTATCATTTACATGTAAGAACTCTAAAAAAAATTCATCTATTTTTATTTCATTACTTGACACGTTTACACATTGTACTATCAAACTCATTTGTTCTTGATGGCTCATATCCGAGGTATAATCAAGAATAATAGAAAAATATTTTGCCTCTTTAACGATTTTTATCATAGAAGTTCTAAAACTATGGGCCAAAAGAGAAATCAATTTATTTTGAATTTGAGGACCAAGGTAGTGATAGTGAATTTCTTGATTTTGAATACGTCTAACATGATCTTGCATTATTATATCAAATTCAGTTATTATTTCAATTAAACCCAAAAAATTACTATTACTATTCTCGTAAAGTTTTCTACTAGATCCACGAAAAGTTAAATTATTTTTGGCAAGACATTTCACAACAGATATTATTCTTATTAAAACTTGTCTCCAACGTTCTTTTTTTAATTCCTTATTGTAAATCTTTATCAATACCATTATTCTTGTCTAGTCTTATTCTCGTTTCATTCCAAATATTCATATTAGTCATATGCTCAATACTATTTTCATGTTGTTTGAGCCTCCCACTCAAATGCTTCCAATCATTCATTCCATCATTTGCTAAAAGACTTTTGTTGTTTTGAGAAGTGAACAGTTTACAACAAAAAACAATATACTTTATCCACATGTTTAGAGTAAACCAAACATTTTCTATTAAAAGTTTCTCCATTGCTTAGCTTTCTAGAAAAATAGGAATATGAAAAATGTCTAGAAAAATTATCCTTAGGAAATGTGAGATTAAATTCCCTAATAGGCCCTTTTTCAATCAAAATGTCTCTAGTTTTAGTATCAAGAACCCCTAAGTTTTAGGATCATAGATATCAAAAGGAGGAATTATGTGTTCGTCAATGCCAACATCAATATTTGACTCGTCAAGTATATTATCATGCTCATTATTCAAATTAGTAGTATCGTCATTGATAGGATTGTCATTATTCAAATTTTTATTAGAATGTTCAATATTATTTTCATTTACGCTCAACCCATCACTATCTAAAGGTTCTTCTATTCATTTTGAAAAAAAAATATCTAGAGTTCCTTTTTGTGAATCTATTAAGTCTTGTGTTCGTTTTCTCTTATTTCTTTTTTCACTATCGGAAGTATGTTTTCGCGATAACATTATACTAGAAAAATTAAGAAGCAAAAAGTATAGAATGATAACACCTGAATTATTGCTGATGAACCTCTCGCTACTAATTGGTGATGCAACACATACTCACCTACATTATCAATTTATCATAATTAATAAAAGAAAACATTATCATAAAATATACAAGTACAATAAAAAAATTCTCTATAAATATTCTATAATCGCTGAAATTAAAAAAATTACATGATTGAATATAGCATACCGGCAAACAATCTCATAAATTACAATCCAACTGAGTAGATGAATTCTTAGTTTTTTGAAGTATCAAATTAAAGATTATAAACCAAAATGGGTGAGAAATTGAAATGTGAAAATATAAATAAATAAAGTAAGAAAATTGAAAGAGAAAATGGGTGAGGAATTGAAATGTGAATAACAAATCTATGTAAAGAATATTTATAGATAATTTTAAAATTTATTACCGTTATTATTCCTCTTAAGTTAATTGCATGCCAATTGTCATTCAGCATCTATAAACGAAGAGTTTTTTAGTCTTTATTATCGTTATTATTTATTAATTAGAGCTAAGTCATTAAATGGTTAGAAACAAAAGTTGTTCTCTTGAAAAATGAAGTTTCTAGAATAGATGAATTCGTTAAATGCTTTATAATGAATAAACGATAAAAAAATAAAGTTATTTTATATAATTATGGGCTCGGATTTGGTTGGAAAATTATGGGCCATGTGTTTATATAGAATGTTGTTTATAAAAGTTATGGGCCCTAACATTTATATAAGATAGTATTTATAAAAATTATGGGCCCTGGGCGGGTGCCCCTCTTGGCCAGGCCCAAATACGACCCTGTGTGTAAGAGCCTTAACTTTAATATCTTAACAATAATAGATTTAAAAGATTTTCTTTTTTTTTTCTTCATATCTATCCTTAGCAATGTAATTTTCCTGAAGAAATTTAATCATGCAAGTTTCTTGTATATTTTGGGGTCCCCCTCTATTTTGAATACAAAATTTTGCGTTTGAAAATGGAAAGATTTAGTACAATGGTTTATCTTGTTTTGTGTAGAAGAAATTGTAATAGATATGTTGGCTGGACACTACTCACTGCACACCTTTTTTGTATTTCTCTACTTTAACGTAGATTTATGTTATTATTTAATACATCAACAATGACCATTATTGTAACACCCCAAGTTATTAAGGAAAAAAAAAATAGAAATTTGTTTCCACGAGGAGTTGAACTCGTGGCCTTGGCCTTGTGTTCTTCCGCTCTAACCATTTGAGCTAAGATTAGCTTTGGTTCTTAGCCACCCTAATATTTTTTTTTAATCTATACCTGCAGGTATGAATGAAAATTAATTAAACGTTCAACTACCCCCCATTGGGCATTTAATTCTATCTGATAACCAGGAGGTTCCCAAAAATCCCCTGGAGCTTTCCATCTCCCCCACCGCTCCGACGCCGATCTGCCACACCGCCAGTTCGTGGCCGCCACCGCCACCGCCGGCAGCATCGGAAGCGCCGCCCTAGCCTGAACCGACCCTCGACCTCCACGCGCGTATTGGAGCCACCGTCGACGGCAGAAGCTTGTTCGAAGCTTTGTCGGAAACCTTGAGTTTCTAGCTTCGTTTCCGGCCGCTCCTGGTGTTCGATCGTCGCGTCGATCTTGCCAGCGTGCTCGGCGTGATGTGGAGACCAAAACCCAACCGGTGGACCGTCCTTTCGACACCGGTAGCAACTTCGCCGGAGAAACCAAACACCATTTGTTTTATGCATTTTCCGGTTATCTCCGGCGTCCCTTGGTCGCACCACCGCCAGATCCGGGCTCCCGACGTGACGACAAACAAAACCCTACCGGCCAATCTGAGTTCTGACATCGAGAGGGGCATCATCGGAAAACTTTGATTTTTCCGGCAAGGTTGAACCTTTAAGGTTAGATCTGGCCTACTTTCCGGCAAGTTTTACGGATAATGAGTTAGATTCGAGTTGATTTAACTGAAACTCTTTATTTTCAGATGAATCGGGCAAATTTTGATGTTTCCGGCAAGATTCCGGTCGCCGTCCGGTGACCGAAATAATTTTGGTGAGTAAACCGGCTAGACCGAATGAACCGGTCGGTCCAACAGTCCAAATCTGACCCGTCCGACCCACCCGACCCATCCGACCCATTCAACTCAACCCGTCTGCCCGAGTTGACTCAGTGAGTCAGCTCACCCGAGTTGACTCAATGAGTCAAACCAGTTGACCTGTGACGTCAGCATGACGTCAGCGTTGACTTGATCGCTGACGTCAGCGTTGACTTTGACTTTGACCAAAAAGTCAAATTTTCCGAAAAAGCCCTATTTTATGTTTTTCAACGTCCTGAGTCCGATTTTGAAGCCCGTTTTGCAAAATTCTGACCCGAAAGCCTCCGAATCTGACCCTGAATCCGAGATTTCTTATACGTATTTAATTTTGGTTAAGAGCTCTCTGAATAAGGACTAAAATGAACTATTGTGTGATTGAAGGTACTCTCAGCTTCTTGAATACGAATGGTTGTTGGACATCAAATTCGAGTTCGATTGCAATTGAATGAGGTTTCATGAATCGACAGATATAGCTCGGAGTTAAGGTAATACATTACTACCCCTTGTATGCTTTATGTACATGTTGATACCTGGTTAAAGCATGCATGCTTATGATAAGTGTTTTGTGAAATCTGCTTAAGCTGAATTCGATACGAAAAATAAGTATGAGATGTTGGATATGAAATTACGAAAATGCCCTTGGAGCATAAGTATGACTAAACTACCCCTATGATAAAAGAAATGAACTAAAATCTGCATTTCGACATGATTATGTAATTTACACCACCCAAGATGTATGTTTTAATGAAAAGACTTCGGCATTAATATGCAATTCGTGTGATACAAACTTGGATAATCCCTCAAACTCTGTATAACACATGAATGAGAATTCTCTGGAAATATTGTTGAAATCCTAAGTCGATCCCTATGATAGCAATGCGTGAATTATATAAGAATAACGTTATACCCTCAAGTTCTGTAACGAAGGAATCGTCTATAAAGAGGCGGAGAGTTATGACGACTTAATTTCGTTTGAATACGTGAATGATGAAGGTACCAAATGATAATTCAGAAAGAAATGGTGGATTTATTCCAATTTCCAAAATGACTGAAAAGCTCTCTTGAGCTAAATATGCAGATATGCATTTGATGAAATTCTGAGATTTTATTAAGACTTTAAGGGCTAAAGCGCCCCTAAGTTCGATAATCACTCATGATATTAAAATAAGGTTGGAAGTTTTCTGCACAGAATATGAGTTCGACTACTCTGCGGCAGGTTTGGTGGTGAAATACGAAAGCAACCATTCAGATATACTATACAGCCAGATACATTAGAAGGGTTGGTTAGAAATGCAAGGTTGAGGTATGTTAGTTCGAATGGTTTTGGAGGCTCGACAAACTTCTGGAAATATTAAATATTGTGAATCGTCATATCATCATTAATGGGCTAAATTACGAAAATCACCCCTGATAGTTAAATGACCAAGAAGCCCTCGTTGGCCCAAGTAATCAAAATAGCCCCGAATATAACTAGTATCTTGAAAGATCTTGACGTAGAAATCTCTGAACGCTTGTTTGGATACCTGATGGGCAAATAGGAGTTTTGAGCCATCGGTTACGCCTTGTTGGTATAAATTACCAAAATGTCCGGGTATGATAAAATGACCATAATGCCCTTGTAAGCCTAAATGGCTGAATCACTCAAGATATGCCAAAGCTCTGAAAGATCTTGATATATCATCTCCTGAATATCTGAGTTAAACCGTTAGTATGAACCCCTTCTAATAGGGGCCACGTTTCAGAAATCCGTTCAAATCGTCACAAGTTCA
This sequence comes from Hibiscus tridactylites, assembly GCA_958450335.1. Classification (NCBI taxonomy): domain Eukaryota; kingdom Viridiplantae; phylum Streptophyta; class Magnoliopsida; order Malvales; family Malvaceae; genus Hibiscus; species Hibiscus tridactylites. The sequence continues at coordinate 69,683,947 of OY288286.1, forward strand.
ATATGTCTCATTCCGTAAATGCCAAGCATTTCTAAGAAATGATCTGTCCCATCTAGTGTGTTCCATGTGTGTACTATATTCTGTTGAATGAACTGCATGACATTCTCTGCCTACTTGATAGTATGATATGTTAGCTTGATATATGATGGAACAATCTGTTTGCATAATGTATACTGAAATGTCTGCTCTGCTCAATAGTATGCCCATTTATCTGTCAAAAGTATGAATTCTTCCGTTTCTGATGTTATAAATAAAATATCTGTTATATATATTCTGTTAACCATGTCTGGAATCTGAACACTGAATTCTGTCTGGGGTATACTGTTGGGTTATGATATGAAGTCTTTGTCGGTACAGCCCTGATCAAGCTGGTAAATCCTTATGGACTCAAGGTTTCCCCTTGAGTGGCACCTATGCCCATCGGGCCTAGGGTAAGTCCTTATGGACCTAAGGCACCCCCTTAGGTGGCACCTACGCCCATCGGGCCTAGGGTAAGTCCTTATGGACTCAAGGTTTTCCCTTGAGTGGCACCAATGCCCATCGGGCTTAGGGTAAGTCCTTATGGACCTAAGGCACCCCCTTAGGTGGCACCTACGCCCATCGGGCCTACGGTAAGTCCTTATGGATGCAGTTCTGGGGGACTGCATATTGGTGTAAGGTTGGAGGGTATTTCTTGTAAACTTCAGTATGAACATTGGACATTTGCATTTAATCTGTTATGTGCTCATGTGATATAATGTTAGGTACTTATGTATGTTGATCTGTACTTATGTATGTTGATATGTACTTATTGGAACACACTAGACGCCAAACTCTCTGATTCCTACCTCGTATGTTAACAGCCTATATAATTTCCGTTTAATTCTTAAGGTCTGATTAAAGAACACACTAGGCGTTAAACTCCTTGTTTTCATCTTCTCAATCTATCAGATTGTAATATTCTCATCTGTTACTCGATGAGTGAATAAAGAACAAGTGTTGTTATTTCTCAAGTATAATGTTACCCTGAAATAAAGGAAAGGGAAAAGAAAATTGTCACTTCTTGGATCATCATGAAAATGTTATGCTTACCATATGTCTACATGAACGTATAGCATCTTTTGGTAGTTCTGTATTACTGAGCTTTCCCAAGCTCATGTTGTTTTTACCATTTCAGGATAAAAGATCAGACAAGTTGCACCTATCAACGTCGGTATGGAAGTTTCTTCGGCTCGTCAAGGAGTATGGTATCTGTGTAACTAGGGGGCATGTGTGTTGTGTTTGTATTATACAAATGAGTCTGAAACTATTTTCCGCAACTGGTATTATGATTGTTTTATCATTTTGAACGATTTCTGAAATTGTATTTTTAAATTAGATATTTATTTTATGGTTTTAAAGGTTTAACCATATGTTTATTTGAAATTTTTCAGTGGGTCGCTCTTGTGACCCTAATGTGACTTCCTAGGATCCGTGAAACGCATAGGCGGGTCTAGGGGGTTACAATTATCGTCGAGCATTATTAACTAACATTTTTAATAAATAAAGACCACGATCAAGTCATACTAATTTTTTTGAATATGCATTATATTTAACAGTTAAAGGAATACAAAGTACTCACACCTTTTACAATACAAATATAATGTAGAACAAAACAGCAAAAATATAAAGGTGTGAAAGAAGTTGAACATACCAAACCTAACACTGTTAGAAGAAATCTTCTAAAATAAAAATCCAGAAAAGCAGACGAAAGAACTACCACCAAGCAGATTTGAATAAGAATTCGACAAAGTAGAAGAAAAATAAGAAACAAACATGAAAAAACGAAACATTCATCGAAAAGATGAATTTTATTTATGTACAGAACCAGCAGAACGGTCAAAGGCCGCCGCCGGTAAAAAAACAATGAAGAAGAAGAACTTGAAAAATGTTTTGTAACCGCCTTAGAGAAAATGAAGAAATGGAGAAGTGGAAGTCATACTATTATTGGATTAAAACCATTTAGAGAAATGATAGAAATATATCTATATTTAAATCTTTAGTTAAATTGACATCGTGAATTAATAAGTGTTAAATTAGTTTGGAAAAAGATAAAAGAAAATTAAGGGTAAACTACACTGGGGTCACCCAATTATCACCATTTTCCTATTTTGGTCCCTTCCGTTATATAGTTCTCCTGTTTTGGTCTCCACCGTTAAATACCTAACGGTTTTGCTGACTTGGCTTATTTTTACTCTAATATTTTTAATCATTTCTCTCTCCTCCCCATATTATTTTTATTTAATTTTATTTACACAATCTTATGGTGACACGTGCCACCACCATATTAATGAAGAAAACCCAAAGAAAAATTAAATACTCACCTTGCGCCGCTAGAATTCAAACCCGCGCACAACAGCGTGCAAGGCCAGCACAAGAACCAACTGTGCTAGGCCAAATACTTAATTTAAATCTACTAACACACACACACACACACACACACACACACATATATATATATATATATATGGTTAATGAATATAAAAACAACACATGGTTAATGAATATAAAAAGTATGGAATGACTCGAACACAATACCTCATTCATAAATTGTTAGTTGTATCCCAAACAGAGACTGCATATACTTGTTAACTGTGCTAGGCCAAATACTTAATTTAAATCTACTAACATTTATATATATATATATATATATATAAATGGTTAATGAATATAAAAACAACACATGGTTAATGAATAAAAAAAGTATGAAATAACTCGAACACAATACCTCATTCATAAATTGTTAGTTGTATCTCAAACAGAGACTGTATATACTTGTTAGTTGTGATTTTATAAATGGTACATTGTTTATTTCTTTGTACCTTTTATAAATTGTTAGTTGTACCTCAAACGGAGATTGCATATACTTTTCTTGCAGGAGAAAACATTTTCGAGGCTTTATGCATTTCATTTGTACTTGAAATTAGTTTGTTCTTTTATATAGTGAATGTGAACTGTGTTTTAGTGGCCCATTTACATGTTATGTGATAACCATAGTGTAGGTTAGTACGTGTAAGTATGGGAATATATTATGTATCTTGTACTTATGGAAAGCTTTTTTAGTAGGATATCTTTAGAGATCATATCTAGGGTAATATCTTGCAAATTAACTATATAATATTTAGTTTCCTAGAATACTAAGTCAGTCTTTGTATATATATTTCTACTCTTCTATGAATAAAATTAAGAGAGAATTTCTTATAATTCTACATGGTACCAGAGCAGATCGATCCTTTCTTTTCTGCTAATGCTCCTAAGTATCTTTGGGGATGCTCTTCTTACAGCAACCTACCTCAACAATAGGATGCCTAGCAAAACTTTAGGTTTAAGATTCTTTCCCAAATCCTTTAGCAACATTTTCCTCACTTTAAACCTTTCTTTTCTGACCTTTCTCTTCAAGTTTTTGGATGCACAACCTTTGTTCATGTGCACAACTAATATCGAGGTAAACTTGATCCTAGGTCCTTAAGATGTATCTTTTCAGGGTACTCATCGACTCAGAAGGGTTACGAATGTTACTCTCCCATTAGAATTTTTTTATCTCTTTTGGTGTTACCTTTTTCGAACACCAACCTTATTTTGACATGACTGTTATTCATGGAGAGATTTACAGGGAATTTCAGTCCTTGCGTGATCTACAATCTTTTCCTCTCTTACCTATCCTTGATGGTGAAACCACTAGTACTTCAACACAATCTTCACAACAGCCTGGTCCTTCGAATGAAGTTGTTGTTGTTGTCCCTAATAATCCAATAGATACACCTTCCCTACAATAGCCTTGTCCTTTGCAAAGTTCCAGTCTTCATACAACACCTCCTCCAACTCTTAAAGCCATATCACATTTATCCCCAAATTACAGACAAACAATTCAATGTTTATACCAGAAAGAAAAGAACTCTCCTTGAGGCTATTATTCAACATAATACTTGCCAAGAGCTAGTTTTGAGCCATGCTACTATCGAAACATGAGGTAATGATATTACTCAAGACTCTACTATTGTTGCTTTAGATGATTTTCCAATTACTACTAGAAAGGGAGTAAGAAAATGCACCGCTCATCCCATTAACATATTTGTGGCCTATGGAAAATTGTTATATGATTTTAAAGCTTTTACAGCTAGTCTTGACAGTGTACAAATTCCCAAGACAGTAGAAGAAGCTCTTGAAAGTCTCGAGTGGAGGAAGGTAGTAGAAGAAGAGATCAAGGCACTGCAAAAGAACAATACTTGGAGCCTAACCAATCTACCAGAAAAGAAGTGAGCTGTTGGGTGTAAATGGGTGTTTACAGTGAAGTATCACTTAGATGGAAGTGTTGAAAGATACAAGGCAAGGCTTGTAGCTAAGGGATATACTCAATCTTATGGAGTTGACTATCAAGAAACTTTTGCACCAGTGGCCAAGTTCAACACTATCAGAGTATTACTTTCAGTTGCTGTAAATAAAGACTGAAATTTGCACCAACTGGACATTAAGAATGCATTTCTTAATGGAAATCTTGAGGAGGAAGTATACATGGAGGTTCCACCAGGTTTGCAGGAAAGATCAACAAAGAGAATAATATGCAAGTTAAATAAATTCTTATATGGATTAAAGCAATCCCCTAGAGCTTGGTTTGATCGATTTGCTAAGGCTATGGTTCAGAATGGATTCCAGCAAAGTCAGGCAGACCATACCTTGTTCAAAAAGGTAAGACCAAATGGTAAGATAACTCTTCTAATAGTTTATGTTGATGATATAATTATTACTGGGGATTTTGTGGAAGAGATAGAGAAATTGAAGACTGCTCTCGCAAAGGAGTTCGAAACAAAAGACTTGGGAAGCCTTCGATACTTCTTGGGAATGGAGGTAGCAAGGTCTAATGAAGAGTTAGCCATTAATCAGAGGAAATATATTCTGGATTTACTAACAAAAACCAAAATGTTTAAGTGCTGGCCAGCTGAGACTCCAATGGAACGAGGCTTGAAATTCAACAAAGATGGAATGGGAAATCTTGTAAACAAAGAGTCCTACCAAAGGATGGTATGAAAACTAATTTATTTATCACTTACTCGACCTGACCTAGCATATGCAATAAGTATAGTAAGCCAACATATGAGTGATCCTCGAGAAGAGCATATAAAGGCAGTAAATAGGATTTTAAGATACTTAAAATTTACACAAGGATCTGGGCTTATTTTCAGGAAAAGTCAAGACAGAACAGTCAAAATCTACACAAACTCAAGCTGGACAGGTGAATTGACATATAGAAGATCTGTAAGTGGCTATTGTACTTTTGTATGTGGTAACTTAGTCACTTAGAGAAGCAAAAAACAGGTTGTGACATCAAGAAGCAGTGCAGAAGTAGAATTTAGAGCCATGACTCTTGGTATATGTGAAGAAATTTGGATTAAAAAGCTTATTACTGAACTAGAACTAGATGAAAAAGCAGAGTTTGAAGTTCACAGTGACAATCAATCAGCAATGAGCATAGCAAGGAATCCAGTTCAACATGACATAACAAAACATATTAAAATAGAGTGATCTATGAAAAGGCCAACAATGGGACTGTGAAGCTCAACTACATTCCTACCACGAGCCAAATTGCTGATGTTTTCACCAAGGCACTTCCAAGAGTGACCTTTGATGATTTTTTTATCCAAACTGGGTGTATACAACATATACACAACAGTTTGAGGGGGAGTGTAGGTTAATACGTGTAAGTATGAGAATATATTATGTATCTTGTACTTATGGAAAGCTTTTTTTAGCAGGATATCTTTAGAGATCATATCTAGGTTAGCATCTTGTAAATTAACTATAGAATATTTAGTTTCCTAAAATACCAAGTCAGTCTTTGTATATATATTTTTACTATTCTATCAAATAAAATTAAGAGATAATTTCCTACAATTCTACACATAGGATTTCAATGGAGAAGGCCATAAAGAATAAAGTTGCCAAAGTAGTGGTGCCTGCAATTGATGTCATGTTTCAGGCACTAAGGTTTGTAAACAATAACCCCTTGAGATGAAGTATGAATTAATTCTATGGTTTTCTCACTATGACTACTTATTGCATGTTTCTATTTAGCGAATTTAGAGCCAAAATAGCCTCACCTATAAGCATTCTAATGATGCTTCCTGAACTCTTTTACCATCAAGATCAAAATGTCTGTGCATCCTCCAAAGTGCTGACTCTTGAAATTAGTCTGTTTTAGAAATTCCTTTTAACAGTTACATTGAAATACAAAATGTATTATTTTGTTATGCTGCTTGAGGCTGAGCTTGTGAATGTAACTGGTACAACCAAACCATTACGGAAGATTAGGTAAATTCCTTCACTTTTAGGAGTGTAATTATGCACTCTGCTGTTTATGGATGTATTTAAAACTATGCCCTGTTGCATCTTTGCTTTTATTTAGATATGTGTTGTGGTTTCATTTCTTTGAGATGTATTTCAGAACTGTTGTTAGTGCACTAAGGTAGGGTAAGAGAATAAAGTACTTTAAAAGGGTCGTGTTCATTTTTTCTTTGAAATCTTGAAGTTGATAGAGCAATCTTAACTCTAGTTTCTACATGCACAAAAAGAAAAGAAAATGAAGCTTATGGCAATCAGAAGAAATATAACGCTTAAACCTTAAATAGTATTGACCATTTTGAGCTGTCAATAAGGGTTTCAACCATTGGAAGTGTGCCGATTATAGCTCATATGTTAGAATGACTTTGGTATAAGTTCAGAATTTTAATGATTATTGTCAGAGATTAGTAAAATCGTTTTCTTTTATATGTTCAAATAATTGATTGACTTATTTGTCTGTTGTTTTGCAGTATTATTATTTTAGCAGTCATATATGTCATGTAAATGTATTTGTGATGTTTCACGTGTTCAGTCTTATAGAGTTTATGATTACATGTCCCCATTCACTACAACAGTTATAGTTCTTTTTCCCCTTGCGATCATTTGTCTTAACAATTTATGTTTCACGTGTTTAGGTCAGATTTATTAGATCTTAATTCTTTCATTATCTTTTTCAGATCTGAGCAAGACAGGGAACCAGAACCTGAGACTGTTTCTAAAGTTGTTGGCCGTGGTGCTGTTGAAGAATCTGAAGTTGATAGTTTGTATTTTATTGTGATATTTTTAAATAAAGCTGTTGTTCCTATTTAAAGGAACAGTTTTGATGGTCGTACTAGACATGTACGAGTAAGATTGAATTACATGTTATGGTAAACAAGAAGTTTACAAATTCAAAGATATATACACACATATATATAGTTGGCATGATCGGTTAGACCATCCTGATCAACAATGGTGCAGAAATTATTGAGATTTACATGCACATGTATTAAAAGAACCTGTAATTCTTGTGGTGCTTATTCTCAAAGGAATGGATTAAATTCCACTTATTAAAGAACGTGAAGTTCTTGTGTTGCTTAAAGGAATTGATTAAATTCCACTTACTAAAAGAACCTGAAGTTCTTGTGTTGTTTGTTCTCAAAGGATATAGATGATCTCACTTACCAAAAGAATTAGAACTTAAAGTTCTTGTACTAAAGTTAAAATTGTATGTCTTGCATATCTGAACGAAATATGGGCCCATATATCCACAAATGTGGAAAGTTTTATATGATTTTAGTAGATGCATCTACATTGTTTTATCGACTTACAACCAGAAGTTTGTGAGATTGATTCTAAAAGATTCATATTATGCAGTTAGACTATTCGTCTTGAAAAGCTAGTGGGTTTATATTTTAGGCTATATTAGTTGTTACAAAGCCTATTGATTATGAAAAATATAGTTTAGCAAAATTTCAATTGGATGCCTCTTATTTAATAGCAAACTATGAGAACAAAAGAGTTATTATTTATATGGTGTTTCCATATAGCAACACTGATACGCATCAAGCCAACGAGTTATAATAAACTCCCCGTTATGATTGGTTTTTGGTCAGAAACCATATATTTCTCATTTTATGATTTTTGAATGTGCGATATGAATTGCTCCACCACAATGCACAAAATGGGTAAATAAAAAAGGTTGAGAATATATATTGAATACGAGTCTTCTTTTATGTTTAAATTCTTAAACATTAATTGGAGAATCATTTATGACATAATTTTTCTCAACATCAGGGGAGATAATAATCAGCTGGATAGAGTAAAATGAATTATCATTATCTAGATCCTCGTATATGAACTAGAAGTTCATAAGATAATTCATGTTATTACATGTCAACTGCCAAACATATTTACTGACCCAATGAGAGTAATTAAGTCTCATATACCAGCTGAAATACTCTAAATTTAAATTACATGTTAGAGCGAGAGAATGTAAATCATGCCTGAAGCATGATAGTTGAAATGGTTCCAATGATCAAAATTCTCGTAAATAGAAAGTAATATGAGATGGTCATATATTGGAGGCGGGTGCTCCTAAAGAGACCCAAGGCATAACAAATAATAAAACTCTATAAGAGTTTCAGGTACTTGAAATAAAGATTGAAATATTGAAAAGATCTCGATGAGTTGTCATTACGAGAATGGAACCAGAAAATTAGAAAGTTGTCGACAACGATTTTACAAACAATTTTACATAAAATACTTCTATAGAAGTAAAGAAAGAAATCGAGGATCTTGTATAAAATCTATCCAGAAGTATAGATATTGAATTGACCAATGTTGAAAGACGCTTTGAACTTCTAAAATAGAAGTATTTGGACCAGCAGTCCAAACACCTGAAGGTGTAATGCAAGTGAGGCACAAATAAGTAGTCGTAAATACGACTTGAACTATGATTTATGAAAAGTTTTAATTACTTTATGGTGGATGCAATTACTTTGGCAGTTATTGAAAATTTTACATGCGTCTAATTATTTATGGATCCATATTTATCCTTGAAGGATCTAAAATGCTATAAGCATTTGGAAATTTTTGAGGAAATTTATTTAGACATGTCTCATGAATATTTTGGCGCATTTGGTATATTTGCCTTAGTGAATACTAATTGAGAAAATACTATAAGAATGATCAGATTTCCTTATGTATTTTATAAAGGAGTTTGGATCAAGATCCATTATGATAATTTTAGAACTCCTAAAGAGCTTCAAATTGAAAACTCATGAAGTACTTTCAATACAAGTACTTGAATCTTGACATCAAGTTTATCTCGACCTAAAGATCGAGCATTTTTATATATTTCTTTTGTCTATGAATAGACATAAGCTGAAAGAATCTTAAAGAAGATTCAATATGAATATAACATATCTATTGAGTATCTCAATAGTTGTAAGATTGTTGGATGTGAATAAAGATAATTATATCTTTTTCTTGGTCTTGAAGCACTATATATTAGTTGGTCAAGAAATATCTATGAATATACAAAGATCATTACATTTAGATCTTCAAACATTTGTTGATGCCTCCTCAAATGTCGTATAAATAAGTGTTATGCACGAGGCAAGCCAAAAAAATGTGTTTGGCTAAGACCATTGACCTAACATATCCAAAAGATATGTGGATTTACTTTTACAAGATATGATAAAAGCTATCTTGTGTGAAGATAATGCAAGATGTATATCTCAGTTTGAAAGTAGATACATCATGGAACATATTACTCCAAAGTTTCATCACTCACGATCTTTAGAAAAATGATATTCAAGATTAAATTATGAAGATTCAAAGATCTTCTGTGATGTTTGCATGAGGGGGAGTAAATACGCGTTGCACTTTTTTTCCCCTTAACCGAGGTTTTGTCCCAATGGATTTTCCTGGTAAAGTTTTTAATGAGGCAACATGTTATGCGTATCAAAGATGTGTGTACTATTTTTCTTTCACTAAAGAATTTTTTTCCCACTGAGTTTTTATCTTAGTAAGGTTTTAACGAGGCACATTATCTTCATAGACATCCAATGAGGAGTGTTATGAATATTTATCTATGTGGATGTCTATCATGATTAGAACTTTATCAAAGGAGTTTGATTTATTTATTATTAAGAATATTATCTCTATAAATTAGAGTTTAATGTATTATGTACTTTTTATGCCTATAAATAGATGATTCATTGAAGGCATTGTATACAAGTCTATTTTTGAGAATAATACAAATCTTCATCTTTCTCTCATCTCTTTGTTCTTCTTGTTCTTATTCTTGTTCTTCTTTATTTTATTCACAACATATCTCAATTAATTAAACTAACATTTTCTCGAGAGTTACTTGATTTATCAAAACACCATTTTTTAGTTTTATTATTTCCATTTTGTTTTAGTTAATATTTTATTACTTATTATTTTTAAAAATAATTTTTATTTAAGTACTTTGTAACGTACTATTTTTCTCATTTTAAGTACTTCCAAAGCTGTTTCATTAAACAACTTGGTACCTTAAACTTACATCGATAGACAGATGATGAGGTAGTGAAATAGTGTTCTCTTTTTAACACTTTGATAAGGTGCAAATATCTAAGCTATTCGAGCTTGAATATCATAATATGAACATTTTTTTACTAAAATTGTTCATTAAGTTTCAAATTGAATTTTTAAATATATCAAATCAAATTAATATGTATACACGAAAACTTCAAATTAAAAATATAGAATATAATAAATTCAATAAGTAATTTCAGTAAAAAAGCAGACAAAATTATCTTAAGAGATTCAGATTTAATTATTTTTTTTAAAAGGTTATTATATTGTTAAATGGTTAAAAATATGTATCAATCGTAGGGGTGCTTAACGAGTTGAGCAGCTCACGACTCGGTCAAGACTCGGTAAACGCTCGACTCAGGTTGACTCGACTCGAACTCGACTCGATAGGTTTGCGAGTAACTCGTTAATTTTTTAAAATATTTGTGGATTGTTACTTTAGTTTTAATATGTTAGTTTGATTAGTTTGTGGATTGTTACTTTAGTTTTAATATGTTAGTTTGGTGTATTTGTGGATTGTTAGTTTGAAATTTAGACTTTAAAAGTGTTTTATACACTCTTTTGATTTTTTGGTTAAATTTGTTAATATATGTTAATATTAAGCGTCATATAGTATTGTTAAATTTTACTTTTTAGTTTAAAATAAGGCAAACTTTTTAGTGAGTTTAATGAGCACGAGTCGAGCTTAATGAGCAGTAGAGTTGAGCAACAATTTTTTTTAATGAATACGGGCACAAATTTTAACGAGCTTAACGAGCAATGAATCGAGTTGAGCAACAAAATTTTTAACGAGGATAAGGGGATATAATAAAAAGATTTACAAAATCCAAAATTGTTTTACTTTAATTTATTAATTTATAAATAATTGTTTCTTCTTCTTCTTTTCGCTTTTATTTCGCTTGAAATTAAGGACATTTCACTTGGATTTAAATCAAATTAATGCGCAGCTAATGTGATCAAATTTGTTGGGCTTCGATTTACGTACTCCTTTAATTGAATGACACTTAACAGTAACCAAAGATTTTTAATTATATCTAATTAAAATATCTTTTCCTCTTCATCATTACAGTTTTAAAGTGATCGTATTCGTAACCACTATTTTTGTTTATGATACAACTTTAATCAATCTGATAATCACATTCAAATAATAAAAAAAAAACATATTTTTTCTTTTCCTTCGATTCAATTAAGAAGGAAAATGATAATTTACAACTTATAATAACTATCAAAGAACTTTTTGTAATTGAAGAACCTTTCTCTTTTCCAGTTAAAGATCAGTTCTATGTTTCCTATTTCAATTAGTGCGGCTGCTGATTTTGCTTCAGATCAACAACCACAACGCTAACATTATCGGTGCTATGCCTTGCCAAGGCTAATTTCGTTAACAGAATTGAAGCGTCCCAACACGCCTGATCAGAACCCTCGGATGCGCCACCTTTGACCGCCGCATCATTACCCGCAATCCCCGGTCGCGTTGGTGGCCTTTCAGCGGCTAAACACATACGCGCCACCCCACATGCTGTATCATTTGTCACTACATCCCACAATCCGTCGCTCGCCAGAATCAAACAGTCGTCTCCGCTTTTTCTCTCCGTTATCGTCACCTCCGGCTTCGGTATAACAAATGGTTTCAAATAATTATCACCTGACGATTAATTAAACAAAAAATCAGATAAATTTTAAAAATAAAAAATAGTTCAAAAAGGAGAAAAAATCGTTTTAAAGCTTACCGATTGCTCTAGACATGGCTAAAACGCCAAGAACTCTAGGGCCATCCCAGTAAATTACTCTGCCACCAGCTTCTTGGATCCGGAGCAATTCATCGGGTCGATCCGGCTGCAATCAAATAAATAATTTGTTTTATAAATTTAATTTATTTCAGTGGAGGACTGGAGGCGCGTGAAATTAATTTAATTTTTAAATAAAATAAAATAAAATAAAAATGCCTCACCTTGTGATCGTCGGAGAGAGGAAAAGCTGCGCCGTTCCGACATAGAACGGCACGCGAATCACCGCAGTTTGCGACGATTATCTTATCCGGAGTGAGAAGAGCAACCACCGCGGTGGATCCAACGGCGTCGCACTGTGGAGCTTGAAGTTCGCATCGGCAAGTCGAACTCTCCTTATTGTCCACTGTCCATTCTTGAACTTCTTCATCCATCCTTTCAAAGCTTCTCTCAATCGTCTTCTTCCACTCAATCGCCGTATTACGGCCACATGCTTCGACTTCTTCTCTCAGTATCTCGTGAAACCGATCTCTACACTTCATTGCAACCTTCACAATAAAAACAAAAGGTCAGTTATAACAGAACTAATCAATTTTAAATAATAAAATTGAATTTTTAAGAAATATTTTTAAGATTTGGTTTCGTACATGAGTGCAGCCATGGCCATCGAAGACGCCGAAAAAGTGAATATCCGGCGAAATTTGAACTTGAGTGCTTTGTTTACAAAACGAAGGGTGAACCGAAACTGCATCTTCCATATCTCGTCTCCTTCCACAAACGGAAGACGTCCCGAACTTCGGCCATTGCTTTCCTCCTCCCACGGAAATTTCAGTTTCTAATTTTACTGTTTTATAAACACCGTCATCTTTTGCTATCTTTTCAGTATCCGAGTTCTGAACTGCGTTAACACAGTCCCGAGAAGATACCGGAAGGAAGATATCACGATCCAGCTTCTTGCGTTTCCGGTCGTTTTGTAAGGGCGGTTCAACAGCGGCGTCGGCTACTACCTTATAGGGAGGAAGCTCCAATCTCCGACAACGAGAAGCTCGTAAGGTTGGCTCAAGCGTAGCTACCACCTCACTTTCTCCGACGACTCCACCGTAAGCTCCAGCCATTTGGCTACTAAATTACTCTTCAATGAAGAAGAAGGTTCGTTGCAGAATAGGAAGGACCCATTTTTATACTGGGTGGGAGGAGAGGTTTTTGTAGTGAGAAGGTCTAACCTACGAACGGGCAGACTGACCGTCACCGTTCGGGTAAGGTGAGCCGACACGTACAATTGGTGTGACGTCCATTTACTGAATACAAGAAGGTAGTCTGCAGTCTGCACCCTCTTTTTCATCAGATTCGTTGAAGAAATGACAATTGTTAGCGGCTTTCATGAATTAAGTTGGACACGTTGGCCAATCATTCAACCACACGCTTTTGAAATCACCCTTGTGTATTGACACGCATGTCGTCTAGAGGGAGGGACGACTCCTCTTTTGCCTCTCATTAAGTAAGAGTTCGATCGAGTCGAGTCAAAAAAATTTGAGTTAATGCGTCATATTTAACAATTCAAATTTTATTTGAATTTTTTTTTATTCAATTCGAGCTCCAGTCGAGTTGAGTTTTAGAATTCCTATATAAATTTAATTGTAATTATTTATCATGTTTATAGTACGGTTTGATTCTAATTTAAATAACTTTCCCCACTCATATAAGATATATATATATATATATATATATATATTTCTTTATATTTTTTATATGTGGCATATATTTTTTCATATTATATATATATAAAGAAAAATTGAAGGACTCAACTTGAACTAAAAAATAAATACACTAATTAATAAAAAAATTGAGTTATTTGAATTTTTCATTTTACAACCACTTTATTTGAAATTTTCTCGAGTCGAGTTTATAAAATTTTGAGTCTAGTCAAAACAAGATGAGTTTTTTCGCGTTGAGTCAAAAAATTCAAAAAATTTTCCAGTTGAGCCGAGTGTTGCTCACCCCTACCGCTCATTGTATTGTCTTTTGAAATTAACTCGTTGATTTAAGTGAGATAAGATACCATATTTCTTAAATAACGTTAAATGTTTAGATTTTGTTATTATAAATAAAAAAAATATTCTCATAATAAATTTTTATAATACTTGATCTAAATTAATCGATTAATGAATTATACTTTAAAATTAATATATATTTTTCTAACTCAAATCCAAGATAGTTTTTGCTTGAACGAACAATGCAAAGAAAGGGTCCACGTAAGAGGAGGAGGAGGGCGAAAAGAAAGGACACGTTAGGGAGCAAATGTCATGGTCGATTGACGCCTCCGCAGAAAATCTGAGACTTCTCTGTACCCAATATTCAACACGTGTCTGATTGGCGTGATTCCAAAGGTTCCCTTCTTTGCTGGCGCAATACCACTTTAGGGCACTCCTCAGTCCTCACAGAGCCGATGTTAGAGGTCGAGGGTAAAAACATAAATATTAAAAAGTAGAGGGCAAAACCTGTTATTTTTGGTAATAGTAGAGGACGTGTAAGGTTGTGGTTGAAATGTTGAATGAAAGCTTGGAAAGAAGGAAGTAGGGCCCATAGACAGCATTAAAGTGGAAAAGGTAGGCGGGGGGATCAATGAGCAGAAGAAATCCAACCAGCCACGTAGGGGGTTTCAGCTGGCTGCCATTAGCTGACGCCTCAAAATATCACTTCCACGTGACTGGCGAAAGCATTGTATTCTTCACTGGGAGGCGTTCCACGTGACCTACCTCTTTCAAACACATAGGGACTTTCTATACAAATTGGTATTTTTCACAGTAATAGTTTTTCGCTATATAAACATTAGGCTTAGCTACAAAATAAACGATCAAATTATATTTTTTTATTTTTGACTTATTAAAATAAGTGTTTAAAGTTTATTATGTTATTATTTTTTAAATAACGGCTGTTAATATTTAAAAAAAAATAATTTAAACACTTTATTTAAAAAATTAGGCACTTCAAACAAAAACAAAAAAAGAGCGCTTAGTTTTCATTTTTTTAAGGATGTTATCAGAAAATAGTAGCGAAGTAAATTTTAGGCACCTATTTTAAACAAAAGAAAATTTAGTCTCTTAAAGTAAAAAAAAACGTATAGTTTAAACACTTATTTTATAGTTAAGCTTAAATATTATAAAGATATATCTGAGTAAAATAGTTTGGTAGTCTTAATTTAAATTTTCACAAACTATGAATCAACAAAACCTGAAAAATTAATAACTAGACTTGTTTCGATAGATGTTTTGAAAAACCAAAATAAAATCACGAACTAAATTAAAAATATAAAAAGTAGAGGTCAATTGAGAATTTTTTTAGTAAGTTAGACGTCTGAATACAATTTTTAAAATTTAAAGCGTTTAGTTAAAGTACCTAAAGTGTTTAAACTTTGTTCAAAAAAAAGTGTTAGAAAAAGTAAATGAAGTCAAAATAATTAGGGTTGATTAACTTCATGCAGACAGGTGAGGAAGGCGTGAGGTTAAAAGCTGATGTTTCTGGAGAAAACCTTTGAAAGAAGCTTTTATTTTTGCAGGGATATGTTTGGAGTGCTCTGTAAAAAAGAGATGTGCTGGGCTGGGAGTGCAAGTGGAAAATTAATTTGGGTGTGCAGGGACAGAGTAAAATATTAAGGGTAAAAATAAATTTTTAATAAAAATATATATAATTTTTTTTAAAATATAAAATTTTAAATTTTTATGAGAGACACCCTTTTAAATATTTTTAAATTATCGAATACTAGAAGATTTAAAATCATTGATGGGTCCAAAATTTATTGTTATTTTCAGACTACAAGTTGTAAGCCCTTACGTTTCTCTTATTTCAAGCGAAAAGTCTCGGTCTCGTAGCTCGTTTAAAGCTCTTTTTGATAATATTGATTAAATTTTGTTGCATTGGTGTACGGTCAAATATCGGGAGGGATAACGGGGATAATGACTAATTTGTATAATATGTAAATTTATAAGACCTAAATTTTTGCTAGGTCAAAAAATTAAGGGCACAGGTCCATCTTTTTAATTTCGTCCATGTTTGACATCAAAAGATTCAAAACCCTTAGTAGAAAATCAAGTACCCCAAAAACATGCACGACAGGACACCATCCAAATTAAGCCCTATACATAAACTCTAAATTTTAACAAAAACTAAGCACCTAAATCCTAATATATAAACCCTAAATTTTAACACTAAATCCTAACTGCAAACCCTAATTTAAAGTACTAAATTAAAGCACTAAATTAGGAGTAATAGTCAGAATTTAGGATTTAGTGTTAAAATTTAGGGTTTATATATTAGGGTTTAGGGCATAAATAGAGGCACCGAAAACTAAAAGTTTTCACGAGCGTCTTAGTTTTAGGGTTAATATATTTAAATTAAGGTTTATGGTTTAAGAGTTTAGGTGTATGAGTTTTGAATTTAGGGATTGTGGTTGAAATTTATAGTTTAGGGTTATAATTTAGTGTTTATAGTTTAAACCCTAAACCCTAATATATAAACCCTAAATTTTAACACTAAATCCTAAATTTTGACTATTACTCCTAAATTCTAAATCCCTACACATAAACTCCTAAACCCTACGCCCTAAACTAAGCACCTAAACACTAAAACCAAAGCACTTGTAGAAATTTTTAATTTTCACAGTCAGTGTATAAGATAATAATCATATATATATATATATATATATAAGCAATCATTATATACCGGTATATTAATTAGTGATTTATGATTCTAATAATTCTGAAAGGGCACCTGAAGATTCTAATCATCATCATCCTCATCGTGAGATGAAACGTAGAATTGGATACTCAAAACCAGAAAAAAAAAAGACTGAAAATTGTTATGCTATATATAGCAGACATTGTTGGAAAATAAGCTTTTCATCTGCACAATTATAGGCGAGCCCTTGGCTCCTTCGTAATTTTCAGTGAATATCAAAGCCTGAGCTCAAGATCCAAGTCCTCCAAGGAACCTGCAACTGCAGGCTTAACTCCAACAACTAAAAATGGCAGCTTTGAAACACCAACCTTTCTTCTCTTGTAATTGATTGCCACATCATCATCAAAACTCGAAATAACATTCCCCAGAGTTGTTTTTGCAGTGGAATCTGACCTAAAAAACCCACCTTCATGTTCTTCTCGAACAATGGAACTAGTAGTAGCAGTAGCAGCAGGTCGATGTGGGAATTTAGGGGCAGGTTCGGGACTATGAGACTGTTTGAGCTTAGCTCTATCCCTTCTATGAACATTCATATGACCACCCAGAGCCTGAGCCGACCTGAATTCTCTCCGGCAAAAACTACAGGTATATGATCTGGGAGGCCATATGCATCCCCCTAAAGACCCAGCTGCATCTTCTGCAAATGCTTTTTCTTCCCAACTCTCACCACTCGACACTTGAAAATGGGAGTTCAAAGACAAAGACTGTCTCCTCATCAACATCCAATACCGAGCCTGCTCCATCGTGTTTTCTTTCCAGTTTCCCTTGAAATATGAGTTGGGGACTAGGTTAAGGCTATTATATAAGAAGTGAGAATACAATGTATTGGACACTCAAAACTACTTTGAGAATCTATGAGAATAGGGGAAAAGCCTGGACTGAAAAATTCTCCTAGTTAGCTTTTTGGAGGCTTATTTAATTCGTTAACATGTTAAAAAGACCCGAGTTTGAACAGTTTGTCTGTAATATTATTTTGAGAAACGTACAGTTAGAAAAGTTTGATCACGTTCTTCAAACAACATGGTAACAAACAGAAGAGTTGGATTTCTCCTTTTTCTTCTCTCAACTGAATGCTTAAACAAGCATCCAAAAAGAAAAGTGGGTAAGGTCAATAATTAAGACCTGACAAGCCTACTCTTTAACGTATTCGATGGATTCATCACTAAGCTAATTACACATAATAATATATACTAATGTTTTCCTGCTCTAATTTGACTCAGCAGCTCAACTTTTCAACTCTTTCAAATCAGAATCAGTGGCCAAATTATTAAAATTCTAATTAAGGTTGCATTGTTTATGTCATACGTTATATGACTTTAGAGATAAATTGAAGGGTTATTGGGAATTGTAAATATGGCAGTCAGAAAGTTATTAAAAGCTTGATTAAGATTACTTTATTTCTTAAATTAATCCATGTCCTTCCAAATGATTACTTTTTCTTCTTTGGATAATATTGTACACGAGCAAAACTAAAAAAAAAACCCAAATAATTAGCGGTCCAAATGACGTAGGGGTAGTTGGATGACATAAGTAAGCTGTTGAAGTTTTTTTTTAATTATCTTGTTCGTATCTTTGTCTGAATTACATTACATTATCAAAAATTGCCAAGAAATGATTCCTTGTTTACATGGCCCAGATTTGTATAGCTCTTAAGAGCTTAAACCATAAAATAGAAAAGAAGAAGAAGACGAAGAAGATGAACAATAAATAATAATATAATCATGAACTATTCCACCTAAAGCGTCTCCATTCTTCAACTTGTTGGTGTACAAGGAAAATTTTAAGGAAAAAAACAAAAATAAATATACACGTTGATATATATATTTAACCAAAAGTAACATAAAAAACACTAAATAAATGTTATGGATTTTGATTCATAAATAAATCCAATATATATTTAGATTAATAATGTATAATTGTTACTCTTAAAAGCTACTCATTATATTGTAGTATTTTCTAATTCTCACGAGTGAGAATATTTCTAGAACTTTGGTGTGGAATTAGTTTGAGTTTTATCTTTCCGGAAGAGGATTTGTAATCAAGAAAACTAATATATATATATATACCATACATCAGCTGTGGAAATATTTTGTTTCCACAAGCACTTTAATTTTAGGGTTTATATTTTAAGGGTTTAGGTTTATGTGTTTAGAATTTAAGAATTGTGGTTTAAATTTAGAGTTTAGAGTTTAGGGTTAGAATTTAAAAGTTATAGGTAAAAACCTAAATTCTTAACATATTACCCTAAAACCTAAACCTAAACCCAAACCTCTAAACCCTAAAACCTAAATTCTAAACTTAAACCCTTAAACTATAAGCCCTAAATTGAATCTCTAACCCATAAAATTAAAGCGCTTGTAAAAATAAATAAAAATTCACCGCCAGTGTATTATATATTTTCCCTGTATATATTCCCACAGGATATAAACACACATTTTATATATATTAATATAATTGAAGCTGAAGCCAGTGGCATTCATCTTATATTAGTTTAATGTAACGGACGGAAGATGTTTGCTGAGTAGTTAAACTCTCAACCTCATAAACTATCAGATCAATCCACAGCATAAAGAATCGAACATTGATTTTGATTTTAAATCTGTAATTTGGACATGGCCTGCAACTTAAGCATGTTGTTTTTATAATTAATTCCTCTAATAACTTTTAGACTTTAATTAATATAATCCATAATATAGTATAATGTTCTTCAAACAACTTAGTAACAAACAAAAATATGCTTTTTATTAAACTAATTAAATATCACAACACACGTTTTGTTTAATCAAAATACCATCCAAAATGAAAGGTGGGTAAGACCAATAATTTGTATTCTTAAAGGTTTTGATCTAAGGATTCCATTAAGGCCTACTCTCGTTAACGTATTTGATGGATTGTTCACAAAACTAAAAGGAGAAGGTGTTCTTTATATTTAAATATTCGAATTTTAATCTGACAACCATATATATATATATATTTTATATACACAGGCAGTGAAAATTAAAAGTTTTCACAAGCGACTTAGTTTTAGGGTATAGGGAGTTAGTTTAGACTATAAGATTTTACGAGTTTAGGTGTAGGAGGTTAGATTTTAGGGATAGTTGTTTCAATTTAAGGTTTAGGGTTATAATTTAGGGTTTATACATTAAAACATAAATCCTCACCATATTACCCTAAAAACTAAACCCTAACCTATAAACCCTAAATTATAACCATAAACCTTAAATTGAATCAACTATCCCTAAATTTTAACCCCCTACACCTAAACCCCTAAACCATATACCCTAAACTAACTCTCTATACCCTAAAACTAAGGCGCTTGTGGAAACTTTCAGTTTCCACCGCCCGTGTATAATATATTAATCCATATATATATATGATTAATATCCTATACACTGGCGGTGGAAAACAAAGTTTCCACAAGCGGGTTTATTTAGGGGTTTAGGGGTTTAGTTTAGGGTTTATAGGTTAGGGGTTTAGGTTGTATGATTTAGAATTTAAGATTTATGGTTAGAATTTAGGGTTTGAGGTTTGAGGCTTGGGGTTAGAGTTTTAGGGTTTTAAGATTAGAATTTTTTATTTTAAATTTAGGCTTGAAAATAAGCATGCTTGTGTAAAGTTTTTTTACACTGGCAGTGTATCAAATATTAATCCATATATATATTCTCCATATCATATTTTTTCTTCTTCTAAGAGCGTATGCATGCTACTGCTAGGACTTAGAGAGTTATTAAAACCTTGATTAAGATTATTTTATTTATATTTCTTAAACCTTGATAATATTCTGCAATAACCAATTAATTAGTGGCTCAATTGGATAACAAAAGTAAGCTGTTGAAGGTTCCTTAATTTAATTACATTACTTGCCAAGAAATGATTCCTTTTCATAGGTTTGGTCAAGATTTGTGTAATTCTAGACAAGTTTAAACAACATTAGATTTACTACTTACATGTTTAACCCTTAACCTTAAATGGTAATTTACTCAACAAATAAATCTAGGTGGTGTGGTAAATGAATGTTACTGTATTTATTAGTTACATGTTTAACCCTTAAATGGTAATTTTAAAATTATATAAAAACAAAAACACCATAAAAATAATATGTATATTATACCCTTACACAAGGATAATTCAATATTTTCCAACTTAATCGGTACCGGTTAACCGATTACATTAATAAAAAATGAACAATAATTAATATTTTACATGAATCAATACCTATTTGAAGGTAAGATAATCTCACTCAGCTGATAAATTATCAAATTCGTTTGATATTCATATTATATTGGTGAGTAAGCGTAGGCAGTGTGAAATTTATTTTACATATTTTAAACTTAAATATTAAGGGTTTTATTTTGATGCACAAGCTGTGTAAATTTTTTTTACACATTCCTTTTATAAAATTTAAAATTTAAATCACAAACCCTAGCAACCTAAAACCTAAGCCCTAAATCCTAAACTCTAAATTCTAAATTCTACCCATAAACCTTAAATTATATACCCTACATACTAAACCCCTAAACCCTAAACTAAAACCCTAAACTAAAACCCTAAACCCTAAACCCTAAAATTAAAGGGCTTGTATAAACTAAAGTTTACACAGCTTGTGCATCAAAGTATTTTCCAAATATTAAAATCTATAAGTAAGATTAATATCCAATACACTGGCGGTGGAAACTAAAAGTTTCCACAAGCGCCTTAGTTTTGGGGCATAGGGAGTTAGTTTAGGGTATAAGGTTTAGGAGTTTACGTGTATGTGTTTAGAATTTAAGGATAGTTGTTTCAATTTAAGGTTTTAGGGTTATAATTTAGGGTTTATAGGTTAGGGTTTAGTTTTTAGGGTAATATGGTGAGGATTTAGATTTTAACCTATAAACCCTAAATTATAACCCTAAACTTTAAATTGAAATAACTATTCCTAAATTCTAACCCCCTACAACTAAACCCCTAAACTCTATACCCTAAAACTAAGACGCTTATGGAAACTTTTAGTTTCCACCGCTTGTATATAAAATATTTATCCCTATAAGTAATAGGTTTATGTAAACTAAAATTTACGTATCAAATTTATTAAAATAATTTCCTTATATTGATTGAGAATATATTTTTTTACCTATTTTATGATATAATTTTTTATATCGAATAAATAATTAAATGTTTAAGAAAAATGATTACAAATTTTAATTTACTCAAATTGGTTGAGTACAAATATATGTTTAGAGTATGAAATGCTATGATTAAATTAAATACATTAAAAAAAGGAAAATACTTTGATGCACAAGCTTGTGTAAACTTTAGTTTACACAAGCTCTTTAATTTTAGGGTTTAGGGTTTTAGTTTAGGGTTTAGGGGTTTAGTATGTAGGGTATATAATTTAAGGTTTATGGGTAGAATTTAGAATTTAGAGTTTAGGATTTAGGGCTTAGGTTTTAGGTTGCTAGGGTTTGTGATTTAGATTTTAAATTTTATAAAAGGAATGTGTAAAAAAAATTTACACAGCTTGTGCATCAAAATAAAACCCTTAAAAAAATATGCTTTCTTAAGTCTTTATATATATATATATGTTACACAGTGTAAATTTTTTTTAAGTTTTACACATATTTTTATCGTTGGATGGGTGAAATGAATGGCTGAGATTAACAGTAGAATATGCGAAGAATATCACTTGAAAAAATGAGTTAATCTCAACCATTCATTTTCCTCATTCAATGATCCAAAAAACGTGTAAAACTTAAAATTTTTTACATTGTGTAAATAGATCCTGACCCTATATATATTTAACAATTATAATTCTGTCTTAGAGTATATATACTAGGCATGATATGGCATTTTAAGAAACTAAATAAAGATGCAAACAAAACAAGCATTAATCTGTTAGGACATGGCCTGCAACTTAAGCAGGGTGTCTTTGTAATTGATGAAGGTATTTCTTGTAATAAAAAGCATGGGGAAACCATAAGCACCCATCATAAGAATCTTGGTAACCTGACATAAATTACTGCCATGCTTGGAAACATTGCGTTCGTAGTTCCATTTGCTTCATAAGAATATCACTCTCTCTCGTGCGGCGACCTGCAATGTGAAAGTCAGTGACGAATCCATGACCGTTAGTGTCGAAGAGGGAGTTGCAGTGTAGCAATGTAGAAACCTGTTGTTGAAGGGCGAAGATATGAGCATATCAAGGTTTCTTCACAGATCATCCAATGATGCAAATTGCAAACTTGAAGATTCACATAGAATGAGCTACTGTGTCAAAGTACCACTCTGTTAAGTGTTCAAGACTTAAGTTTAAGACCATAATAGTCCAAGATTTTAACCAATAGGTGATAATATCAATTTAAGTCTACAACGTAACAAACTCGAAAAGGGTATAGGCAAAAGTAACATGCAAGAACAACATAAGAGAACTTGAGTTCTAGTACTATGTTAAGCATCCAGGCTAAAATCAGATCCAACTTCAATATAATATCACAAGCAAACTAGGATTTAAGTTAACCGATATGAGATGACACCCCTTTAAAAAACCTTGTAAAGATCGAACAACGAAATGGAAGTAAGGCAAGCTTGAGTTTCAGTCATCAAGAGGGAATTTTCAATAGTTTTCTTCTTCGTTATTAGGAATAAAGTGATGATCAAGCACTATATACTGCCACCAATCAGTTAAACAAGCACAAAAACTTTACAACACAAATGAAGTCAGTATTTTGATCTACCAATGATTTTTGATGCATCTTCAACCAGTCCAGGAAGTAAAGCGGTGTCGGAATTGGGTAAAGAAGCTTTGCTTACCTTTCTGTTCTAAGAATCCACCATTTCCGCTGCTTCAGAGTCATGCATTCCAGCGTCAAGAATACCGCAGTTTACTACTTGCTAACGTTTTCAATCTCTTTAAAACAGCCGAAAGTAAAGGGAAATGAACAGATATGATAGAAGCAGCAGGAAGGTTCATGCTCATCTTCACAGAAATACTCGTGCAAATATCAAAGAGTAGGTCAACCTACTTGGATGAATTGCAGTCATGAAGATAAAATTACACTGAAACTAAAGTAGCCGAGTTGTTGTAATGTAAGTCTTGATTCAGATGCTAGCAAGAGAATTCATGTCACTAGACCTCCGAATCCATGACAAGTGATATCCAAGATAATAGAACAGCCAAATGGTTGAGCATGTACTTTAAAATGCTTTTTTTTTTTTGGGGGGGGGGGGGGGGGGTGGTTAAGATGAACGGTCAGAGCTGTGCTTGAACTTTCTATATGTTCTAACCATGAATCGGAAAAAAAATTGTTAACATACAGTCAAATCCTGTGTAAATAACAAAATTTCTCTGATGTTTCTACTGTTTTTTAACTGGATGGTAGAGCAGTTCCTATAAATCTAGTCACTTGTTAGTTATTACATTAATTTACACTATTTGTCTGGTTGATATTAGTGCAGAAAACATTGGTCACCATATAGGATTATCAAGATTAGAAATGATCGTTGACTAGCTTACTACATTATCTTCACCATTTTCGTCATCACCCTCTTTCACTCGATTGAAAATCTCATGATCGTCAAATCCTGCATGAAAAGATTAAATAAATAAATAAAAAGAGAAAGAAACTTATTTGGTGAGATCATCATATCCAAGAAACAATATTACCTGCACCTAACTCTTCCATTTCATCACACGGAGATCTTAAAAGCGTTGTGTTTACAGAAAATGTCTCAAGTGTTGTCCAATCCGTGTAGTAGGTATTGTCATCCAATAATGTGCCAATTCCAGTAACCCAGTCTTCCACAATAGAGGCAGACTCAGATGAGATGGACTGCGCAGAATCTTGTTGCTTGCTCTCATAACCTCTGAAAGAAAATTAATTAGCTGAAGATAAGATGTTGTCTTGCTAAATGCAGAATCCATGAGTGATATTGCAAGTACATTTGTCTTAATTGCAAGTTGCATTGAACAAAGATGAGGTCCCTGAGTCGCTGCTGCTCTAAGCAGTTCCTCGTTTCATGCAATTTTTCAAAAGGAATTCGATAATGCTTAAGCCCAAGAGTACTGCAAGTTTGACTAAGGACACGGATCGCCAACCGGGCCAAATTTGGGCAACTTCCACCATATGTTGACCACCATTCAGCTATAACAAGCAGAATACAAAGCAGAGATCAGCCAATACAAAGACATTAGGGAAAAGGATATCACAACAGGATACCAATATGGTAAAATACATGCATGCTTTTTGTGCAACAGAAGGTAATTCAACCAGAGATGTTTGACATATTATCCATTGCAAAAGCACACGTAAATTTTAAATTCAAGTCATCTATAACGATAATGATGGGAACACTGCATACATCAATACAAATCACCAATAAATTAGGTATGGTTTCCCCTTTGAAGGATCCTTCATAGTCATAATTGCCACACCTTGGCCATAGCAACATTTTATCCAACCAAAGCATGGGAGAGAACTTTTTATTACTTCTTAGTTATGGGATATTCAGTGATTCAGAAATAAACATAGTCTACTAACCACTCGTACTAAAAAATGAATTATGATAAATGATTTAAGTTGTTGAAATATAGCAGCCAAAAATTAGAAAGCATCTATACGATAGACTCTCACCAGGGAGTAGTGTGTCTCTAGCTCTAACTGCCATCTTCCTCCCAAAATCTCCGGCAGCATTCTTGTATGAGTTTATCTCCTTGCTGATTTTATCTTGAACTGTTACATCAGGAACCAATTTCTCTATGCAATCAAGCATCCCTGACAACATCTCATTAGGCATGTCTCCCTCCATGCTATAAAAGAATCTGGGATTAAGGTAGAAACCAGCAGCATGAAGAGGATGATGCCACTGTTGTTCCCACCAATGATCGATGATATTCCAATAGACCATATAGTCATCCCTCTTAACTAATTGTTTCTTAATTGTTTCTTTGGCCCGATACATTCCAGCATAAACATATCCCATTACAGGCCTATTCTTGCAGCCAACCATTCTTAGAACACGAAGGAGAGGATTGGTTAACTGGACAATCAGAGCACAAGAGGACCAAAATGACTGATTACTCACTAAATCCAACATCTCCAGTCCCCCTGGTTTCTTTGAATAGGGGCAGTCTACCCACTCCTGTGAAGTAACCATGGCCTGCAAGTTGTTTCTCAGATCAATCATCCGAGTCAACGTTGTAAAGTTTGTAGCTGACCGAGTGGCTGCCGGTTCAACAATATCATTTCCGAAAGTATACCTTCTTACCATATTCAAGACCACACTATGATTATAGATAAATCTTGTAATGGTTCTAGCTTGCTCAATTATTGTATTAATCCACTCAACTTTCGCAAAATCTTCAAGTATCAAATCTACACAATGAGCTGCACAAGGGGTCCAATACAGAGTAGGGAAAGTTTCAGCTAACCTTCTCCCAGCAACGATATATTGTTCCTCGCAATTCGTGATCACTTGCAAGACATGCTTAAATCCAACTTCTTCCACCACTTGCTTAAGTAATTCATACAAAGCATCCGAGGAATTTATTACACTAGAAGCATCTATAGTTTTCAAAAACACTGATCCTTCAGGACAATATACCAAAAAGTTTAGCAATATTCGACCTGTTTGGGTGTTCCATTGGTTGACCAGAATAGAACAACCAGTCCTTACCCATGTTGCAATTACTTTCTCATTATCACTCTTCACTTCTTCAACCGATTTCTTCAATATCCAACCTTGAAGATCATTGCGTGACGGCATTAGTGTCCCGTTTCCTCCCGAGATAATTGCATCAATCATGGGATGGAAATAAACTGAATTAACTGCATCCAAAGTTGCTCCAATATCAAACAAAAATCTCCCTATTGCCATATGTACATTATTGTTTACTCTCCTTACACCTAACTCATCTGGGGCAAAACCAAAGGCATTAGCCTCAGCAGCCGAACTTTTACCTTTTCCCCTCCTTCTCCTCTCCCCAGAAACATTACTTGTTCCTTCCCGGATAACTAACAAACTCGAACTAGGCTCAACTGCATCAGGCTTTTCAATCATAACCACCGCAGTATTAGCATCAAACTGATCAGAAAATGTGTTCATCTCAGCAGAAACCTGATTAATGTTGGTTATCTCCTCCGAAATCTTTTGTTTTTTCCTCTTCTTGACCACAACTCCATCTAAACTTTCTTTCATTAAAACACGAACATCGGACGGGACGCGCAGACAAGTAGCAGCATTACCCTTATGACCAGCCAAATGTTCCTTAATCCTATGAATTCCACCTCCTTTGAAGATTTTGCCACAATATATACACCTCAATTGTACCTTTTCACCATTCTTAAACATTTGGCAATGTTTCCATGCTGGGTCATGCTTTTGTGATGTTATTGGTATTGGTTCCAAATTTGATGACATTTCCCCACAAATCACAAGCTTTAACATCATAAACAAGACCAAACATTCAACACAAATGTAACAACAACAAACAACAAACATTTTTACATTAAACTCATCAAAGGAAAAGTTTAAAACAGAATTATCAGTCTTAGGTCATAAATGAAAAACCTAAAATTAAAAGAAATTGGAATAAACATGTAAACATAAAACTACCCAACAATAAAATTAAATTAAAAAAAGAAAAATAACTTACTTGCAATCCTTTTGAATTGCTTTCTGGAAGAGAGCGGCAATTGAATGAGAACCGAGTCAAGGGAGTTGATGACGGGAATAATAAAACCGAGGGTTAGGAAACCGGATAGACCGGTTAAGGTATTGGGATAAAGCCGGTTGGATTATATAAAACAAAAATTAACAAAAGAAAATTATATAAACATTTAACATTCCAAAATAAATATTTTTTTCATAAAATAAATAATAAAATTTTAGAAATTATAAAGTTTATAAAAGGGAAAGAGCTGCTTTCTTGTAATTCTTTTGAAATGGTTTCTGCGAAACCGAGTTGAGCGAGTTGACAAGGGAATAAAAACCGAGAGTCATGCGGCTGGATGGATCGGTTAGGCCTTAGGGTACGGTATAACCCGGTTAGTTTGTATCTAATTACGAATTTACCCCAAATCTCTACGGTGCAAATTTTGTTTCTAATTAAAATCACCATGTTTTTTTTCAATGGAAATCATTTATATTTTAAATTACTGACATTTCATTTTTGATGAAATTGTCATAAGTTTATTTATTTTTTGATGAATTATAAGTTTATTGTAAATGAACAAAAAAAGAATTTATTTTAGAAAAAAACAAATGATTAAAATTATAGTATAAATGGGTAACTGTGCTCATAAATGTTTATATACTAGTTTCTAATATAAAACGTTAAAAATAATTAAATAAATAATTAAATTATTTAACGACATAATATTAAATTTAATCTCTGACATTTATAATTCTTTTCATCATTTTAACGTTTATTTTTTTATTTAAAATATGACCTTCAACATTTTAAGAGTTAAATTTACTGTAACATTTTAATAAATATATTTACAGAATAATTGTACTTTTTTAAAAAAAAAGTTGAGTACTAGATTTAACTTAAAAAACAATAACCTATTTGACAGCAAGTATAAGCCTTATTAGAATGATATTGCTTCCATTATCAAGCATAAACGTTATTTTGTGTTTGTTAAAAAACAGGGAATAATGTGGACGCACATGGTAGGTTTCTTTAACGAATACATAAAACTCTTAACTCTCCCTTCATTTTTTATCCTTTTTATGAAAAGTAATTTATATTATATCTCTATGACTCTATCAATTTGGACACTCTAAACAAATTGACACGAGTTAAATCGAAAGTCAATGCTAATTTAGTTGAGAAATAGAAATCCACTAATTAATTAAGTGGTTAAAAATACTAATATTTTTTATTTTATTTAAATTTAAATTTCGATATTTATTTTGATAATATAATATTTCTCTACCTAATCAAAATAATTAGTTAGAAAATGAATAAAATAATTTTATTCATTTAGGGATTCGTTATTTTCTTTTTCACACTTTAACAAATGAAAAAACAGATAAAAGTAATTGTTTGTGATTTAAAAGCAGAACCAAAAATTCTTTTACAAATAGAAAATTTTACAACGCTTGACGAGTACCACTAACGATGAGCACCGCCGAGCATTATTAAATTAATTTATAAAGATTAAAAATTTAAAGTACTCAACATATAATTATAAATTATTTAAAATAAAATATTAATTAAATTATTTTCATATGTATAATATTTTTTAATTTTTTTAAAATAATTGGATCAAATACTAAACTTAGTCAATTTTAAAAAAATAAAACCATAGATCATAAACTCTAAACCTGAAACCTACAACCCTAAATCATAAACTCTAAACCCAAAACCATAAACCATAAACCCAAAACTTTAAGCCCTAAATGATAAACCATAAACCACAAACTCGAAACATGAAACCCTAAATCACAAATTATAAACTTGAAGCCTAAAACCCTAAACCTAAAACCCAGAGCCCAAAATTCTAAACACAAACCCTAAACAATAAATCCTAACTTCATAAACCCTAAAGCCTAAACCAAATATTTGAATTTATGGTTTTGAGTTTATGGTTTAGAATTTTAGGTTTCAAGTTTATAATTTAGGGTTTCATGTTTCAAGTTTATGGTTTAAAGTATTCTTTATAAATTAAGTTAATGGTGCTCACCGGTGCTCATCGTTAGTGGTACTCATCGGTACTCGTTAAACGTGGTAAACTCATCCTTTACAAATTTATCTATAATGATTTATTAAATTAATTTTATTAAATATTTAGGGTTTAAATATGAGCTTTGATGTTGCCCTTCATGTATGAGTTTATTTCGCAAAAGCTCTCCTCCTGTTTAAATCATTCTGATCAAATAGTTTCCTTGAATAACAGTGACCGGCCATTGTAATCCCATTCCTTGCATAAAAGCAATCTTCTTTTTCAAGTTTTAATACAAAGTCCAACTAAATGACATACAAATCTGAGAAAAATAAAATAACTTTGTTAGCCGCCCATGCATATTGTTATGAGTTATTATTCTCTCCTAAAAGAAATGTATGATACAATGTATAGCACTATCGTTTATATATTTTAAGATTTTTTTTGATGTAGGATGATGTCTCCAACTCTTCCGGCATGACAATATGCAATTGAAGTTTTATATTTCAATACTTAAGATTAATAAATTGGTAAAGTCAAACAGGGTGCAAAATGCCAAAGCTTTTCCATCAACTAATAAACTAATCTCTTAACTCAACACAAGCAACTAATCTTGTCAAATGGAGAACATAGGTTCTGGGGAAGAAAAAGGAAGCCATTGGGGTAAATCTCTGCCGGTTCCAAGCGTCCAAGAGCTGCTCAGAAATGATCCCCAATCGCTTCCTGAAAGCTACATACAACTGCACAGAGACAGGCCAGTTGTTCCTGATATGGCAGTGGCACCATCTTCATATGACATTCCAATTATAGATTTTTCCTCGTTAGCTAAAGGAGATGAAGACGAAACAAGCGATGCGAATGAACTACTATTCGCCTTGCTCAAGGCCTGATCTTGTTCTTGGTATTAAGCCTCACTCCGATCCAGATATTGTAACATTACTCTTGCAAGATGATGAGGTCCCCGGCCTCCAAATCAGGCATAAAGACGAGTGGATTCTAGTCAAGCCGATTCGTAATGCGATCGTGGTGAACGTCGGCGATGTTATGGAGGTACTCACATCTCAATTCATTGGATGTGTTAGGGCTTAATCTACTTGACCTTACTTAAAGGCGTTGGCGTGTTATGTTTGTGCAGATTCTGAGCAATGGGATGTACAAAAGCATTGAGCATAGAGCCATCACAAATGAGGCCAAACCAAGACTTTCACTTGCAACCATTATGATTCCGTACGATGAACTGGAGATCGGTCCGATGGAATGCGCGGTAGATGATGATCGGCCTCGGATGTACGGAAACATGAAATACTTAGATTACGTGAGGTACACATTGGGAAGGAAAATGGAAGGCAAAGCTCACCTTGATAATACTCTGAAAATAAAATGCAGCTGAGCTGATCCTAATTGCCATCATCCGCCCAAAGCACTCATCAGTTCGGGTCCACAATAGCTAGGGTCAAATGTAATTATCGAATTCGAATCATTACATATGTGTAATTTATTCGTTAAAATGATGTAGGTTTGAGTGAGAATTTGTCAACTTAATACATTTGTGTATGTCAATAATTTATTCTAATCAATGATGTGTGAGTTATAAATAAAAATTATATTTTATTAAGTAACTATCACCGTTTATCTAAAAAAGACTTAATAATAAATTTTAGATTCGAATTTGGATAATCCCTCTCTTTTATTTATAAAAAATAAAAACCTATACATGACTTATATGAACATTAAATTAGAATATGGTGGCAAAAAAACAATTGGGAAAGATAAAAATGAAAGAAAGATAACTAAGTGGAAAGATGTGTGCATGTGATAGAGAAATTAAATTATTAATTGATCTAAGAGACGAATACTTATACTTTGAAATTATTTTGTCATATAAAGATGGTAGAAGCATTTTTTTAGCCGTTCAATTTTATTAGTTTAGTCATTTTAATTCTTAAATTTTTATTATATTCTTTTTTTCCTTTTTTATTTATTTTTTGTCAAACTAACCCAAATATAATGGAATAGTAACAACAAAGTTAAGTCAATATCATATATTTTGTCATTTTTATCGTGTCATCAAAAATACAAAAAATAGCTATTTTGTCTTGATTCAGCTATTCTTCTTACATATATATATATATATGGGATAGGATCAAATTACACTGTATAAAACTCTCTAAGTTTTACACCTTTTTTGAATCGTTGGATGAGTGAAACGGATGGATGAGATTAACAGTAAATTATGTGAAGATTATCACTTGGGAATTAAAAACACGGAGTTAATCTCAACCATCCATTTCCTCCATCCAACGATCCAAAAAAGGTGTAAAACTTAAAGAGTTTTACACAGTGTAAGTTGATCCTAACCCTATATATACTGTGTAAAACTCTTTAAGTTTTACACCTTTTTTGGATCGTTGGATGGAGGAAATGGATGGTTGAGATTAACTCCGTGTTTTTAATTCCCAAGTGATAATCTTCACATAATTTACTGTTAATCTCATCCATCCGTTTCACTCATCCAACGATCCAAAAAAGGTGTAAAACTTAAAGAGTTTTACACAGTGTAATTTGATCCTATCCCATATATATATATATATATATATATATATATATATATATATATATATATATATATATATATATATATATATATATATATATATATATATATATATTTGAATTTTCTAATGGCGCAAAATAAAATAACAAAATAATTATTAGCCATATTTCAGTAAGGTTCAAATGTGTTAGCTTAGCAACTACTTATTTGAGTCATTTTATAAAAATTAAATAAATGTTTTAGGGCTAAAAAGAGCACAACAAAAGTTTAAAGATTAAAATGACTAAACATATAAAATTAAAGGGTAAAATACTTCATTGGTACATAAACTATACCTAATTCGTCAGTTTAGTATATTTACTTTTTCTGTTCCTACTTTCATACATGAACTTTTATTCCGTCAATGGTTTTACACTTTTTTGTCACAGAGGATGACGTGGCCTATTTAGACCACTAATCTTTTGACACGTGTCATTTTTTAATAAAAAAATCATCTTTTTTTTATTCCACGTGTAATATTATCCCTTAAAAAGTCTTAAACACCCTTTCCCTATTTTTACCGTTTAACTCACTTTTCAATCTGAAAAAATAGGGCCTGTTTCACAATAGAAATTTAGGATTTCAAATGAGTTGAGTCCTCGCGTTCTCAAAAAATGGCTTTAGGGTATTTTTTATTCTGAGTGAGTTTAGTGATTCATGTTTGAATTTAGAATTTTGTGTAATCGTGTTTGGGTTTTTCTGAGTTAAATCGTGTTTGGGTTCTCAAAAATTAATTATTTTAATTTATCTAGTATGTGTTTTTGGACTAGGGTTTATCTTTTCATTCACTACAAAAAATTTGTTTATTAGTGACATCTAAAATATTGTCACCGAAAATTATATTTACGTCACCATTTGTATTTTGTGACGTAAAATTTGATGTCACGGCCTTCGTCACGCTAGGTGCGTCACTAAATGTCAAACGTGACGATGTATTGTTTTTTGTCACGTATTTTTGACGATATAGTGACATTAATATATAATGCCAACTTATATTTTGTTTTTAGTGACAATTAATTATGTCACCAAATGTTATATAATTTCGTCATTGATCATTCGTATCGTCACCAATAATAAAATAACTCAAATGTATAGATGACAAAAGAAATATCGTCACGTTGTTAATGACATAGTATATCGTCACCTAATAGAAATATGAATGACGGTAATACGTAACGTCATCTTATACTTTGTATTTTGTGACAAATAATTACGTCACAAAATTATATAAAATTTCGTTATTGATAATTAGTTTCGTCACCAATAATACAATGAATTCAATATATAGATGACAAAAGAGATATTGTCACATTATTTTTTCGTTATTTATAATTAGATTCGTCACAATTATCAATGTGCTTACAATCAAATTTGTGGTAAATGCAAATTTTGATAGAATTACATTTAGATTTGAATTTTGAGTTTTAATTTTGGACAACTAAGTTATTTAAAATAATTTGTAATTTTTTAAAAAACTTACAAAAAAGCCTAAACATGTTACAAATTGCAATGAATTCTCAAAATTGTACAATATTTACAATTTTTTCCCTTCCCTCTAAAATGTCAAAAACCAGTACATTTGCTACATCTACAAGTATAGTGGAGGCATCGTAAGGAACCAAAAGATAATAAAACATATATCCTCAACAAATAGATAATAGCCACATTAGAGAGAGCTAAATGTACTTGTCAATGTATTTGGTAAGCTTCTCTTTCTTTTAGCTTCAGCTTCAACTTCTGTTTTTAAAGTTCGTTCCTTCTAGCTCTCTTATTTAACTCAATCGAGTCACCCTCTTTGTCTCTTAAGACCTGCATCATGATAGAAGCAAAATCAATATATAGATCAAGCTACACATCCACATATAAAAGCTTATTTGAGATTATAAAATTTTGAGTCCTATCTTTAACCAAAACTGAGGAGAGTGAAAATGATAGAGGGCAAGGCGGCAACAACAACTGACAATGTGTAGTAAGTTGGAAAAAGAAATGCAATGATATATTAGCTAAAGTATAATACCCGTCTTTTCGCTTTTCAAGTTATGTTGCAATGATACTTTTCTGTTCACCTGCCTATCTATATCTTAAAGACTGAACAGTTAGTGTTGTAACAGAAAATGTCACAAGAAACTAGCTGAGATAACAAATAACCAATTGGTTATATTGTTTTCGAGAGTTCATTTACTGAAAATGACTAACATGATCACTTTCTTTTATGTTGCATAAATAAAGTGAGAATTAAGCTCCAAAACTGCAGAAATGAGCTTCATAATGATGACTAAACACTACAACATCCACCTAAATTAAACTATAACTACTGTTGTCTACCTCTGCTAGCTACTGCTTTTATTACAGTTTTCAGCCTTATCTGCAGCATATGAAGTGAACTACAATGCAGCAGAATTATGGGCAAATTTGGTGGTAAACCGAGTCACTTATTTAGGCATTTTAACACTCAAACGCGTATGAATAGAACAATGATGTTAAAGGTAGTTCTACCAAAATTCCCAGCACCTAAGCATCATGTTTTGGCCATTTAATTCATTAGATAAAAAAATATTTACCTTCTTTTCTCAAAACGAAATTATACCGATCAAAAACCACCCTACATCCACCCCTTTGATCGGTCTTGTTCTCCCTTTTTCCTTTTCTCCCTGTTTTACCCTTCATGTCCCCTTTAACTAGGTTTTGATTGTTCTCCATT
Source organism: Hibiscus tridactylites (assembly GCA_958450335.1). NCBI lineage: Eukaryota > Viridiplantae > Streptophyta > Magnoliopsida > Malvales > Malvaceae > Hibiscus > Hibiscus tridactylites. The sequence continues at coordinate 69,718,762 of OY288286.1, forward strand.
TTACCGGTTGTGTCTCGGTAAGTAGTGGATGTGTAGTCATATATCTCATTGACAACTAACCATACTACCCAGTCCTTTCCTTCTAAATTGATGCACATACATTATTTTCCCCTTGTTCAACAGTTTTCCACCCAATTAAACATTTCAGTTTATCGTTATTTTAGCATTGACACACACCGATTATACACACATCACAGTGAATGTAATTTACTGAATAAAAAAATGATCTTCAAAATACCAACAAAAAGTAGAGAATAAAATTTCAATATACATCTACACAACCATGACACCGGTAATGTTGTGATCAAATTCCAGAACATGAGATTTAAACAAAAACAATATCATACAAATTCAACAACTTGCTAATAACCACAAGCAGAACAAGAATTGCAGTTCAAGAAGATAAATATATGAAAAATTAATAATAGAAAGCTTACTTTAAAAGAATAAGAGATTTTCGAAATCTAGGGAGATTTTTTTTCAGGATTATTGACAAACTCTACTAGCATCAATTTCTCACAAACAGCAACCACAAAAATAAAATTACCTTTGGGGTTTTGCTTCAAATCCCTTGTTTTCACTTCATTCGTCTTAAAATCTTCTCCAAATTTATCCAAAACCCGTTTCCCTTTCTATAAACTCAACGAATAATCAACTAAATCAGGTCTTTGCGAAAGTATTCTTCTCCATCACCGAGTAATTACCGTGACTCCTTTAAACCCACTAATCTTTTAACCAACTCAATCAAGAATCGGTCCATTAAAAATAAGAACCCATCGGAGAGCCAAAAGCAAAAACGTAATAGAGAAGGGAAAAGATATGGGAAAGGGATTCAAATGTTTCAGTTCGGCTAGGTTTTAGAGAGAAATAAAAGAGGGAACCGTTTTGGGTTCCGAGATAAAGAACGAGAAAGAAAGACGAAGCATATCTAGAGGTGTTTTGCTGTGAGGTCGAATAGAGTCTATGTAAAATGACTTATCGGGAATTAATCCGCCAGTCATTTTATAGGTAAGGACAATATTTTAGGTTAACTTGTCAACCATTTTACATTGCACAAACAAATATCGTATAATAATAAAAATATATTTTTGAAAAATGACTTGCATGAAATAAATACATTCTAAAAATATAAATTTGTTATCTTATGCATAAAAATGAATTTTTAAAGATTGTATACTGAAATTTATCACATCTAAAAGACACTCACTTTAAATAAAAAGATTTTATAAATCTAATTGAGTTTAGTTCAACTGATGTCGTTGTCGGTTCAACATACAGAGAAGATGAGATCGAGCATGCTTAAGCACCCAATATCCTTTGATTTAAGAATAGAGAGAGGTTAGATAGTCTAGGCATTGTATTTACAAATTTGAATAGAATCAAGACAACATGAATTTCAATTAATTATTTAAGTTTTATTATAATTTAAAAATATTTTATTTTTCGATAGTAAAATGAGTGTTGCTTTGATCAAACTCACCCATAAAATAAATATGGGTAATTTATATTTTAGATCACTAAACTTAGCATCCACTTTCATTTACATCACAAACCCTTAATTTAATTTAATTACATCATTTAACTTTTAGTATTTATAAACTAAGGCTATATTCACACCGACAAATAATTCTAATGAAAAAAATTGTATTTGGCATTTTTATTTAACATGTGTTTCACAATATCATCAATAAATAATGTTTAATTAGTAATTTAAATATTTTTATTAAGATTTTTATGAAGTTTAGTTGTTTTTTTTAATTTATTTAAATAAAATGTATCAGAAATTCTTACAGAAAATTACTAAAATTATCAATTAAATATTATTTGAGGATGATATGTGAAAAATATGTTAAGTAAAAGTGTCAGTTTTAACTTTTTTCGTTATAATTATTTAACGATGTTTATATAAGTGAATTAGTTTATTAATAATTAAAGTTCAACGATGTAATTTTATTAAATTTAAGGTTTGTGATGGAAATGAAAGTGGATGTTAAGTTTAGTGATTTAAAATATAAATTACCCAATAAATACTACCCTTAATTATTTTTCAATGAATATTTTCATTTAAAATGATAATAAATTATATTTCAGTAATATTTTGAATTGAAAATAAATAATTTTTAAGTTAGTATTATTTTTAATGATGACGATTTCTAAAATTAGAAGCTTAAAATTTTTTATTTTTATTTTTATTACTATTATTATTATAGTTTAAATTTATTTTATTTTCAACTAGGGAATCACGTTATATAACTATATAATTAAACTAATAATTTGTATGATACATACATATAGGTCAAATATTACTATTAGTCCGTAATAAGTGACATAATCTTATGATGTTTTTGAAAATCGTCATATAAAACATAAGAGATAATAATAAGTGACAAATAGTGGTTTCGTCACATTAAATCACTTTTTATGACACAAATAAAACGTCCAATTTTATGTCTTTTAATATTTGACAAATCATATCGTCACAAATAAAAGTTTATTTGTGATGAAATTGCAACGTCACTAATTAACATTGAATCGTCATAATAATAATTTGTCACTAATACTTTCATTTCAATAGTGACGATATGAGAACATCACCATTTTTTCTAAACGTCATTAAAATGTTTCCCTCCAAAAATATTTTAGGCGCCAAACTTATAGTGACGAAAATTAATGACGTTTTATAAAATTGTCACAAAAGATATTCCATTATTCACTAATTATGACGTAAACAAAAAATCGTCACATATATAGTATATTTTGTGACGTTATACGCAACGTCATATAGAAATTTCGTCATAAATTGATAAATTTGTTGTAGTGATTTCTTTCAAGAAGAAGATAATAACCATTTATTTTTTCTGCTTTTAAAGATTCGAATATGTTAGAGATTTAGACAAGTAACTAGTTAAATGCTCTGAAAGATTTCTTTCAACAAAGTAAGTCCTACTCACTCATTTTTTTACAGTGATAAGTTATTTCTTAATTGATTTTTTATATAAATTAAATTAGTGTTCTCTAATTAAGTATGCGTGTGTGTCTAATATGTGTCTATTATCAAAGAACTTTACTATAACATTATTATAATGGAGAAAACAACAACAATGATCTAGAACAGATGGGAGAACTAACAAGAATCAGACACAACCAATTGTAAGTTAAGTTAAATTTAACTAACTGGTACTTTTTAAAAACATGATTTAGCTGACTGTTTATTTGTGTATCTAAGTTCAAAAAGTTGTTCCCCGTTCACTAAACCATCAAGATTTGCACCAGTTGCATGTTCTAAGGTAATACGAGATATGAAACAACGTTATATATTTAGATTGTTCACAAGTAAATATATTTTTGTAACAAAATCTGCATATAATTGCAGGTAAGTAAAATGAAAAATATTCAAATTTATAATCGTTCACTAGCAAATACACCCACAATTGTTGCAAAAATCGACAAGCCTCGTACTCTTAAGATGAATGTGCAAACTAAGAGAACAAAGCATAACCAAAATGTACATACACAAAGATCTGCACTAATAGCATGTTCGACCTTAAATGTGCAGGCCAAGGCTAAGGCAAAGAAAAAATTGATGCACTAGGAACACTTCAACCTTCTAACACTGAATTTGTTATGCTGAAAAAAAATTGATAGTCATACCAAAGAAAGAGTATAGAAGAGGAAACAACCCTGAAAGTGAGAGGTGCTTGTAAAACATATGAAATTGATGGTCAAATTTTGTTATCATGTTATTTAATGACATTTGAAGGTTGATTTAGGGCAAAAGATCAGGTTATTGTGTTATGTTATTATTTTTTTGGGTTCATTTTAAAATATAATGGTTTCTATGATGTATCAGCTTAACTTATATTTTGTTATTACATTATCTATATATTGATTCAACAGACCTTTCAATTGTTATTACATTGTTGATACAAATATTAAAATTTTTATTTTTCAAAAGAAAATTATTGCAAGAAAGTGCTTGAGAAATTTAATATGCTTGAGTGTAAACCTATCAATACCCCGACAAAATGTGGAGTAAAGTTTTCAAAATTTGATGAAGGAAATAAAGTAGATCCTACTATGTACAGAGAAGTCTCATGGGAGTTAAAGTACCTGACTTTTACAAGACCTTATTTTTTGTTGTTGTTGAACTTATTTGTCGTTTTATGAAAAATTTATATCTTTTCATCTAAAAATGATATAAAAGAATTCTTCGCTATCTTAAAGATACTCTTATTTATGACTTATTTTATGGATCATCACATACATTTGATCTTGTAGGATATTGTGCTAATGATTATGGAGGAGATAGAAATAAAAAAATACGAGTGAATATATATTTTTCATGAGAGATACAATTGTCTTATGAAGTTCTAAAAAACAATCAATTGTGACACTTTTTAGCTGTGAAGCTGAGTATCTTGCTGCTACAGTTTGTGTTTGTCATGCTACTTTGCTACAAAGATTGTTGGTTGAAATTCAGCTCTCAGAACAAAATGCTACAAAAATATTGATCGATAATAAGTTTGCTCAAGTTATTGCAAAAAATTCAATGTTTCATGATTGAAGCAAACATGTAAACACATGATATCACTTAATTCCTGGATGTGTTAAAAAAAAAAGTGAAATTAGATTATATAAATTCGATTGACCTATTTTCACTAAATCCTAAATTATAATATATTATGCAAGTTTTAGAGTTTGCTAAAAGTGAGTAAAAATCAAGTTTAATGGGGGTTAGAAGTTGAACTTGCTTTTAATAAGGTTTTAGATACATGTCAGTTTATTAATTAAACATTAAACTTGTAATTTATTTAATACGCATGAGTTTGTATTTTTAATTAGCTGAGTTATTTATAATTAAGGTCATTTAAGTTAACTCTATATTCCATCATATAAACCATTGTACATATGATGAAAATGTCGAAAATAAAAGAAGTAGAAGATTTAATAAATGTTATCTAATTATATTTTCTTATTTTTTGTGTACTCAAAATATTTATTTTCCAACAAATACCTCAACCATAAAAAATATTATCTTATTTTATACATTATCACTACATAAAATTTTATACAATCAAATGTAATTTCTTAAGTAAATAAAATATAAACAACAAGAAGTTTATAAAATCAACAACTAGACAGTTTAGATGAATAAGACAAATTTATATTGAAACTCGTTTATAGTAGGAAACAATGTAACATCCTTCAAAATCTGAATTACTTTACTAGGTTGACAATCAATTTACGGACGAACAACTGTGCGTGAAGTTTATGCGAGTACTCAAAGCGTCAACCAAGGCCCTCTAGAATCAAGATGTAAACATCAAAACTCAGTAAGTATGATACATGACGGTACATTGCGTCACTTTTCCCCAAAATGACTTACTCCATGCCGAACAAATACAATCCAACGTTTCGAACGGATAACGCTTACTTTCAGCGCAATGTTCAAGCAACTTTTTCCTTCGCGTATAACAGAGCCCCCACATAATCTACACTCACCAATCTCACGGACACCATTATTTTAAATTCGCAATACTTTTATCAAATTTTAATCAGAATATTCTCAAACACACTCATTATCACCGAGCTACTTTACTTGTAATCTTATATCAGTTTCCTCGTTTGATCAAACATTTATTCCTAATAGTATTCAGATCTTCGGCTTCTCATGCATAAATCATCTCAGGTTCTTTATACAGATTCTAATCCATCAATTTAATCCAAAACACAGACGAATGATATATACATTTCTTGCTAGTACAAATCGATATATGGAAGGCAAAATGCTTAGATTCACTTAATTCAGAAGAAGGGATTCGGCATCAGAGTTTCGGCACGGAGGAGTATGGTTATGCTAGGGGCATGCACAGACCAGACACCCTATGACAGACGATCGGCCGATCAACCCAAAAAGACGCAACTCTAAGCTCTGATACCACTAAATGTAACACCCTAGACCCGCCTATGCGTTACAACGGATCATAGGAAGTTACATTAGGGTCACAAGAGCGACCCACGGTGAAAATACACATGAAAACATTTTTCTTTCTCAAAACACATATTAAACTATAAAATCAACTTCTGTTTAAAATATTATTTCAGAAAATCATTTTAAAACATAACAAGAATCTCAGAAAGTACTTTACAGACTCTATCATAAAACAATACGTGACATACATGCCCACTAACTATACAGTACCGTCCTCCAAAAGCAACACCGAGAGAACTCCAAACTGATGTCAAACGTTATATCATGATATATTCCTTTAACCTGCAATGGTAAAAACAACATGAGCTTGGGAAAGCTCAGTAATACAAAACTACCAGAAGATGCTATAAGCTCATGCAGATATATAGTAGGCATAACATTTTCATGATGGTTCAAGCAGTGATAGTCCTCTATTTCTATTATACTATTTCGAGGTTTCATCATACTCAAGAATAATGATATTTGTTCTTTAATCAGACCTTGAGAATTGGACGGAAATAATATAGGCTGGTACATACGAGGTAGGAATCAGAGAGTTTGGCGTATAGTGTGTTTCAATAAGTGCAGATCAACATACATAAGTACTTAACATCATATCATAAGAGCACATAACAGATTAAATGCAAATGTTCAATGTTCATACAGAAGTTTACAAGAACTACCCTCCAACCTTACACCAATATGCAGTCCCCCAGAACTACATCCATAAGGACTTACCCTAGGCCCGATGGGCATAGGTGCCACCTAAGGGGATGCCTTAGGTCCCTAAGGACTTACCCTAGGCCCGATGGGCGTAGGTGCCACTCAAGGGGAGACCTTGAGTCCATAAGGACTTACCCTAGGCCCGATGGGCATAGGTGCCACCTAAGGGGATGCCTTAGGTCCATAAGGACTTACCCTAGGCCCGATGGGCGTAGGTGCCACTCAAGGGGAGACCTTGAGTCCATAAGGATTTACCAGCTTGATCAGGGCTGTACCGACAAAGACTTCATATCATAACCCAACAGTATACCCCAGATGACAATCGGAAATTAGATTTCAGACATGAGTAACATAATACATGTAACAGACATATTCTATTCAGAGTATCAGAAACATAAGTTCATGCTTTTGACAGATAAATGAGCATACTATTGAGTAGAGCAGACATTTTCAGCATTCATCATGCGAACAAATTGTACCATCATTGGTCAAACTAACAGATCATGCTAACAAATTCATCAAACAGTCAGACAATACAATCACAGGTCAAACTAACAGATCATGCTAACAAATTCATCAAACAGTCAGACAATACCATCACAGGTCAAACGATCACATATCAAGTATACAGATTGAGCAGACATATATCAGGTAGGCAGAGAATGTCATCATATATCAAGTTCATCAAACATAATATTATTCATTTTAAATCATTACACAATCCATTCAACAAAATACATCGCACATGGAACACACTAGGTGAGACAGATCATTTCTTAAAGATATTTGACATTTACGGAAGGGGACACATTAAACTTTTGATAATTTGAACGGATTTCTGAAACGAGGTCCCTATTAGAAAGGGGTTCGTAAAAAGATTCATAACAAGTGTTCAAGAATTGATACATCAAGATCTTAGAAGGTTCAGGTATATTATGAGTATTTTAGTCATTTAAGCATACAAGGTCATTATGGTCATTTCGACATTCATGGACAGTCTGGTAATTATACCAACATTGAATAAGCAATGGTTCACAGAACTCGGGTATCCTATTTGCTCATTAGTTTTCTAACCGGACATTCAAGAATTTCTAAATTAAAGTCTTTTAAGTTATCGGATATTTTCAGTGATGTTTCGATTATTTAGGCTATCATGGCCTTTTAGTTAATTGACTGTCATGACAAATTTTATACTATGGCACAATCGTATCAGAACGAAAATTATGATTCTCAGGGGCTCTAACAATTTGTCATACCTCCAGAATTTGTTTAATGCGACATAACCCAACTTGACAATACTTACCAACGTTTAGATGTGAGTAATCAGCGTGCATCAGAACTTAACACTGACTGTATTGTATGTTTGAACTGTCGCCCTCATACTTTACTATACGGTTTAACTTTGAGTAATCGAACATACAATCTAAGCGGATCTTCCTACCTTACATCGATATAGTGAGCGATGGGCATACACGTGTCGTATTTCTCAACACTTAAAGGAACCTTAGCTATTTAAGACTTATTAACAAATTCAGAATTTCGTCAAATAATTAGTTACCGATTAACTCATGATGGTATTTCGGTTATTTTAGACTAAGATAAATCTACCATTTCTTTCTGAATTACCATTTGATACCTCCATCATTCACGTACTCAAACGAGATTTCGTCATCCTAACTCTCTCAGGCCCTTTACAGACGATTCATTCATTACAGACTTGAGGGTATAACGTCATTCAAATTAATCAGACATTTAGATGCTCGAGGGTGTTACCGTCTTTTTGGTCATTACGACCATTCTCATTTAATTCACGCATTACTATCATAAGGATCGACTTAAGATTTCAACATTATTTCTAGAAAATTCTCATTCAGGTGTTATACAGAGTTTGAGGGATTATCCAAGTTTGTATCACACGTATTGCATAATCAGGTCGAATGCAGATTTTAGGTCATTTCCTTTATCAGATGGGTAGTTTAGTCATACTTATGCTCCAAGGGCATTTTCGTAATTTCATAATTAATATCTCTCACTCTGTGTCCTGGACCTCGATTCTTACGCACTGATGATTGAGTTGCGGATTAACTGAATTTAATTATTAGGACTTCTTATACCGTTAGCCCATTAGTAGTCTTATTCGGATAATTTGGTCTTATTAATATCCGTACTTATTGCTCGAATCTGATTCAATTTAAGCAGAATTTATAGTATACGTCATCATAAGCATGCATGCGTTAACCAGATATCGACATGTACATAAAGCATACAAGGGGTAGTAGTGTATTACCTTAACTCCGAGCTACATCAGACGATTCATGATACGACATTCGAATACCCTTGAACCCAAATGCGACGTCCTCTTCATCCTGAATACCAAAAACTTTGAATACCTTCAATCGCACAAAATCCAATTTCAGTCCTTAATCATATTGCTCATAACTGATTATTGAAATACATAAGCGAACTCAAGTTCAAGGCCCAATTCGGAGGCTTTCGGGTTAGAATTTCACGAAACGGGCTTCAAAATCGAACTCAGGACGTCGAAAAACATAAAATAGGACTTTTCGAGAAAAGTTGACTTTTTGGTCAAAGTCAACTCTGACGTCAGCGGTCAAAGTCAACGCTGACGTCATGCTGACATCACTAGACCAAAGCTAACTCAGCGAGTTGACTCACTGAGTTGACTCGGGTGAGTTAACTCACTAGGTTGACTCAGTCAACAGGTCGGGTCGGGTCAACAGTCAACGGGTCGGACTGACGGGTTTGGGTTATGGGTTTGGTTAATGGGTTCGGACCGGGTTTGATATAGACCGGTTCAGACCGGTTCAACCCACTTACCACTTTAGAGCTTCATGTTGTCGGACGGTTACCGAAAAAGGTCGTCGGAGACCCTAGACGACACGATCCTGTCGGAAAAATATACCCCATCAAACGCATGATCTAACAAAGCCCTTGATTCAAAGAAACAAGCTGGGATTCGATCAGATTTTACCTAAAACGAACCCAAAAGGCTGGAAAACGCGTAGCTCCGTCGAGGGCCTTGCCGGCGTCGAAACGGTGAGCTACTGGAGGGGTTTTGACCATCTCGACGCAAGGAAGACGATGGCAACCATAGCTTCGCAAAAAGACGTCTAAGGCGGCCGGAATCAACGACGATCGAACGAGTTACCAAAACCTAGGTTCGACGAACCTTCAACCGAAAATTCTCGATGAACGACAACACTCCATTGCGCGTGGCTGACGACATCGAGTTCGGCCGGAAGCGGCGTCTCGATCGTCGGTGGCGGTGCACGCCACTACTTGGCGGTGACAAAGATGGGGGTGGTGGCCGGCAAGAGAAGTTCAAAGGGTTTGGGGGGGAAATCCCGATATTTTTTTTTAGATCTAAAACATTAATGACACACAGGGGGTTGTTAGGTTTATTTGGTTTGTGTTTTTTTTTGTATACCCACTTAATTATAACTTAAATAAAAGCTGGTGGAAACAAGGACTAAAAGACGGCTTAGCTCAGCTGGTTAAGGCCTTTGGTTTTCATACCCAAGGTTAGAGGTTCAACACCCCATGGCAGCACATATAACACATATCATTTTCATTTTATTTTTTTCGTGCCAAAAGTCAGGGTGTTACAACTCTCTCCCCCTTAAAAGAAATTTCGTCCTCGAAATTTTCTAGAGTCGGGAAAAAGCAAAATCTATTCTTTCATCCATTCTTGTACTGAAACTTATCCATCGGAGCATCCTTGTTTCTCGAGACTCTCAGATGATCACAGATTAATCTGGTAGTATTCCCAACCACTTAGACTGTCATTAAATCTACATTCATCATATCATACATCTCGGACCAATTAATCAAAATATGGTACTTGAATCCGCTTTAAACGTCATACGATGCTAGGCAAAACTTGTCTCATAACTTTTATTATTATTAAGGCATACTCAGTCAACACTACAAAACATTCTCGTCGCCACAAAAGTCAGTCATACAGTCTAAAAGTACATCCTTCAAAATCTGAATTACTTTACTAGGTTGACAATCAATTTACGGACGAACAACTGTGCGTGAAGTTTATGCGAGTACTTAAAGCGTCAACCAAGGCCCTCTAGAATCAAGATGTAAACATCAAAACTCAGTAAGTATGATACATGACGGTACATTGCGGCACTTTTCCCCAAAATGACTTACTCCATGCCGAACAAATACAATCCAAGGTTTCGAACGGATAACGCTTACTTTCAGCGCAATGTTCAAGCAACTTTTTCCTTCGCGTATAACAGAGCCCCCACATAATCTACACTCACCAATCTCATGGACACCATTATTTTAAATTCGCAATACTTTTATCAAATTTTAATCAGAATATTCTCAAACACACTCATTATCACCGAGCTACTTTACTTGTAATCTTATATCAGTTTCATCGTTTGATCGATCATTTATTCCTAATAGAATTCAGATCTTCGACTTCTCATGCATAAATCATCTCAGGTTCTTTATACAGATTCTAATCCATCAATTTAATCCAAAACACAGACGAACGATATATACATTTCTTGTTAGTACAAATCGATATATGGAAGGCAAAATGCTTAGATTCACTTAATTCAGAAGAAGGGATTCGACATCAGAGTTTCGACACGGAGGAGTACGGTTATGCTAGGGGCATGCACAGACCAGACACCCTATGACAGACGATCGGCCGATCAACCCAAAAAGATGCAACTCTAAGCTCTGATACCACTAAATGTAACACCCTAGACCCGCCTATGCGTTACAACGGATCATAGGAAGTTACATTAGGGTCACAAGAGCGACCCACGGTGAAAATACACATGAAAACATTTTTCTTTCTCAAAACACATATTAAACTGTAAAATCAACTTCTGTTTAAAATATTATTTCAGAAAATCATTTTAAAACATAACAAGAATCTCAGAAAGTACTTTACAGACTCTATCATAAAACAATACGTGACATACATGCCCACTAACTATACAGTACGTCCTCCAAAAGCAACACCGAGAGAACTCCAAACTGATGTCAAACGTTATATCATGATATATTCCTTTAACATGCGATGGTAAAAACAACATGAGCTTTGGAAAGCTCAGTAATACAAAACTACCAGAAGATGTTATAAGCTCATGCAGATATATAGTAGGCATAACATTTTCATGATGGTTCAAGCAGTGATAGTCCTCTATTTCTATTATACTATTTCGAGGTTTCATCATACTCAAGAATAATGATATTTGTTCTTTAATCAGACCTTGAGAATTGGACGGAAATAATATAGGCTGGTACATACGAGGTAGGAATCAGAGAGTTTGGCGTCTAGTGTGTTCCAATAAGTGCAGATCAATATACATAAGTACTTAACATCATATCATAAGAGCACATAACAGATTAAATGCAAATGTTCAATATTCATACAGAAGTTTACAAGAACTACCCTCCAACCTTACACCAATATGTAGTCCCCCAGAACTGCATCCATAAGGACTTACCCTAGGCCCGATGGGCATAGGTGCCACCTAAGGGGATGCCTTAGGTCCCTAAGGACTTACCCTAGGCCCGATGGGCGTAGGTGCCACTCAAGGGGAGACCTTGAGTCCATAAGGACTTACCCTAGGCCCGATGGGCATAGGTGCCACCTAAGGGGATGCCTTAGGTCCATAAGGACTTACCCTAGGCCCGATGGGCGTAGGTGCCACTCAAGGGGAGACCTTGAGTCCATAAGGATTTACCAGCTTGATCAGGGCTGTACCGACAAAGACTTCATATCATAACCCAACAGTATACCCCAGATGACAATCGGAAATCAGATTTCAGACATGAGTAACATAATACATGTAACAGACATATTCTATTCAGAGTATCAGAAACATAAGTTCATGCTTTTGACAGATAAATGGGCATACTATTGAGCAGAGCAGACATTTTCAGCATTCATCATGCGAACAGATTATACCATCATTGGTCAAACTAACAGATCATGCTAACAAATTCATCAAACAGTCAGACAATACAATCACAGGTCAAACTAACAGATCATGCTAACAAATTCATCAAACAGTCAGACAATACCATCACAGGTCAAACGATCACATATCAAGTATACAGATTGAGCAGACATATATCAGGTAGGCAGAGAATGCCATCATATATCAAGTTCATCAAACATAATATTATTCATTTTAAATCATTACACAATCCATTCAACAAAATACATCGCACATGGAACACACTAGGTGAGACAGATCATTTCTTAAAGATATTTGACATTTACGGAAGGGGACACATTAAACTTTTGATAATTTGAACGGATTTCTGAAACGAGGTCCCTATTAGAAAGGGGTTCGTAAAACGATTCATAACAAGTGTTCAAGAATTGATACATCAAGATCTTAGAAGGTTCAAATATATTATGAGTATTTTAGTCATTTAAGCATACAAGGGCATTATGGTCATTTCGACATTCATGGACAGTCTGGTAATTATACCAACATTGAATAAGCAATGGTTCACAGAACTCGGGTATCCTATTTGCTCATTAGTTTTCTAACCGGACATTCAAGAATTTCTAAATTAAAGTCTTTTAAGTTATCGGATATTTTCAGTGATGTTTCGATTATTTAGGCTATCATGGCCTTTTAGTTAATTGACTGTCATGACAAATTTTATACTATGGCACAATCGTATCAGAACGAAAATTATGATTCTCAGGGGCTCTAACAATTTGTCATACCTCCAGAATTTGTTTAATGCGACATAACCCAACTTGACAATACTTACCAACGTTCAGATGTGAGTAATCAGCGTGCATCAGAACTTAACACTGACTGTATTGTATGTTTGAACAGTCGCCCTCATACTTTACTATACGGTTTAACTTTGAGTAATCGAACATACAATCTAAGCGGATCTTCCTACCTTACATCGATATAGTGAGCGATGGGCATACACGTGTCGTATTTCTCAACACTTAAGGGAACCTTAGCTATTTAAGACTTATTAACAAATTCAGAATTTCGTCAAATAATTAGTTATCGATTAACTCATGATGGTATTTCGGTTATTTTAGACTAAGATAAATCTACCATTTCTTTCTGAATTACCATTTGGTACCTCCATCATTCACGTACTCAAACGAGATTTCGTCGTCCTAACTCTCTCAGGCCCTTTACAGACGATTCATTCATTACAGACTTGAGGGTATAACGCCATTCAAATTAATCAGACATTTAGGTGCTCGAGGGCGTTACCGTCTTTTTGGTCATTACGACCATTTTTATTTAATTCACGCATTACTATCATAAGGATCGACTTAAGATTTCAACATTATTTCCAGAAAATTCTCATTCAGGTGTTATACAGAGTTTGAGGGATTATCCAAGTTTGTATCACACGTATTGCATAATCAGGTCGAATGCAGATTTTATGTCATTTCCTTTATCAGATGGGTAGTTTAGTCATACTTATGCTCCAAGGGCATTTTTGTAATTTCATAATTAATATCTCTCACTCTGTGTCCTGGACCTCGATTCTTACACACTGATGATTGAGTTGCGGATTAACTAAATTTAGTTATTAGGACTTCTTATACCGTTAGCCCATTAGTAGTCTTATTCGGATAATTTGGTCTTATTAATATCCGTACTTATTGCTCGAATCTGATTCAATTTAAGCAGAATTTATACTATACGTCATCATAAGCATGCATGCGTTAACCAGATATCGACATGTACATAAAGCATACAAGGGGTAGTAGTGTATTACCTTAACTCTGAGCTACATCAGACGATTCATGATACGACATTCGAATACCCTCGAACCCAAATGCGACGTCCTCTTCATCCTGAATACCAAAAACTTTGAATACCTTCAATCGCACAAAATCCAATTTCAGTCCTTAATCATATTGCTCATAACTGATTATTGAAATACATAAGCGGACTCAAGTTCAAGGCCCAATTCGGAGGCTTTCGGGTTAGAATTTCACGAAACGGGCTTCAAAATCGAACTCAGGACGTCGAAAAACATAAAATAGGACTTTTCGAGAAAAGTTGACTTTTTGGTCAAAGTCAACACTGACGTCAGCAGTCAACGCTGACGTCATGCTGACATCACTAGACCAAAGCTGACTCAGCGAGTTGACTTAATGGGTTGACTAAGCGAATTGACTCACTGAGTTGACTCGGGTGAGTTAACTCACTAGGTTGACTCAGTCAACGGGTCGGGTCGGGTCAACAGTCAACGGGTCGGACTGACGGGTTTGGGTATGGGTTTGGTTAATGGGTTCGGACCGGGTTTGATATAGACCGGTTCAGACTGGTTCAACCCACTTACCACTTTAGAGCTTCATGTTGTCGGACGGTTACCGGAAAAGGTCGCCGGAGACCCTAGACGACACGATCCTGTCGGAAAAATATACCCCATCAAACGCATGATCTAACAAAGCCCTTGATTCAAAGAAACAAGCTGGGATTCGATCAGATTTTACCTAAAACGAACCCAAAAGGCTGGAAAACGCGTAGCTCCGTCGAGGGCCTTGCCGGCGTCGAAACGGTGAGCTACTAGAGGGGTTTTGACCATCTCGACGCAAGGAAGACGATGGCAACCATAGCTTCGCAAAAAGACGTCTAAGGCGGCCGGAATCAACGACGATCGAACGAGTTACCAAAACCTAGGTTCGACGAACCTTCAACCGAAAACCGAAAATTCTCGATGAACGACAACACTCCATTGCGCGTGGCTGACGACGTCGAGTTCGACCGGAAGCGGCGTCTCGATCGTCGGTGGCGGTGCACGCCACTACTTGGCGGTGCACGCCACTACTTGGCGGTGACAAAGATGGGGGTGGTGGCCGGCAAGAGAAGTTCAAAGGGTTTTGGGGGGAAATCCCGATATTTTTTTTTAAGATCTAAAACATTAATGACACGCAGGGGGTTGTTAGGTTTATTTGGTTTGTGTTTTTTTTTTGTATACCCACTTAATTATAACTTAAATAAAAGCTGGTGGAAATAAGGACTAAAAGACGGCTTAGCTTAGCTGGTTAAGGCCTTTGGTTTACATACCCAAAGTTAGAGGTTCAACACCCCATGCAAGCGCATATAACCCATATCGTTTTCATTTTATTTTTTTCGTGCCAAAAGTCAGGGTGTTACAAAACATGTAATAAAAGTGAGTTGAGGAAAACAAAATGGGAGTTAATGAATTAACGAAAACCAAAGGTAAAATTGGAGTTGGATTTGAGTTTCAATATTTAAGCTTCGAAATTAACCTTGCTCAATTCATTTTTTATTTTATAATACAATGTATTTATTTTAATTTATGTATAATTTATATATTAATAATTAATTTTTCACTAATTAACTATTGGTTTAATAAGATGTTAGGTTCTTTAAGTAAATTTAAAGATTCGAATATTGATGTTGTGAATGGAGCAAATTGGGTTGAGACTTGAGAGGGTCATTCTCATAATTGACTTTTACTATTTTCGATTCGAATTAACCAATCAATGAGTTATACCTATTGTTATACGAAAAGTAATTAATGTTCTGACTGAATTTGGTATTCTAAATTTACTGGACACGGACTCAATTAGAAATCGTTAAATTCTTTATCATTCCAAGTATATCCATTGTTAAATGAGTTTTACAAAATATAATTTTTACATAAAATATTTTATCACTTATATTATGAGGATGACGAAATCTTATTTATATAATATGAAAATTTAATATAACAATTATGTGAACATTAAAAACTACCAAATTGTTCATGTTCAATATATATAATTACTAAATATTAAATGAATAATAACATATTTTTTAATAACTAACTTTTTTAAATAACTACTAGTACTTATGGCTATAAAAGTTAAGGGATAAACTGACTAAACAAGTAAAGTTAAGGGACCAAAAAATCCTTATGGCTATAAAAGTATGATTTGAGTTAAAGGGTGAAGTTAGATGGGGTTTGTTGGTTTGCTAGGAACATAATAAAAATTCCCCCAATGACCCGCCTCTTTAGGAACCAAATTCAACTCGGATTCTACCTCTTCTTGAGACTCCCAATTTAACGTTGTGCCTCCAACACGATTTACAAACAGTCTTTATTATAATCACAACTGAATTTTATTAAAAAAAAATTATAAAAGATATTTCAAATATAACACATCCAGAGTAATAAAGACTAGTCCACTAAAATCTCAAACAAAACTTAAAAATTCACAAAAATGTAAATGTTTTCATGAAAATTAACATACCGTCAAAATCTAAAAACATTCTCGAATCTTCTTGTTTCTATCCAAACGAGACGCATTATGTGTATGCTGAAATTAGCAAGCCAAACTATTAGGCAAATTGTCCCACTACCCAAGATTGATTTCATCGGCAAACAACCATCAACCGAGTGGAATCTTTCTTTCTATGACCATCGACATAATCATAATTAAAAATTAGCGTCGTGAATATCTTTGTACGAGCACCAAACGACCACTAAGGTATGTTGAAATCATGCTAAAACGACAGATAAAACGAAATTACAAAAACAAAGAAAAAGCATGCCACAAAGGCAAAGATTCGTATTAAAAATATGAAGAAAAAAACAAGAAAATAATGGACACAGACTCAGTAGCAGATCCAGGAATATATTTGAGGGTGGGCACATATAAAATCTCAAAATTTCAGGGTAGGCACAAGTCATAAATATTACAAAAGGTTAAGGACTAATTCATAAAAATTAAAAAAATTAAAGGTAAATGTGTGAACTTTGAAATGGGCACGAGCCCGCCCCACTTTATATATAGATCCGACATTGGATACAGTGACCAACAACTAATATTAAGACTAGTTACCGATTACTGATTAAGAAAAAAAACCGCGACGTTAAAAATACTGCAGATAAAAATTATGTTAAAAAAAGGAGGTGCACCTTTTTCCACCAAACTTGGATTTACAAACGGTTAATAACCAAAAATTTATTTCATAATTATTTTCAATACACTAATTTGACCTAAAAATTAAATGAACAAATAAAACTGAAATCTATTGTATAAATTTCATGTTGAAAAATACATATAATTTTCACCAAATTATTGTCTTAATCAAATGTGCGATTAAATTATACACATTAACAACTCAAATGAATAAACGTCTATAAAATTATAAATAACTGATGGTTTAAGAATAAAAAAAGGAATACATATATGTTTATGAAAAATGATAAGTTGGGCGATGGTTGATTTTGATATATTTATAATTGCAATTACTTGTTCTTATTTTCTTTTTAATGACTGTGGGATGACATATTTTGATTATGAATTTATATTAAAAGAATTTTAATGGTTAACTACCAATTAGGGTTAATCTTTTTTATGAAGCACTTGGTTTCATTATTTTTATGTGGCGTTTAAGTTTGTTAGACTTTTTGCAGATAAAAAATTTGAATAAACCTGTGCACACATACAGTGGCGCGTCCACATGTAAAGTTTGGTGAATCTGTGCCCACCCTGAACTTTTTAAAGTTCATGTACTTGTCTTTATTTTTTTTATTTTTTATGACTTGGTCTTTAAATTTTATTACTTGTGTCCACCTGAAATTTTGAAATTTCTATAATTTGTGACCACCCTAAAAAATATTTTAACTTGTGTTCACCCTCAAAAAAAATTTGGATCCGCCACTGCACACTTGTAAATTACGCTGGTCGAACTCGGGTCATCCAGGAATAACAACGTCATTCTTTACCACTTAATAAATTATATTTGTTTTTTTATTTTTAATATTTTGTAGTTTTTTCTAGTTAATTTTAATATATATATATACACATATATTAATAATTAATCTCGCCAATATCTGATACAAAGTCTAACTAAGCCTCCATTAGGCGTCGCTGCGAAAATCCACGTTTGAGGAGAAGTTAATATTTTTTGCTTCTCTAAACGCAGCTGATGTGAGCAATCTCGATAAAAAAATAACGTACGAAAGCCTCAAATCGTTTGGTAGAGCTTCTCCACAAATTGATTTAAAAGTTATGCCAAACGGAGCCTAAATGCCGTGCAACTTTGAGAAAAAATAAAATCCTTAGCCGCCTATACATATGCAGTTGAAGTTTTATATTTCAATATGAAGATTAAATTGGTATAGTCAAACCTGGTGCAATATGCCAAAGCTTTCTATCAACTACTAAACTATTATTTTAACTCAACACAAGCAACTTATATATATATATATATGCGTGTGTGTATATGTGAGACTCCACAAGGTGGAAGCAAATGTGAGGAAAAGATCAAACGGAGAAAATGGGTTCTGAGGAAGATAAAGGAAGTGATTGGGGTAAATCTCTGCCAGTTCCAAGCGTCCAAGAGCTGGTCAGAAATGATCCCCAATCACTTCCTCAAAGATACATACAACCGCACAGGGACAGGCCAGTGGCAGTTGCACCATCTTCGTTTGACATTCCGATTATAGATTTTGCCTTGTTAGCTAAAGGAGATGAAGATGAAACAAGGAAGCTAGACCTTGCTTGCAAAGACTGGGGATTTTTTCAGGTAAATCTACCTAAACAGAAGCTTGCCAGTTCTGTATGGTCCTGTTTCTGTATTGAAAATAATATGCAATTTTGGCAGATAATAAATCATGGTGTGGCTGAAGAGGTGCTGGTTAAGATGAGGGCAGCTATTGCAGCTTTCTTTGAACTTCCACTAGAAGAAAAGAACAAGTACGCGCAGGCCGGAAACGACTTCCAGGGGTACGGGCAAGGGTACGTCGCCTCGGATGACCAGAAACTTGATTGGTGTGACGTGCTATTCTTAATTACACTCCCACATGAGATTAGGAACCTAAAGTACTGGGCAGACACCATACCAGGTTTCAGGTATGCATTCTTTCTTTTAGCCGTTTATGCACATAAAGACTAGAAAATAAGCCTCGGGGTTGATTGATTCGGATGGAATTTGGTAGCCAATAAACAATCCCCACAATAGATTTTAGTTCAGTTCTATGCTTTTTCTCCCCTTTTGGCAGGGATGCTATAGAAAGCTACTCAATAGAAGCTCAAAAGGTAGCTGAGGAGATATGTGCCAACATATCATTACTTATGGGCATGGACAAAGACGGCCTGAAAAGGTTTTACGGCAACACGAAACAAGCTATGCGAATGAACTACTATCCACCTTGCTCAAGGCCTGATCTTGTTCTTGGCATTAGCCATCACTCCGATCCAGATATCGTAACATTACTCTTGCAAGATGATGAGGTCCCCGGCCTCCAAATCAGGCATAAAGACGAATGGATTCTAGTCAAGCCGATTCGTAACGCGATCGTGGTGAACATCGGCGATGTTATGGAGGTGCTCACAGCTCAATTCATTGGATGTGTTAGGCCTGAATCTACTTGACCTTACTTAAAGGCTTTGGCGTGTTATGTTTGTGCAGATTCTGAGCAATGGGATGTACAAAAGCATTGAGCATAGAGCCATCACAAATGAGGCCAAAGCAAGACTTTCACTTGCAACTATTATGATTCCGTACGATGAACTGGAGATCGGTCCGATGGAGTGCGCGGTAGATGATGATCGGCCTCGGATGTATGGAAACATGAAATACCTTGATTACGTTAGGTACACGTTGGGAAGGAAAATGGAAGGCAAAGCTCACCTTGACAATACTCTGAAAATAAAAGGCAGCTGAGCTGATCCTAATTGCCATCATCCACCCAAAGCACTCATCAAGTCGGGTCGACAATGATGGGTCGAATATAATTATGGAATTCGAATCATTACATATGTGTAATTTATTCGTTAAAATGATGTAGGTTTGAGTGATAGAATTTGTCATGTCAATAATTTATTATAAACAATTCGTTCCATTTAAAAAATTCAATCAAACAAAACTGAAGAAAAAAATAAAGTTGGTTGTCATCCCTGTCTACTAGGAAGCTAAGAAGAAATAGATTCGGCCTGATAATTCATGGAGCAAAGGAGGGAAGGTGGAGCGTTTTCTCGTTCTAGAAGAGGCAGCTACCGTCGGAACTACAATGACCAAATTGGTGAGTGGAAGGTTTTCGTTGATAACTTAAGCAAGAGGATGTCGAGGGGTGCACTTTGGGAGTTGTTAAACCACCATGGCAAGGTCACTAGAGTTTTCATTCCGTCTGTAAACAACAAACCGAAATACAAAAGGATGACCTTTGCTTTTGTCTCGTTAGGAAGTGAAAGAGATATGATGTCAGTAATCAGGGCTATCCATAATACGAAGATCGACGAGTCAATAGTTTCTGTTACAAAAGCAAGGTTCCCTTCTTCTCTTAGGGAGGTCAGCGGGGGATATCAGTATAAAGTTAAGCAAACCAATCCGAGCATCCATAGAGACGCCGGTGCAAAGGTGGGACCAAGTCAGACGCAACAAAAGTCATACAAGGAAGCGCTGTTAAGCAAGCCCACTAGATATGAAAAGCAAGCAACTGAGGAAAATGCATATAGAAACCCAGACGATACGAGTGTTGAAAGTTCAGTTATGATGGATTTTATATTCCCCAAGGACTCTTCAGATTGGATTAAATCATCTGCAGTGGGAATTTTAAGAAACTCTTTCGATCATGAATTTGTTCAAAAAGCTCTTGAAAGTGATGGGATTAAGGTAAAGCTTGCACCGTGGGGTTGCCTTCAAAATGCTGTTCTCATATCATTTGGATCTCCGGAGGATAAGGTGGCTGCCTGGAGAGACAAAAAAGAGGAACTAGCCTTTTGGTTTGATTTTTTGGATGAGTCAGTGGAATTTGACGACGTTTAGATGATGTTAGTCTCTGTTTCGGTCCACGGTGTTCCGCTGCTGTGTTGGACAGAAGGTTTCTTTTCCAAACTCGCAAACAGATGGGTCTCCCTCATTCACATTCATGAGGAGACGAGGCTGAAGATGGATCTTAGGGTGGCTAAATTTGTGATCCGATGCCCTAGTCATCTTGAAATTCCTGGCTCTATTAAGGTCATGGTTAAGGGTAGAGAATTCTTTCGGAGAATCAAAACTGGTGATCCCGTTCCAAATGCAGATGATTGGGAGATGGAGGACGATCGTTCTGTTCCCTTTGCAGACGTATGGTCGGAAACGCCATCTGAGGAGGCGGACGATTCTCCTCCTGACCCCCTTCCCAAGAATTCGGTTCAGGTCCCCTCCACCAATTATGATCATGTGGAGCAGTGCAACAGGGTTAATCCTGCTGATGTTTTTGAGGAGGGGAGTCCCAAGGGGGATAGCGGTACGGCCAATCATTGTCCTCTTGTACCCCCATTTATTGTATCTGATAATAACCCTATCCCGAACCCGGGTGTCCCCGTCTCTTCCCCTTGTCATACTGGGCCGAGTTGTGTTCCTTGCCCGCCTAGCCCAAAGAACCAGGATGCCCCATCGGCCGGTTTGGGCCTCCATCCCCCTAAAGACACAACCTGGGCCCGTTCCTCAAATAGCAAACAGGATCATGTGAATTCAGATGCCATTGTCGAGTATGTGAGTGATTCTTTGGAACCTGGCAGAGGATCCCCCCATTTTGGGCTCTCGGGATATTCGCTTGATGGGGGGCGGTGGTAGCTTCTCTTTCCTAGGTGTGAACGCCCCACGGTCGGCGATTCTTTCTGATGATTCAGACCAAAACACCTCAGTCAATTCACAACCCAATGTGTGCGTATCTATTGCATTTAGAGATAAGAATCCGTCTTTGAATCCAGCGTATCGGAAGAACCTCAGGAGGCAGATGAGAGATTCAATTAACAGTTTGGGTAAGGATAATTTGTCGGGATCCTCGTCGTCTAGTTCAGTACATGGTTCTATGCATCTTAATTCCATTGATGAAGCGCTGGCAGTTTGGGGCGTCAGTAAAATGCTGGAAGTGTCGTTTGTGGGTGGGCAGCAAGCTTTCATTAATAGGGTTTCGAGTTTGGAGGAATCGATTGGGAGGTAATCAGGTTCGCTTGTCTTGCTTGATTTTCAAGGTTGTCTTGCTCTTATCTAAGATGAATCTGTCGATCTTATGCTGGAATGTTAGGGGCCTTGGTAGATTCGAAAAAGCTAGGATGGTTAGGAATGTTATTAAGAATAAGAATCCGATGTTGGTTATGCTTCAAGAAACCAAGCTGCAAACTGTGTCGGCATCATTGTTGCGAAAGTTGGGATGTTACAAGAATATGGATATTGTTGCTTGCCCCTCGTCGGGATCCGCTGGGGGTCTGCTCATCGCGTGGAGAGTGGACTTCCTAAAAAATTCAGTGTGTTTTTCACGTAGGAGATTTGCTGCAGTTATTGGAGAGGTGAGTATTTCCCAGATTCGGTGCGGTTTTGTAAATGTTTACAGCCCCTCAGTTGAGGCCGAAAAATGTGATTTCTTCGAAGAACTTGCTGTTTTCCTTACTGATTTTGATATCGCGTGGTGTGTCGGGGGCGATTTTAACACGTTCCTGGATGCAGAGGAAAAACTTGGATTCTCTTGGAATGCTAACTTTGTATATTTATCCCAAAACTTTGTGCTGGACTCTCGGCTGGTGGATCTTCCACTGTAGGGGGCAGTTTCACTTGGTCTAATAATAGGGATCCCCCCACCTTTGTCCGTCTTGATAGATTCTTGGTGTCATCCGAGTTCTTGTCTACGTTCCCGAGCATTGTGCAATCATTTCTTCCAAGCTCGCTATCTGACCATAATGCCATCTTTCTTGCTGAATTGAAAGTCGAATGGGGTCCGAAACCTTTCAAACTATTTAACTATCTTATGGATGATGAAGGATTTGATAAAGTGGTCGAAGGAGTTGTTCTTGGTGCCGCTGTTGGTTCAAAAAAATATGGGATCATTGGGTTATTGAAGAAGGCCAAAGATGAAATCAAGAAGATTCCAGGTGGTAGTAAGGATAATCTGAGTGCTAATATAAAATCCTTGGAAGCTCAAATTATGACTTTGGAGCAACGTTTACAAGATGGTTCGGAATCAGCAAATGCCCATAATATTCTGATATATTTGAAAAGGAATTTGTGGGATTTACTTCGCAAAGAGGAACGCATGTGGTGCCAACTTTCGAGATCCAAGTGGTTCCTAGAAGGAGATCGCAATACGCGTTTCTTCCATCTAACAGCTACGAACAGGCGTAGTAGAAACCTCATCACTTCTATCAACATAAAATGTGAGCAGTGCTCGGATCCTATTAAAATCAAAACTGATTTTTTAGAAAGGAGTTTTTCGGTGTTTCCAAATACCAAGCTGATTTTTTAGAAAGGAGTTTTTCGGTTGGTGAGGTTTGGGATGCAATTGCTTCGATGGAAAGTTCTAAGGCCCCCGGACCCGATGGGCTTAACATGGCATTTTATAAGAAGTATTGGGTGATGCTTAAGCCAAAGATAATGGCGTTCTTCGAAGACTTCTATAATGGGAAAGATTGAGAGAAGGGAGTCAACCACTCCTTTATCACTCTCATCCCAAAGAAACCAGGTGCTGCTAGTTTAAATGAGTATCGCCCGATAAGCTTGGTGAGCAGCGTTTACAAAATATTAGCAAAGGTTCTCTCACGAAGACTTAAAGGAGTGTTAAACTCTATCATCAATGAATCACAATTCGCTTTTGTCGTTGGGAGGCAGATTCTGGATTGCTCCTTTATTGCTAACGAAGCTGTTGATTATATGAAAAAAAATGGGTCTCAAAGGAATCGTCTTCAAATCCAACTTCAAGCGAGCCTATGACTCTGTGGACTGGAGCTTCCTAATCCTAATCTTAAAAAAATGGGATTTGGTGCTAGATGGTGCAATTGGATATTTAAATGCATTTCTACCGCGACTATCTCGGTGTTGGTTAATGGTTCTCCGACCCCGTCTTTTCCTTTTGGTCGTGGGCTTCGACAAGGGTGCCCTCTCTCGCCCATGCTCTTCAATATAGTCGGCGAAGCTCTATCCCTTTTGATCAAGAAGGCCACTTCCATCGGTCTTTTTCACGATTTTCAAATTGGTCGGGATTCTAATTTCATCGCCCTCTCCCACCTTCAATTCGCCGACGACCTTATTTTCTTCTGTGGAGCCTCTTTAATGCAAGTGTGAAACATTAAGAGAATTCTGAGGATCTTTGAGGTTGCTGCTGGGTTGCAACTAAATCTTGGGAAATGTCGCCTTTTTGGTATTGGAATTGAGTCGGGCACCTTATCGGATTGGGCCTCAGTATTGGGGTGCCAAGTAGGCTCCTTCCCGACAGATTATCTGGGTCTTCCCCTAGGCCCAAAGAGGAACTCAAGATCTCTTTGGAAACCTGTTATCAGTAAGTTCTATTCTGCTCTATCTGGGTGGCGAGGTTGCAATCTATCCCCCTCGGGGAGGCTGGTACTTATAAAAGTTGTTCTATCTTCGCTTCCGACATATTTTATGTCGATCTTCAAGCTGCCTGCTGAGGTTAAGAAGACCTTAAATAGCATCATGGCGCGTTTTTTATGTACTGGTTCTATGTCCAAACCCAAAATGCATTGGGTTAGTTAGGAGTCCATTTGAAATCGCTCTTATTTCTATTTATAATTTTCTAATTTTAAAATAAAAAAGATTTATGATTATGATATAGGTGGTAATCATAAATATATTACCAATTGGGTTTGCAAACCGTTGGAACTAGGAGGATTAGGGGTGTGTGACTTAGGCCTACTGAATAGAGCTTTATTGGGTAAGTGGGTGTTCAAGTTCGGGCGGATCCGAAAAGTGTTTGGAAGAGAGTAGTGTGCGCAAAAAACAATCTCGATCGTTCTTCTATTATTGTCTCACATAACCACCATCGATTGGCTTCCTGGGTTTAGAAAGGTATTGTCTCTTCTTACTCATCCTCGGATAAAATGGGTGTTTGCTTCAAGAACAACTCGATTGCAACAGTGGGGGATGGTCACTCTTTGTGATTCTGGTCGGACACTTGGCTGGGTGATCAACCTTTGCAGTGGTAGTTCCCGCGTATTTACGCTTTATCTGTGAATAAAGATGGTCTTGTGGCTGATTTTGGGAGTCCAATTAATTCAGCTTGAAGGTGGAAAATCCCTCTTAGGAGGCAGCCTTTTGAATGGGAGTTACCTCAGTGGAATAGCTTTCTTCATAAACTGAATAATTTTCAGTCAATAGGCCTTAATCAGGATTGTTTGATATGGAGAGGGGCTGGGTGTAGGGGTTTCTCAGTGAAGTCTTTCCGCAATCAGTTCTACTCGGAAACCAAAGATTCCTTCGAATGGCGTAAGTTTGTTTGCCGTGGGATTGCTCCGCCAAGGATTGAATTTTTTCTTTGTAGAGTCTTCAGAAACAGCGTTCCTATTTGTGCTAATCTTATTCGAAGAGGTCTCCAAATTGGAGCAAATGTGTGTTGTCCGTTTTGCAACTCAGACGTCGAGAGCGTGGAGCATCTTTTTATTCACTGTAGCTTTGTATGGCCCATCTGGATGAAAATGGTAAATATTTGGGGTCTCTCCGTTGTCATGCCCCTTTCAGTTGCTAGCTTAGTGCAGTCGTGGGCAAATTTTTACCCTGGAAACTCTCCCCCGTCTTTGTGGACCTTCATACCGTTGGCAACCGTGTGGACTCTTTGGCTTACCAGGAATGATGTTATCTTCAACAAAGGGAAGTTGGATTCTATCCTTGTTTATTTCTTAATATGATATAGGGCTGCTTGTTGGTTTAAAGCAAAGCATGTATCCTGTGAAATTCCTTTGGTTGCGTTGGTTTATCATCTATCACTTGGTTCTGTGCATCACCCTAAATTGCCTAAATCTTGCTCTGAAATTGGGATATGGTGTCCTCCGCCAGCAGGTTTTTTAAAGATAAATGTTGATGGCGCCACTTCTCTCCGCTCTGGTTTGGGTGGGATCGGCGGTACCATTCATTCTCCCAACGGTGTGCTTCTCTCGTCTTTCTCAGAGTCTACGCCGGGAGGACCCCCAATCATGGCGGAACTGTTGGCTATGAAAGCAGGTTTGTCTTTAGCATTTTTCTTGGAAGAGTGCCGGAACTATAGGCTCATTCTCGAGAGCGATTGCTCAGTGGCTGTTGGCTGGATCAAAGACACAGATCGGTGCCCCTTAGCTCTTCGCAATCTGGTTGTTGAGGTAGCAGGTTTAGTTCGTAAAGGTAATGGGTTGGATAGATGGGTGCCCAGATCTGCCAATATGAAAGCAGATGAATTGGCAAAACAAGGTATAGGCTAGGATCTTTGTAATGGTGTGATGTATTATACTCTATTTTGTTTTATTTGAATAAAATTCTCTTGGCGCTCTTTTCCTCCTTCCGCTACTGGGTTCTCCTTTGGGGTCACCCGTATGAAGGGGGTCTTTAACGAGGCCAACATCTCTTATCAAAAAAATAATTTATTATAAACAATGATGTGTGAGTTATAAAAAATTATATTTTATTAAGTAACCATCACCGTCTATCTAAAAATGACTTAATAATAAATTTTCGATTCGAATTTGGATAATCCCTCCCTTTTATTTATAAAAAAAATAAAAACCTATACATAACTTATATGAACATTAGATCATGGCGGCAAAAAAACAATCGGGAAAAATAAAAATGAAAGAAAGATAACTAATCAGAAAGATGTGTGCATATGATAGAGAAATTAAATTATTAATTGATCTAAGAGACGAATACTATTTATTTCTTATACTTTGAAATTATTTTGTCATATAAAGATGGTAGAAGCATTTTTTTAGCCCTTCAATTTTATTATTTTAGTTATTTTAATTCTTAAAATTTTATTGTATTCTTTTTCCTTTTTATTTATTTTTGTTAAACTAACCCAAATATAATGGAATAGTAACAACAACGTTAAGTCAATATTATATATTTCGTCATTTTTATCGTGTCATAAAAAAATACAAAAAATAGCTATTTTGTTTTGCTGAAATGTTGATTCTGTTTTTTTTTTTTTACATTTTTATATGGCCCTGTTTGATAAACAACAATTTGGACAAAAATTAGAGGTTTGAGGTATAATTAGAAGTTTTACTAGTCAAATCTGCTAATATTGATGTTTGGTAAATAGCGGATTGAAAGAGCGGATTGGGGTGAAAAAGCTCCTAATATGAGCTTTTTTGAGATTAGAGATTTGATATTAGAGTTGTAATGACTCTTTTACCCTTAACAATTACCAAAAATCTCCAAATAACTTAAATTAAATAATAACATTTTTTAATATAAATAATAACATATTAAATATTGGACTTATTTGTTGTTACTACTAATTTATATGGCGACATTTGTAAGTTAATTCTATTTTTTTATTATCACATATTTATATGTGCATATAATTTTTTTAATAATTATATAAATAATAAATTAATATATAAATCCTTCAAATGTGTTTAGAAAATTTATATTAAAAATAATTTTTACAAATCTAATTAATATTTATTAGATACAAAATATTCATAACTGATAAATTATTCAAACAAGTATTGAATATAAGCATGTCCTTATATGTCATTTTGTTTGTTTAAATAATCAAACAGCTATCAGCTATCAGTTAATTTTACCAAACACTTTTATACAATCAGCTAATACAATCCGATAGTCAAATCAGCTAATACAACCAGCTATCAGCTATCAGCTAATGTAATCCGCTATCAGCTATCCGCTAATTGCCAAACAGAGCCATATTTTTTAAAATTTTCTAATGGCGCAAAATAAAATTACAAAATAATTAATAGCCATATTTCAGTAAGGACCAAGTAAGTTAGCTTAACAACTAGTTATTTGAGTCATTTTGATAAAATTAAATAAATGTTTTAGGGCTAAAACATAAAACCCTAAATTTACTTAAAACACGATTTTTTTTATTTTATCCAAATGATGGCATACAATGAAATTAATAATAAAAGAAATACATGAGATAATATTTTTGAAACTACTAATAAAACTTTGTTTAGAATTCAAAATAGAATAATATCTATAAGATTGAATCTGTGGGTATCTTAATTATTTTTATTTGATGGTTCATATGTAGTGTTGGAACTAAAGCTCCAATTTCCCCTTAAATTATCATGCATGACAGGATGGTTGGTTTCTTAATTTCTTAAACTCTTTAAAATAATATTTTCCATAAACTATACAATAATTTCAGCAAATCATCAATTTTTAAATAAAAAAAATGCTTAACAAGTTGATTACATTCATTTGCATTACTTTACATGTTTCATAAATCACACAAATTAGAATCAAGTGTCCCAGTGGAAAAGCGCTGAAGACATACGAGTTCAAATCGTTGTGTCTACATGTAAACATTGTCAAAGGGTTAAAAATATCTATAAATAAATATTACATTCTAATCACTTTTATATTATTCAAAAAAATATATATCACACAAATTAAATATAAACAACAAACCGAATTGATTGCATAGGTTTATTCCATTTCAACCATAAACTTGCATGATTGCTTGCAAAAACATTTTTTTAATAAATCATATCATACAACAAGAAATAGGCTAACATTTTAGAATTTATAATTTGCATTTTAGTCCCTCTACTATATTCAAATTTGAGATTTAAAATATCTATTTAATTTGACATGATTTAGTCCTTTGATTTTATAATGTTATTTATAGGACTAAATTGATGACATTGTTAGTTGTTGTCAGTAACATAATTACATAAAAAAATTACGAACAGGGTCGAGACCACAAGAAAACTATAATCAAGCATATTCAATCAATAATAAATTTCTATATCAACCAAATATCTTTAACTATTTATATATATATATATATTGCATTATTACTTTCACAATAACAACTAACAGTGTTATCGCTTGGACTTACAATCAGGGATTCAAATAGCGGTCCGTGATCGCGATAACGGCCGTTATATAACTGTAGCGACACCATTTGAAACTATTACTATTATCCGCAACCGCGATAAAACGCCACGACCGAAAACGCATCTGCAATTTAAATCCCTGCTTACAATTACAAATGACTATAGAAGTAGAGGCACCAAGTTCAACCAAATCAAAATAGAAGGATTATATCCTAAATTTCAAAAGGAGATGGATTAAAAACAGACCTTTTAACTTTTAAGAAAGGTATTGGTGTTTTTTTATTTGGTTTTAAATATGCCAATTGCCAAAGGCCCATGTAATATTTTAAAATTTAGTCTTTATACTTTAGTTTTATGAAATTGAGTTCATGTACTATTTTTTTATTTAAAAATATTAGTCCATCCACTAACTTTTGTTCAAATTTATCATTAAATAATGACCTAATAACTATTGAAAAGGGGCCAAATAATTTTTTAATCATTGAAGTTTATAGTTTTTTTTATCAAATTGGCCATTAAAAACTATAAACATAGACAATTAAAAAAAGTAGCATTCAATTCAAAATAATTTTTATATTTTTACATAGTCAAATCGATAAAAATTTATAAATTTACGAGATTATAACAGTTCTTTTGCCTTCTTATAGTTAAAAGGTTAGTAGTTAACTTAAATTAAACAGAAGTTAGAGAAGACCAAAGTTTTCAAAAACAAAAACTAGTGCATGGACTCAATTTAGTAAAATTAAAATATAAAACTTAAATTGTAAATTTTAAAATAAAACAGGCATATATGACATATTTAAACTCTATTTTCCAAAATCTTAATGTTAAGAATCATGAAATTGTTTTGAAATAAACCAATTAAAATGATCCACGTAACCGAAAAATTTTACCGCGTGTATACCACGCTAACGCGGCAATCCCGTTCAACTCACCGTTATATATAAACGAATCTCCTTCAATTTCTCTCAACTCTTTCCTTCCTCTCTCGTTTTCTCTGTAACCAAACAGCGGATAGGAAAAATGTTCACTTTTTTCGAAAGTTAGTATTCCTTTTTTTGGAAAAACATATTTTTGTTCTTTGATTTGTAATCTGTATGGCAGCGACGACGTCGTATTGGTGTTACCGATGCAATCGATTCGTACGGATTTCTACTGAAGGTTCGATAGTTTGCCCCGGTTGCGACGGCGGGTTCATCGAAGAGATCGATAACCATTCTCATGCAGCGCGTGCTCTATACGTGGACTCCGGTCGTGTCGGAAGCGACGCCTCGATGTACAATACCAATGCTCCCGGCACCACTGCCCTACGCCGTAGCCGGCTGAACGGCGGCGATCGTTCTCCTTTTAATCCCGTCATCGTCTTAAGTGGCGGAGCGGCGTCTCCCTCAACTGATGGGGAGCGTTCAAACGTTGAACGGAACGGGAGGGGGTTTGAGCTTTATTATGAGGACGTAAGTGGATCAGGTTTGAGGCCGTTACCGGCGAGTATGTCAGAGATTCTGTTAGGATCCGGGTTCGATCAATTAATTGACCAGCTATCACATGTGGAAATCCAAAACGTCGGGCGTTACAACCAATCGCCGGCGTCGAAAGCGGCGGTGGATGCAATGCCAACAGTGGAAATAGACGATACTCATATTCACGAAGAAGTGTGTTGTGCGGTTTGCAAAGAACAATTCGAGTTGGGAACCAAAGTTCTAAACATGCCTTGTAACCATTTGTACCATTCAAGCTGCATACTTCATTGGCTTCAGTTACAAAACTCCTGCCCCGTTTGCCGCCATGAATTGCCGGCCGTTGCGGGCGAAAGAGATGGGAATTTAGATGAGGTCCCAATGGCGTTGACCATTTGGAGATTACCGGGTGGAGGATTCGCGGTGGGGAGGTTTTCAGGTGGAGAGAGTAGAGAGCTCCCGGTTGTTTATACGGAGATGGATGGTGGTTTCAGCGGTGGCGGAGGGTTGTTTCCGCGGCGGAGTAGAGGGAGGGAAAGAGGAGGCTATTTTGGAAGGCTTTTGAGGAATTTGTTTGGGTGTTTTGATGGTTCAAGCTCTTCTCCAAGGTTGGATTCAGAGATAGGTAGAAGTAGTTTTTCATTATCGCTTTTTAGTGCTTCTTCAAGGAGAAGAGGCCGGGCTCTGGATCTTGATAGTGAAAGAACAAGAAGGTAATAAATTTAACCCCAAGATTGTTAAATCTCTTATCATTGTAAATATTGTGGGAAAAAGAGAGGATCTTTTCATCTCAATTCACATAGTTTGTCGAGGATTGATGATTTATGTGCAGTGGGTGATCTAAAAAAAAATTGAGGTGATAACGAGTTAAAATATTTTTGAGGATGAGCCCAAATTATAAAAATTTCAAAATTTCAGAGTGGTCACAAGTCATAAAATTTAAAAACTGATTTATAAAAATTTAAAAAATTAAAGCTAAATATGTAAACTTTAAAAAATTCATGATGGTCACAGGCCCACCCAATATATCACGTGGATCCGCCACTGATTATGTGAATTGAAAGAAGGTTTAAAATCATAAAATAAATGAAGGGGAGGAAAGCAAACAAGGATATGGAAGCTTGGAGCAAATGATTTGTTGAATTTTTCTAGCACTTTAATACCGCACCCATTTTGTGTATATATATAATGCTCAAACTCAAGTTACCTGAAAGAAATATATTATACTTTTCTTTTAGGACCACTCCACAAATTCATATTTTGCTATTAAATGTGATGGTGGATTAAATAAACACTAAACATTATAAAATTATGTAAAGCTAATTTCGTTTTGTAGTAGTGTAGTACTATATGATGAATCTTATGTACATAAA
Organism: Hibiscus tridactylites; assembly: GCA_958450335.1. NCBI lineage: Eukaryota > Viridiplantae > Streptophyta > Magnoliopsida > Malvales > Malvaceae > Hibiscus > Hibiscus tridactylites. The sequence goes on from OY288286.1 coordinate 69,751,084, forward strand.
ACAAATATTCCCTCTGTTCTATTAATTTTGTTCTTTATTGGCTTTTTTTGTCAAATTTTTTAAACTTTAACCTATTATTATATAAAAAATATTATTAAAAAAAATATAAAAATATATTTTATAAAATTTCAATCAAGTAATTTTAAAATATATATTTTATAAAATTTAATTATTTAAAATATTTAAAATAATTAAGGTCAAAATTTAAAAAATTTAATTTTTAAAAAATTAATAAAAGATCAAATTAATGGGACAGAAAGAGTATTAAACTGACCCTCCTAGGTTTCAATCATTTATGTTGATTGCTAAGGTTCAATGCCCCGCATAAATTGAGATTTGGCCCAAATGCGTTAAATTGGTGGACAATTTGGTTTTCAATGGGATGGGGCCTTTGCTCAAATATTGACAAAATATTCAAAACAAATATAGGGGAGAAAATTGCCGATTGCCATTGTATAGAGAAAGTCGAGTTTATTTTCTTTTATTAAATAGAGATATATTTACATCACAAACTAATTATTAGCATTTAAATTTATATAAAATAAGATAACATGAGCATTTTTTATCACTCAACCAATTAATGAATCACAAAGTCAAAGTTTAATTTATACTCGATATATCATTGTTTTAAGAATCAGACTAAATCAGAAGTTAATGGCCTAACCAATTGAACCAATAAAAATATAATAAAAAATTGTTCAAACCGTTAAAAACAAAAAAAAAATCTGAATAAAAATCAATGGTTTAGTTCTGCAAATTTAGAAATGCAAAATCAATATTTTTGTCATATATTCCATTCGTGTTAGTTAGCCATGCAATTATAAGTAAATCAAAAGTGTAAGTACGCATAATACATAGTTGAACAACAATCATAGAAATTCACATGGGATACATAAAACGGTATGGGAGAGCATTTTTAAGTTTAAACAATTAAATTGATTATTTGGTTCAGTAGTTTTGATTCAGATAATTTTTTGTAAGTTTTTTAACCCAACGAATAGTTTCAGTGGAAAAATGTATGAAATTCATCTTATGAAACCGTAATCACCTTTAGACTATTCAAAAAGAAATTGATAAGTTTTTCCATTGTAGAATCGGTTTTGTTATTTATTTAGTTCAATTACCAATTTTTGAATTTTTCAAACTATCCGACTGGAAAAAAATCAACTTCTATATTAATTTTAATTGTTTTAAATATATTTACAATATCAAATATATAAAGGTTAAATACACCGTTCATCACTCAACTATCTTTCCACTCTTATTTTAGTCACGCAATTTTCAAATTTTTTAATTTAATAATTGTGCTTTATACATTGAATTTTTTTTTCCGAAAATATGACCTCCATTTTTCGAATGCTACCGTCGACAGTCGTGGATGGTGGCCGCTCGATCCTAAATTTCACCAGTTGCTTCGTCTCGGCCCTTAAGTTCAAATACGACCTCCATTTTTCGGAAAGTGTTTCAAAGTCCACGAAAAAGATATCAAAAAGCAAGAAAACTCAAAAGTTCCTATTGAGATTCGCGGGTTTCGGGATATTTTTCGATAAAACAATCACCAGATTCGGACTCAGCGTGTCAAAACGAGTCTCTTGGTGTAATTTGGGATCAAATGGTTGCTGGTTCTGAGGCCGACGGTGGTCGCCGGTGAGACAAGCGGTGGTGATTCTTTTTTATACATATTTTAATTTAATAATAAAAAATATGATTTTATTATTTATTTTTAATTTATTTTTTACATTTAAATTATTTATTACAAATTCAAAATAATAATAAAATATTCTAGAGTGACTAAAAACATTCAATGTATAAAGTTCAGTGATTAAATTGAAAAGTTTGAAAGTTGAGTGACCAAAATAAAAATAAAAAGATAATTGAGTGATGAACCGTGTATTACTAAACTAGGCAACTAAACCATTTTTCTAAACCTAATTCATAATTTGATTAACTAAAATAATCAATTGATCCTGATTAATGTTACATAAGTTCAATTAAATTGATTTTCACTCAATTCAATTTTTTTTGGTAAGATTACAATTGATTAAATCAATCTAAAAATCAATTGAAGTGAATAAAAATTAATTGCTTATCCCTACATTAAAAGACTTAAATTTTATACATGATAAAATTGGAACCTAAAAAGTAAAAACTATTCCCAACTCCTTTAAACACTAAAGTTGGGAGGAGATGCACCACCTCACTCCTCAGGCGAACCTCCGAAGGCCAAAGCCCTTTGTGAAGTATTGGGGGCGCAATTCCGAACTTACTCAATGCAGTGACCAGGCTATTATTTTATATTAGGAGTCGAATTTATAAAATTTAATGAACAAATTTATAAAATTTAAAAAGACGAAAATAAATTTTTAATAAAAATTAATTTTTTTCTAAACCAAATACAAATTTTAAAAATTCAAATGCCAATTGCTCCCTCCGACTCTTTCGGTGCATTTCGACTCCATGCATACCCATGTGACAGGATGGCCCCATTAGGAAGGTGAATGACCAATGGGGAGGTGCCAAGTGGGATACTTCCAGTTCCAGGGGTTCATCCTATGGCTCAAGCTTGCGTGTCATTGATGTGACCATTGACCAAATAAGGACCTTAAAGGTTCTGCCTATTTCATAGAGCCTTATGTCCTTTATGAGTGAGATTCTCAGGGCTTAGGGCTAGGCCCACAAAACTGTGGCTGTGGCCTGTGGGGGATAGACTTCCTTTCATTAACACCTCCCTTGGTTTAATGCTTTTACGTTTTAGGGTTTGGACCCAAATCTATTAACCCTTCAAACTAAAGGATGAAGATGCATAGATGAGTGACAATTGTCATAATCCTTTGATAATTCGCACGTCATACAGATAAAATTATTTGAACACAAATTTTTTAGGAAAAATATTATTCTTTTTTCTACGGGAACTACTCCTTAATCATAATTAGCATATAGACTTAGGTCAAATTACAATGAAAATCAAGTTTGATTTATGATTGTCATCCAAAGTGTGATGATGAAAGAAATCTTCATATAAATGAAAAATCAAAGATATTAATCATCTTAAATAAGAGTTGTGGGGTGACCAATGTTTCTTTTTTTCTACTTTATTTATTTAACCTATTGAGGTCTAGGCTATAAACTAAAGTTTAGAAAATAGCTGCCATTGCATATTATTATCCTCCAATTTCTCCTGCCTTTTTTGGCTTTGTTGTTAATTTTTTAATTTTTTAGGGTCCCATATGGCACGCCAAGCTAAAAACTAATCATTTAATGTTCAAAATTTGATATAGTTATTGAGTGATGTCTCATTGATTGCCTAGAAAATGCATGCCACGAAAAAAATATGGAGAAAAAGAAAAGAGAAAATAAGGGTTTCTTTGTTTGACCTAAATTTATGAGGACCCAAAAGAAAGTGAGAGGAGATGAAGGAAATAAATGGAAGTGAAACAAAAAAGCCAAAAATAAGATCTTTTTGTATACATTGGTACTAACTACTAAGTTGCGATTAAACTGACTCTTTTTGGGAAAAAATAATTTGGGTACGAGAAAATGTGTTATGTATGAAATCCAAAAATACTAAGTGATATTTAAACAAATATTTGTATGAATTAAATTGTTGAATTGTTTTATGTACTAACAGGGGTTGGTCCAAGTGGTAAGAAGATTGATATCGTTTAAGCATGTCACGAGTTCAATGCCTTGTATACGCAAAAAATATCTGTTGGAGGACTCACTCATCAAAATCATGTGTGTGATGCATGTCGATCTGAATTAATCAAGAAAAAAAAAACTAAAAACAATTTTGTTGAATTATTTTTACTAAGGCTTAGTTTGTGGTTGCTTTTAAAAAGTACAATGAAAAAAGTGATTTTCAAACTAGCTGTTGAAAAGTAGTTTTGAAAAGCTGGTTAGTGTTTGTCATTGATGTCAAAAAGTGATTTTGAGGAGATAAAATGTCTATTTTAGACATGATATTGAAAAGTAAAAGTAAATTTGGGTGATTGTTCAAATTAATTAATGTTATGATTTATAAAATAAATCAATTTCAATTATAATAAAAAAATTATTTTTTTATAAAATTTAATTTGAAAATATAAACTACATTCTAGATTATATACGGACATACCACTTACACATTAATAATAAATATAAAATAAAGTACAAATAAAATAATTTTATTTTTAATATAAATATTATATAATATATATTGTTTTACAATTATGTATGCATAAACATTATTTTAACAATAAATTATAATTAAATAATAAGGCTAAAAAAGTAATATTATTTTCAAACTAACTTTTCCACCCAAGAAGCTATAAAATCTAGCTTCTTGGTTTGGGTGGAAAAGTTAGTTTTAAAAGTAACCAAAAACAATATGTTTTAACTAAAAGCACTTAAAAAAGTGATTTTTGGTTGTGAAACGCAACCAAAAACAGGCCCTAAAACTTATTTGATTGTCAAAATAAGCCAACACAATGAATTTTGTTAAAGCATTTTTTGGTTGAGCAAAATAGGTTAAATTTATTATGAAAACACACTTTCTTTTCGTGGAAAACTTTGCCAAACCTCAATCTTCTTATAAAAACGTCGTAAAAGCTTGCAACGATATTATAAAAGTAAAAAGACTCAATATTATCGTTTGATATTTAAATTTCACATTATTTTAATTTGATATTCGTTTCTTTTATCTAATTTGATTTCTGAATTTGATATACTTTTATGTGATAACATTGATTTTTTACCCTAACGTGTTACTTAGATTTAACAAATGTGACGCATTTTAACACTTTCATTCTTCATGTGTTTGGATATGATGCGGGAGAATTGATTTTGAATCATTATGATTTTAAGAATTGATTTTATGTAAAGTTAATTTTAAAGTAATGTGATTTATGTTTAAGAGTTTTTTTTAATCACGACGAAACATAAAAGTTATTATCATGTAGTTTTTCCCAAAATCACGTTTAGTACTCATAATTGATTTTAGATTTTTACATCCAAACATACAGGTACGACGTTAAAGAGACAAAATCCCGATTAAACGAAATTTTAACCCTCCCACCGCAGAAACAAAAACGCAATAATAATGCGATATTTATTTGTCAAGTGTCACGACTTGAATAGTTGTTGTCACATGTTAAAATTGGCATACTTAATATTATAAAAAAATAAAAAACTTATATGCCAAATTGGAACAAAATACATAAAATATTAGATAAATGAAAAATACTTAATTGAAATATCCAATGATATATTAAATTAAATAATATATAATTTTATACAATGTTAATGGTCGAAATAACACTGGCATTTTGGGCAGTGGTTGATGGATTACGACACGCTTGGCGATTAGGATATCGTAGAATTTTGGTTGAATCCGATAGCAAAGAAGTGATCACTGACATTTTGGATTTTGCGCCTTCTACGACTAGATATGGCCTCTTTGTGGTTGCCCATGAGATGATAACGAGGGGTTGGGAGGTTGTCTTTACGCACATTGCTCGTGGTGCCAATGCAGTTGCGGATGGCCTTGCGGGTGCTTTGCGCGGAATCCCGTTGGATTGCTGGCTGTTGGAGGAGAGCCCGCGATGGTTGCTACCGATCGTGTTGCAGGATGCTGTGGATGCGCAGCTTCCTTTTGATGGAGGTTAGGTGTTTGGGGTTTTGTTAGTGTGCGATCCTTGTGATTGTGTCTGGTTTAGATGGCTTTGATGGGGCTTGACCTTTGTGGTAGTTTGATTGTAAGTAATATCATATGCACTCTTTTTTCTTCAAATAGATTTAGAGAGGTTTTTTAACGAGACATATAATATTATTCTTATTTTCTTTTTAATCAAAAAAAATAACACTGCATCGCTAGATTTAAAATCAGATGAATTTATATTCAAAAGAAAATCAGATGAATTTATTTTTTAGTGTTTGATTAAATGAAGTCGAATAAAAATTTTTTGAATTAACCATATCCAAAAATAGTAATAATAAAAAGCGGAGATGACTTGTATTTTTAGCACTGAAACTTCATGATTTCCAATGGGTTTTCCCATTGTTTTCTTTATATATAATAAATGAAGGGTCAGATCAGATCCCCGTCACCACCCACAGTATCTTCTTTCTCACTGCAATAACCCCAGCTGTATTCATTCATTTATGACTTTCTTACCCTCCTTGATTCCCCATATTTACTACACTCAATTCCCACCTTAAAATAAATTAACACTGAAAACCATAATATATAAAATTCAATTTAACTTACTAATATGTCCCGATATCAAAGTAGTCCAATGGCTGGTCAAAGCTCAAAGTCGCGGGATAATATGGTCATTTCGATTTCTTTAGAGCTTAGACACATGCATCGAAAATTGTGCCCAAATCACTTCTCCTCAGATTCGGTTTTCTTTGAATTTTCTTTTGTATTTTTTTACTTATATTAAAAGGAAAATTATTTAATATACATGATAACCGATAACGTGTGTATATCATTTTTTGTCTTAAGATTAATTATTCAATTATTCATTTTAACTTCATATTAAATTATAACTATGTACATTTTTAATGCTACTCGAATTTAGTTGTAAAGAGAAACATGTCCTTTATCACAAGAATTATTCTTAGATGTTACATTTTTTAGAAGGTTAGTATTTAAAAAGGAAGAGTATAGATAGTATAAATATTATGCAATGAATATTCAAAAAATACAATTAAGTTTACGTTTTAAATGAGTAAGCATATTTGGCCGATTGACTAGGCATGTAAACGAATCGAACGATTACAAACGAGTTTATGTTTGTTCGTTTAACTTTAACCGAACAAATGAACGAACACGAACACAAACGAACACAAAATTTATTGTTCGTGTTTATTCATTAAGGAATGTAGCTTGTTCGTGTTTTGTTCGCTAAAATGATAAACGAACATAAATAACATATATAATATGTTAAATATTTAATATTTTGGGTTAGTTCGATTAATTCAGTTAATTAATAATTTTAAACTGAATTAATCGATGATTAAAATTTGAAAAAATTCTTAATCATTAACCGTTACCTAAAATTATTTAATAGATTAACTAATTTTGATTTAGTTCGGTCGGTTAATTCGGTTTTTAACCGAACAATGAACACCCCTAGCCGATAAGAAGGAAGTTTTTAACGAGTCATAAAATAGGATGTCAACTCGAATAACTCGAATTTTTTTACTCGGCTCGACTTATCTAATGCTCACCCCTAGACATATACGAATAAATTTAAACGAACATAAACAAACGGACATAAATGAACGAATTACCGAATGTTCACGAACATAAATGAACGAACGAGTCATTTGTTCGTGTTCGTTCATTTAATTAAACGAACAAAAAAATCTTTTTCATGTTCGTTCGTTTAATAAATAAACGAACAAAAAAATACATGTTCGATCGTTTAATAAATAAACGAACATAAACGAACTTCACGTCAAATGATTCATGAACAGTTAATTGAATGTACAGTTCGTTTACAGCTCAACGGTTGACCAAACTGTTCATCTTTGTCCTTTTGTATTCACCTCCTCATGGTTCTAAATTCATTAAACATAATTACTTTTCTTGTTTTCCCTAAAATATCCCTCCCCTCCATTTGAAAATGATTAAGATTATATTTAGAATTTATAAAAAAATCATATCCTAATTCAATAAAATCAGAACTTAATCCACAATTATTCAAAATCTTCTTTTAACTCTAAAACGTGCAATTAAAATGAAACGAGTTGATTTCTTTTACAATATCTATAGATTATAAGACACTTAAATATATTATGGAAACATTTATTATTTTATATTACAATAACAAAAATATAAATTAAACTAAAATTTCATGGGTTTTATTTTGATGCACAAGCTGTGTAAATTTTTTTTACACAATCCTTCTATAAAATTTAAAATCTAAATCACAAACCCTAGCAACCTAAAACCTAAACCCTAAGCCCTAAACCCTAAACTCTAAATTCTAACCATAAACCTTAAATTATATACCCTACATACTAAACCCCTAAACCCTAACCTAAAACCCTAAACCCTAAACCCTAAAATTAAAGGGCTTGTGTAAATTAAAGTTTACACAGCTTGTGCATCAAAGTATTTTCCAAATTTCATTAAGTGTAAATTCAAATAATTAGAAAACAAAAACAATTTACTACTAATTTAGTAATTTTATAAAGCAAGTTAAGATTAAAAATAAGAATGGCATCTTAGATGCCCCATGATCAAACATGACTAACATTAAAGAAATTCCAAGCTCTTAAAAAATTGAAATATCATTGAATAATCTGCGCAAGCCCAGATCTAAAAAAACCCAGAAAGGACAACAGCAAAAATGAGCAAACAGAAACAGAAACCTATACTTTGATTCCCTCTAATTTACATTAATATTAATCTCGATGAAAGTAACAGTCGATTTAAGAAGAACCCATAGCTCCTTTTATGGAGATTCAAATACTCTTAAAAAAACTCTTTATATACAAGTATATATATAACTTGATATCTACTGCTTCTTCTTGCTTGGATGCCATTGTTGAACCAAAAACGAAGCTGCTAAAGCTAGCTGAAAAAACTATTTCTTCAGTTAAGAATCGGCGTAGTCACGCCAGCAAATAAGCATGGTAACGCAACGCCTCATGATGTAAAAACGAGCCCTCTGTTCTTTCACTAATCTGGCACATTTCCTGGTAAAAGCACACCTTTTAGCCGAAGAAGCAGATGAATTCTTGACGATGAAAGAAGAGGATGAAGTTTGTTTCTTGGAAAACTTCCATTTCTCGTCAAAGTAGAAACTTGGCGGTGCACTCGAGGAAGCCATTGCTGGAAACCAGGTGAGCTGGTTTGAGCTTAGAAAATCTCTCTTTTTTATTTCTTCTGGATTTTTGGGTAGCCTTTTGGAAGCTGAACAGTGAAGTGAAAACTGAAATCTGGCTTCTGGGAGTAATAAAGAGTCAAGGGGGAGTATTTATAATTAAGTTAAAGAAGATGAAAAAGGATAAAGGAAAGGCAGAGGGTATCACCTGGGCTTCTTTGCCTCTTTAGGCCCACCAAATAATTATTTCATAACGTATAAAAATTAGACATAATATAAAAAAAATGTCATTAATATTTTATATAGACATTGTTAGAGGTTTGACCAGTCAAATTCGTTAATATTGTTATTTGGTGAATAACGGGTTGAAAGAGAAGATCGAGTTAAAACAGCTAATTTTGAAAAACTAACAATAGGAGCCTTTTGAGATTAGAATTTTGATATTAGAGTTGTAAAAAGTCTTTTACTCTTACTAGTTATCAAAAATCTCAAAATAACTTAAATTAAATATTTTCTCACCCTATTTATAAGATAATCTTATTTACTTTTTTCTTTTTACTATCACATATTTATATGTGTATTTAAAAAGTATATTATATTAAAATGATTATATAAATAATAAATTAATATATAAAACATTCGAATATGTTTAGAAAAGTTATATTAAAAATAATTTTATAATATTAATTAGATACAAAATATTTATAACTAATAAACTATTCAAATAAGTATGTAATATAATCATGTCCTTATATGTCATTTTGTTTGTTTAAATAATTTAACAGCTATCAACTATCAATTAATTTTACCAAACACTTTTATACAATCAGCTAATGCAATCAGCTATCAGCTAATGTAATCCGCTATCAACTATCCGTTAATTGCCAAACAGTGCATAGTTATTTTGACCCATATTTTTAGAAGTATTTGAATTTTAAGTTTGTGTTGGTTTAAAAAAATTATTCTGTGAATGAAAACTATCGGTCAACATGTGATAAACAACTTGAAATGTCTTGAGAGAATGATACTTCATTGGAAAAGATAATTTTGTATTTATACAATTTTATAAAATTATTTTTGACTATTGTATCATTTTGTAAAGTCAATATAATTGTCTATATGACACTACTATATCAATGTGCAATGTCGTGTAGGTTTGTCACGTCAGTTCAAGCTGTGGGATGTTAGTTGACTAACAGTTTTCATTCATGAATGGACTGTTTTAATCTAAAATAAAATATTAAGAGTTAAAATACTTTAAAAAATATGAATTAAAATGACTATCCAGTTACATTAGGCCAAAAAAATCAAAAATTCTTATTAAGATCTTAATTGCGGTCGAAATATTTATAATGTTATATTATTAAATTTGCATATATTTTATAGATTTTAGATGCCTACTGCCACTGGAGTTCATCTGGTCGGTGAACAGTTGAATTTGTTTATTTTTATTTACATGGATCATTTTTTTATTCATTCAGATTTCAAATTACATATAGGAATAATGTGAACGGTTTATTCGTTACATTTTGACTGTCTTCGATGGAGTTTAGATATTAAATTTAAAGAAATAGTAGACGTTAAAATATATTTAAGAATTTATAGTAAATGTTACAGTGTAGGTTCAAGACACTACCTGTAGATAGGGTGGGAAAAAATACCTGACTCGATTGACCCGACCCGAAACAAAAATACCAGGTATTTCTCGGAAAAAAATTACCCGACCCGGCAAATTTTCCGGGACACGGGCCGCGACACAGGCCGAGAGTTTTCCCTTACCGGGTACCCGACCCGACCCGATAAAATTTAATATTTTTTATATTTAAAATTATATTTTTATTTTATGTTTCTGAATATTTTCACTCTAAAATTAAGTTTAAATCCCTACATTTTTTATGTTTGTATTATATTCTTTTAAGTTTTAAGTTTAATTTTTTTTAAATATTTTTGGGTTTAACATATGATTTTTTTTAATTAAAAAAAATATGAACCGGGTACCCAAATTTTACGGGTACCCGAATCCCAGGTACCCGGATATAATGGGCCGGGACACGGGCCGTTTAATGAGGTACCCGGATGAACCGGGTACCCGACAATTCCCACCCCTACCTGTAGATGACAACATGATATTTTTTAATTAATTTTTTTTCTAAAGCTACCATGCACTAAACACTTTACAATATAAAAATATTAAACAAACACAGGACGTCGCCTGCAGGTGACGTCTTTCACCTTTACTGTTCAATTTACGTTAGTGTCCAAAATGAAACTTAAAGATCACAATTTCCCTAAATTTAATTTCAATGGGCAATATTTCCCTAATTTGCCTGTTCTGACTTGGTTTTTATTTATTTTATTAATATTTTCCCAAAAATTAAATAATATATACTGTTAAATCTTAAAAAAGTTTAAGGATATTTAATTATATAGAGAGATAAATGTCAAAATCATACATGAACTTTTATTAAATATACAATGTAATATAAGAAGTTTGGTTCTTTATATGTCTAATCGAGCAAAATCAAAGTTTCGTGTGCATAATTATCTTTAAATTAAAATTTATGTATCACATTACACGTTAAATTAAAGTTCACAAATAATTTTGACATTTATCCCTAATGTAGTTAAAAGATAGGATGAGTCTACCACGTGCGACGAACATCGATGAACACCACTAATGATGAACACCGATAAACACCATTAAATTAATTAATAAAGATTTAAAATTTCAAGGACCCATCATACAATTAATAATTATTTTAAAAAATTCAATTAAATTATTTTTTATATATATTAAAATTTTATTTTTTAATAAGGGTAAACTATATATTTAGTACCTCACTTATTTTCGTATTTCTATTGAACCCTCATTATTTAAATATTATTTCAATCTGATCCTATTCTTTATAAAAAATAATTTAACCCTCAACCTAAAACCCTAAACTATTAAACCTTAAACCCTTAAACTCTTAAACATATACCCTAAACCACATACTATTAAAAATAATTTCACCATCATCGATTCAATTCAATTCAATAAATCGTTGAATTCTCCTAAAAATTTAATTAAATTATTTTTTATATATATCAAAATTAATTAAACTTGAACCTCCTAAAAATTTTAATTACATTATTTTTTAATAAGATGATAATGTTAATTATAGGAAATAGTAACCATAGAGACTTGATTTCATAAGAGATGTTTCGGACATAGAATCTCCCGTTCTTCATTACCAAAGTGGTGCGGTTGTCACTGTCACACTCCAGTTCGAACCTACGATCACCGCACTTGAAAGGTTGTGTTTTTAGTCGAAAAGGGTTTCTGATTTCAACGCTTCCACACATCGAAGAACCGCAATCTCTGTTTAAGTTTCTGGCAAGGCAAGCTTCCGGGATTAGAAATAAAGCGACGGCGGCCATCAGGCCTAACAATGGAAATAGTTGCGTTGGTTTAGGCATGCCGAAGGAGATGAATGAATGAATTGAAGGCTAAGGATTATCATTTTGAAATCTCCTAAAAAATTTAATTAAATTATTTTTTAATAAGACGATAGTGTTAATTATAAGAGATTCGAGTTTAATTAATTTTGATATATATAAAAAATAATTTAACTAAATTTTTTAGGAGAATACAACTATTCATTGAATTGAATTGAATCGATGATGGTGAAATTATTTTTAATGATATATGGTTTAGGGTATATGTTTAAGAGTTTAAGGTTTAAGGTTTAATAGTTTAGGGTTTTAGGTTGAGGGTTAAATTATTTTTTATAAAGAATATGATCAAATTAAAATAATATTTAAATAATGAGGGTTTAATAGAAATACGGAAATAAGTGAGGTACTAAATATATAGTTTACCCTTATTAAAAAACAAAATTTTAATATATATAAAATAATTTAATTGATTTTTTAAAAATAATTATTAATTGTATGATAGGTCCTTGATATTTTAAATCTTTATTAATTAATTTAATGATGCTCATCGGTATTTATCATTAGTGGTGTTCATCGATGTTCGTCGCACGTGGTAGAATTTTTCTAAAAGATATAAAGTATTATAAAAATTGATTTCATAAAAATAGCATATTCAATTATGATAATTTAAATTTATTTTTGAGATTAAATCATAATATAAAACATTAAGTCGTAAACTTAAAGGTTGAGAAAAAAAGTAAGAGTTTCTTGTGGAGATAGAAAGAGAAAAAAAGCTTAAAGATTTGTTTGAGTTGCCATCTTTTTCTTACTTGCAACCTTTTGTTGCCAAAAATAAAATACAAAAGTTTATTTCTATAAACATCAAGCTGACCATTTTGTAAAGATATTTAAATCTGGCTTCACTTATAAATCTCGAAGAAAATAATAAAAAAAATACAAAACTCAAGTGGTTTTTTATGAATCATTATAAAAAAATATTATTTTTAGTTAAAATAAGTGTCTCATATAACTTTAAAAGAGGCCAAATATAATAGTTTGTACACTTAAATTGAGTAAAAAATTAAGCACATAAAAAAGGAAAAACTAAATACTTTGGATATTAAGCCATTATTATTTGATATATTGAATAAAAAAATTTACGGTGGGTCGGTGGCAGGCCGTCATTGGCCGTATTTAGTAAAGAGAGGTTTGGGCAAAAGTTAGAGATTTGGGGCATAATTAGAAGTTTGACCAGTCAAATCCGCCAATATTATTGTTTGGTAAATAGCGGATTGAAAGAGCGGATTGGGGTGAAACCGCTAATTTTGAAAAAGCTCATAATAGGAGCTTTTTGAGATTAGAGGTTTGATATTAGAGTTGTAAAGACTCTTTTACCCCTACTGGTTACCAAAAATCTCAAAATAACCTAAATTAAATATTTTCTCACCCTATTTATAAGCTAATCCTATTTACTTTTTTCTTTTTATTATCACATATTTATATGTGTATTTAAATTTATTAGTTAATTAAATTATATTAAAATAATTATATAAATAATAAATTAATATATAAATCATTCGAATATGTTTAGAAAAGTTATATTAAAAATAATTTTATAGATCTAATTAATAATAATTAGATACAAAATATTGATAACTAATAAACTATTCAAACAAGTATTGAATATAAACATGTCCTTATATGTCATTTTACTTGTTTAAATAATCTAACAGCTATCGGCTATCAGTTAATTTTACCAAACACTTTTATACAATCAGATAATACAATCCGTCAGTCAAATCAGCTAATGCAATCAGCTATCAGGTAATGCAATCCACTATCCGCTATCAGCTATCTGCTAATTGCCAAACATGGCCATTACTGTAGAACTAAGTGTTTTGATATAATATTTGAAAAATATTTTGGACTAAATTGAAAAGAATTTAAAATATATTTTTAGTCAAAAAAACAACTTGAAAATATGTTTAAGGGTTTTACAAGGCTTTGGAATGATTTAAAGTAGTCAAAACTAGCTTTTTCAAGTGTCTGTACCGATACGGTCTCGGACCGTACCGATACGCCTTAGGGTTTCAACTACTTAAATTATCCAGTAGCCAAAACCCGTACGGATACGCTTAGCTGTATCGATACGAAGTGTTTTGAAAAAGCCCAACGGCTAGTCGCGTACCGATACGAGTGTATCGCGTACCAATACACCTAACTACCCCAACGGTCATTTTCCCAACGGTCTTTAATTTGCAGGATCGTACCGATACGCTAGGTAAGCGTATCGATACGTATCAGCTGAAGAAGCCCAACGACTAATTCCTTATCGGGACCGTATCGATACGATTTGAAGGGTATCGATACGCCAAGCTACAAAACTGCATTTATAGTGGGAAATAAAGGCTCCAACGGCTCCAATCCAATCCCAACGGCTAGTAACGGCCACAAATCTTAAACTTGAAGCAAAATTGAAAGATTTTGAACAATAATGTTTTGATTTACAAAATTTGTTTCTTAAAGTTCAAAAAGAAAAAGATTTGATTTCCAATGAACTTGAAAAGAAAAATAGTTTTGAAAAATCAAATTTTTATGTAAGACAATCTAGTGCCCCTAGATTTGTGAATGGTAAATGTTTTAGAAGTGTTTGGGTCCCAAAAGGACTAACCACTTCAACTAAAAAGGATGAAATTGAAAAATGGATTCTTAAGGGGACTAAATTTTGTGCTAATAATGTCTAAGGATCCAAAGCAATTTGAATACCAAAAATTACTTGATTGTCTTTTGTTAGGTGTGATGGAGAGTGATCAACAAGTCAAAAATTGAGGGGGGAGCTCCATGCACACAAAGGAAGAACACTTGAAGAAAGAAGGCTTCACATCCTCCCTTGGGTTCAAGTGTGGTAAAATCTAGTTGTTTTTGTTCTTATTTGATTTATTTTCATTTATGTCAACTAGATAATCATATATGTTGAACTAACATTCTTATGATGCTTTGAGTAAGGGGGAGCCAATTTTTAAACCAAAATTTTTAAGTGTGTCAAATTTTCTTTTTACCTCCTAAGTTATTTTGAGCTCAATGTCGTTTTAAATTCTTTTTGATATAACAAAAAGGGGAGAAATGGTTTGAAAAATTGATTTTTCAAGTTTTTCAAGAGAATAAGGGGAAGCTTTAATCTAATTCAAATTTTAAATAATCTCTTATTAAAATTTTAAAATACAAAGGGGGAGAGAATCCCAAACAATTTTTCAAGTTGGTTTTATTATATCAAAAAGGGGGAGATTTTAGAACTAAGTGTTTTGATATAATATTTGAAAAATGTTTTGGACTAAATTGAAAAGAATTTAAAATATTTTTTTAGTCAAAAAACAACTTGAAAATATGTTTAAGGGTTTTACAAGGCTTTGGAATGATTTAAAGTTCATTTAAAGTAGTCAAAACCAGCTTTTTCAAGTGCCTGTACAGATACGGTCTCGGACCGTACCGATACGCCTTAGGGTTTCAACTACCTGAATTTTCCAGTAGCCAAAACCCGTACCGATACGCTTAGCCGTATCGATACGGAGTGTTTTGAAAAAGCCCAACGGCTAGTGGCGTACCGATCATGTGTATCGCGTACCGATACGCCTAACTACCCCAACGGTCATTTTCCCAACGGTCTTTAATTTGCAGGATCGTACCGATACGCTAGGTAAGCGTATCGATACGCATCAGCTGAAGAAGCTCAACGACTAATTCCTTATCAGGACCGTAACGATACGATTTGAAGGGTATCGATACGCCAAGCTACAGAACTTCATTTATGGTGGGAAATAAAGGCTCCAATCCAATCTCAACGGCTAGTAACGACCACAAACTCATCAAGAAGTATAAAATGGACCTCCAAGCATCTTGTATGGTTAATGCTTCAATTGTTACAACATTATGATGTCAAAATTTGTCTAGAGCTTAAATTGTTTATTTCTTGCCTAGACAACACTAGTGAGCTTAACATTGTTAAATTTGCTCAAGTGTTTAGGTTTTGGGTGAGTGCTTAGTATTGCAAACACATACCTATTAGAGGGATTTCTAGTTTGCTAAGTCTTTCTCTTGTAAGAGAGTGTTTGATCAAGCTTGGGTAGAAAGCTTGATCGTTGTAACGATTTCCTCCTAAACCGAGAAAAGGGGACGAAATTCTTAGTGAATTTGTTGGAAATCCTTAGTGTGAAGCTAAGGTAGTGGATGTAGACCTTGGTTAGAAGGTTGAACCACTATAAATTCTTATGTAAATTGTCTATCTTTTCCTTCCCACAATTACACTCAAATTATCCAACTTCTTCACACTTGGCGAGCAAGAACGGTTGAAGGAACCGAGCCCCTAAAATCTCAACAATTACCTTTTGTAAATTTGTTTGTGAGTTCTTTACTTAACTATTATGGGGCGTTTGGTTCACGGAATGTAAGATTATCTCTGAAAATAGAATTATCGGAATGTAACATTACCTGACACATTACTTCGAATGTTACATTACCTTATTTGGTTTATTTAGTAGGAATATAAGATTACAGTGTTTGGTTAGAGGAATATAAAATTAATTGGAAGTAAAATTTACCAACATATCCTTATCATATATTTTATTTCTTAACACGTTAAACTTTCAATTATTAAATTAAAAATATTTTCATAAAAACTTATAGAAATATTTTCGTTACATTATATATAAATTTGCAAAATTTATATTTATAATATAATTAATAGATTAAATTATTTTTAAAATGTTTTATATTTATATATATTATACCATTATATTCTTTTTAGTTATTTTTGAACCGTAAAATACTAAATGTTGAATATGTTTAAAATTTTAATTTTTATCAGTTTTGACCATTTACCAAATAAATTAAAATAAATAATAAAACAAATCTAAAATTAGTAAAATATGGTAAAAATAAATTAACTTATTAAATTTTAAGATAAAAAATATCTTAAAAATTAAATAATAAAATTAATAATATCAACTCGTTACGCATTCATTCTCAAACAACATGCAATCTCATCCTATAACCCTAGAAACATCGTAAATAAATATTAATAAAATATATTTAATATTACATTATTTAAATATATGCAACATCATTTATATATTAAATTAATATTAAATAAAAAAATATTTAATAATTTTACACCATAAATAATTAGTCACCTAATTAAAAATGTAATAAAGGATCATTATGAACATAATTCATTATCTTAAGGGCAATATTGTCCAAAGGGGAAGGAATTGTGTAATACCTAAGAAAATGAAGGGAATAGCATTCCCACCATTTGAGGGGAAAAGAGCCACTATTGAGAAAAGAATAATATATCTTACCGAGAATCCCCCTAAACCAAACATGAAAATGTAAGTTTGGAAAAGTTTATTACCCATAATAATTATCTTTTTCGCGAACCAAACGCACTTTTAGTGTATGAAATTATTATCTATTTTTATTATGTAAATCTAATTTTAATATTTGTAATTAATATACATTTGAACATTGACATGTCGTATATTCCATTAGATATGAACAAAAATCCAGAACCCTTAAATATGCCTCTTTTTATACCCTATTAAAAATACTAAAAATAAATTCTAATTCTTAACTCTAAATTTCACATTCTAATCTATAAACCCAACACTCTAGAAAATAAAACATACTCTAATTCCCTAAATCTTAACCATAAACTTTAACCTTAAATCTAATTATTTAAAGTGGGGCACCAAAAGAAGCATAGTTAAGGGGGAGACGAATTTTATCTATTAAATATAATAAATTTATCCTTTTAGCATAAAAACCCTAATTGCAAAAAAATAAAACACCCAATAGCCACAACCCTAGTTGCGAAAGCGAGAAAGAAAGAGATCCATATCCAATCATCCAAAGCATAAAAAGCCCATTTGAGAACACGAGTTGTATATAATGGCAAACCATATTATGAACAAAGCCCAAAAAGAAGCCTATTGCCAAGTGAGATGCCTTGATTATTAGTTTGGGTGATGTGCAGATAGGATTCTTTAAGACAATTTAATTTAATCACATAGAGTTTTTTTTTGATGAAAGCTAAGGTGATTACAAGTAATATCTGTTCTAAATATACTCTTAACCATTTGACAATGAACGCTCAATCACCCTGCTGCAGCTGCTGGTGCTCGAACCCGTGTCCTCTAGGAACAACAACCGTTCCCTTAACCACTGAGACGAAAAAGTTATATGTAATGGCAAAGCATATTATTCTTTTAAGGAGAAAACACGAGTTTAAATTTGAGAGAAAACATTGTTAGGAAGGAAAGTCATGAATCTCAAATATGGACCATAAAATAGAATTTACTTAATATATATATTAAATCTAACTGGCGGGGGCGGTCACCTCTTAAAAATTTGAAATTCCTATACAACTTAGAAAATTTTTAAAATTTTTCTATGTATTTTCTATTGATAATCTATTTTCGCCCTCTAAAATTTTATAAATTCGCCCCTTAAAAATTTATAGGTTCACCCCCAACCTAAAATTATGCATCCGTCCCTGATAAATATATTTATCATTAGTCGATTTGATATCTCTGTTCAAATATTATAACTCTTATATTTTTATGTTTTACATAAAAATATAAAATCAAGCGAAATTTAATTAAGTTTATACTAAAATGGATAAACTAAAAATGACATGTAAATGAACATTCTCTCATGCTAAAGAATCAGCTACGACTTTAATTTTTATATACTTTTGGAATACATTGCATGCACTTACCAAACCCATTAACTTCAAAACTTGATGATAAACAATGAAATACCAAAATGCAAAACAACTCACATTATTATAATATATCTTCTATAATTAAGAACCATTTAAAGCAAATATTATTACTAATAAATATAAATCATGTTTGTAAAACAGCAGTTTGAGCTAAAATTAGAGGTTTAAACGGTCAAATTTGCTAATTTAGATGTTTGATGAATAACGGATTGAGGTGAAACCTCTAATTTTTTTTTAAAAAAACTACTAATAGTAGCCTTTTGAAATTAGAGGTTTTGACATAAAAGTTATAAAGACCCTTTACCCTTAACAATTATCAAATATCTCCAAATAGTTTAAATTTAACCTTTTTGTATTTTAATTCTTCACCCTCTAATATTTACATCGTTACATTTGTAAACTAATATTTTTTTTGTTTTTGTTTTATTTCTCACATTTATATTTGTATAGATCCTTCAAATATGCTTAGTAATGTTATATTATCATAATCTAATTAATATTAATAGATACAAAATATTGATAACTAATAAACTATTCAAACAAGTATCGAACATAATAATGTTCTTATATGTCATTTTACTTGTTTAAATGATCAAACAACTATCAACTATCAGTTAATTTCACCAAACACTTTTATATAATTAGCTAATACAATCTACTAGTCAAATCAGCTAATGTAATACGGTATTAGCTAATTTCCAAATAGGGTACATATTGTATTAGAGAAGGTCATCCCTAAACTTTTAAAATATCATTTAAATATATTTCTCGTATTTTCTATTAATGATTTAAGTTTACTTGTTAATTTTACATCACTAAATTTTTAATATAACTACTTAAAATTTCACACTCCTAATATAAAAATATTGCATCAATATTTGATTATACAGTGTTTGAGAACTAAATCTTAAGTACCAAAGCAATTTATAGAGTGACAATAAAGGGGAAAACAATTTTTTATATAGAAATGGCAAGTTAAAGAGTTACACAAACACATTAATAAGCAAAGATAGAAATTGAAAAAGAAGTCAAATGCTTGTATGTGAGCATCAAATGTGAGAGAAAGAGCCAATATAATTACAGAGATCTGGAAATTAGCTTCATTTTTCGATGCGAAAGAGCCAAGAATCCTTGAAAGAAAAAGCAAAATCTCATTTAGGTACATAAAATTTTAAAGCTCAGAACTGACATCCCAGCCGAAGATTCTCAGGTGATTTTGCATCTGAAATGATAGTCAAATAACACGATCCAACACTGATTTTTTTTTTAAGTGAAAAACCCAGATTACAACTTTGATATCATAGCCAAGAACCCTGGGGTAATATAATCAGCTGTTAAAGTCTTATTAGGTTATTAACGTAAAAAGTGAAACATATATCACCTTCACTGTAAAGATTAACATCAGTTTCAATAGCTCATTGTTTCAGCAATTTGATGGAAACGAGAATCAGATTGGAAAGAAAAAATAGCCATTTCTTGCCGCTGCAGCATCATCAGGATTCTCATATATATTCAAAGGGCTGGTGAAGCAAAAGGACGATCTTCACCACTGTTAAATTTCCCTAGAATTATTTTGTGAATCTTGATGATGCTCCATCCGCAAACAATGACTGTTGTATCATCATCATCACTAGCCCTTGCAGGAAAAAAACCCTAACCCTAAAACAAAACCTTGACTACTCGAAGTAAAGCAAAAAGAAAAAGGGGGTTGAAAAGTTGGAACCCAAGTTGTATAAATGTGAAACAAGGAAGACCCAGTTCAGATGAAAGGATTGTGCTTGTTTCATTGGTTCAAAAAACCCTAGAAAAATGAAGTTTCGAACTTAAGGCAAAGTTTACAGAAACAAGACCCCAAGAACTAAAACAAAGAAAGAAGAAGATGAAGATGTTTGAGTAGAAGTGTGGGATATGGAAAAAGAGGGTTTAAAGGGGGTATAAATAAAGAGAGTGAGTACTGAGTACCCACAACAGTTAAACATCGTAATCCTATGTACCAAATATACCAACACTTGTTTTTTACTCTTGTCTGAAACTCGGTTTTCGCTCTAATCTTTCATTAGCCAATCCGAGAATGGGAAAAGGAATTGAAACATTAATGGGTCCTGGTCCTGGGATTAGATCTGAGTTGCGTCCTGAGCAAGCATATTTGATGAAGTTGACAGGCCCCTGACTTGACCCACCCATTGTTATATATGTAGCCAAGGGGAAAGCTTTTCTCTTTTCCTAGTTTGCTTAGCTAGCTATCAACTAAGGTTTTCTCTGCCAGGGTTACTTACTCGTTATAATGCCTGGCTTCCCATTTTTGGTTTTCTATGTTTTCAGTCTTGAGTTTTATTATAGCTTTAATTTTTTTCCTTCCCGGCAAAGTACGAATTTATTTAAAATTAAAATCATATAAAATCTTAAATTTAAGTTAAGTGACTCGTTAAAAAACCCTTAATTTTAAATGGTAAAAAAAATACAACATAAGTAGGTGAATCTTTTAAGTTAAAGTTTTGGGATAAAAATCGTCTGCCCCTTATCACGCCCCACTTTAAAATAGTGGGTTTATAGTTTAAAGTTTAGGGGCTGTGGTTAAGATTTAGGAAATTAGGTGTATGGTGTATTTTTTAGGTTTTTAAGGTTTAGGATGTAAAAATTAAGGTTAAGGTTTAGAATTTAATTTTTAAGTGATTTTTAGTATGGAGCATAGAAGGGGCATGATTAGGGGCATAAATTTTACCCAAAGTTTTACTTTGAAGAGTAAAAATATTCTGCCCCTAACCATGCCTCCTTATATGTCCTTACTAAAAAACACCTAAAAATTAAATTCTAAGTCCTAACTCTAATTTTCATATTTTAAACTCTAAAAATACATCATAACCCTAAACAAACTATTTTAAAATAAAGGCACCAATAAAAACATAGTTATGAAATAGACAATTTCCATCCTGCTTTGAAATTTAGATCTTACAATTATCTATACTTCTCCCACTCTATAAACATAATCTGTTGTGACGATTCTTGTTTATGCATAAACAATATTTCATTAATTATCAACCCTTGTTACCTTAATTCTTTAATTTTTTGCCACCGCTCATATTTTTTCATGGTCGACAACTAATATTAACTAAATTTATTATTTTTTTTTGTTTTTTTTTGTTTTTTTTATATTTCAATAAAAATATTTGTCTTTGTGGCACACGTTTCCTCTGTCCTTGTGACATATTTTCTTTATGTTGTGGTTCGTTTCATCTGTCCCTTGTGGCATGATTTCAGCATACCTTAACGGTTGTTTGTTTCTAATGACGTTAGTTTCTAATTATGATTTTGTCAATGGTCATGGAAAGTTAGATCCCCACTCGGTTGATGGTCGTTTGCCGATGTAATCAGTCCTAAATAGCGGAATATCCTGCCTGATGGTTTGGGTCGCCACCACTCCTTTTTCACCCGTTATGCGGCTCGATTGGGTAGAGACAAAGAGATAGAAAGCTTCTAGATTTTAATGGTATGCTTATCTCTATGAAAGTATTCACTTTTCTTTGTTTTGGGGTTGTAAGAGATTTTGGTGGACTAGTCCTATTTTTCTCATTCCTGAATGCGTCATAATTGTAATATCTTCTATAGTTTTAATAAAAATTCAGTGACTATTATAAAAAAATTATTAATTAAACCATGAGATGTGGTGCGGTGGTTTCTCACCTCATTCCTTAACCATGATGTCAGAAGTTCGATTCCTATCACTGGGAATAGAGCACATTTTATGGTCAGTCGTTTACCTCTTAGTGAGAACACCCGCAACAAAAGAATTAGTCACTATTATTGGCGGTGGATACCTTGGCTCAAACAAAAAAAATTAAATATAGGGTAAGAAAATGTAGAAAATGACTTGTCCAAATTCAACTTGATTACATTGCAAATATACCTCATAAGAAAGTAGAAAGGCTTAAATGTGCCAAAGTTGACCGAACTATTTCAAAATTTATGATTATAAGTTTTATATTATATTTTTGTGAAATTAAGTTAATGTTGTATTTTTCTATTTAAAATTTTTGGTACTTACTCCAACTTCTGTTTAATTTTACATTTAACTACTAACTTAATGTTTATAGAAAAAATTATATTTTTAGTCCTCTATGTTTATACTTCTATCAATTTAATCCTTAAAAAATTGTAAAAGAATATGATTATAAACTTATATTATTCAATTAATGATAATTTTATTTTTTAAAGACCAGGTGTCAAATTGATAAAAAAAGAGAAATATAACCGTTGGTACTAAAATGTTATTTCGCTTTTTTATAGTTAGATACCAAGATTTTCAATCGAAAATAGTGAAAAGACTCAATTATATATATAGATATTATGAAGACTAAATTTTAAATTTTGAAATAGTACAAAGACCTTATACATACTTAAATCAAAATAGAAATATTGTATTTTTCAAACCACCTAAATTACGTTTTAAAATAATTTTTTCAAGTCAATATGACATTTAGATAAGGTATTCCAATAATCATGTTTTCATAATTTAAACTGAATTTATATGTCTAAGGTAAAAGACCACTATCACCCATTCCAACCAGGTGAGCATATTGCGTTTTAGCTCATTCTTGCCAAATATTTGCACAAAGGAGAAAGAAAGAAAAAAAGTAAAATTTTCAGCTGAGCAAGCGAGAGAGATGCACATGAAAAAACAAACAAATTCGTAAAATCGAATATAAATATCCTATCTATTTTTTATGTCACTGTGTATGTTTCAACATTAAAAACATAAAAACCTTTTAACTTTAACTATAAATTTTAAAATATAAACCATAAATCTTAAATCAACTTTTAAATATTGAATATCCATAGAGCCTTTAAAAAGACAGAATGTTTTTATTTCATAAAATAATGTTGCAAACACGGTTTGATATTCATGACTAGTAAAGATTGTAGAGCTGAAAATTGTGGCCTACCAGACTGGGGATGAAATAATTAGAGAAATGCGTGACAACCGACAACCGAACAAACTGCCTTGTTTTAAGGTAATTTTGGGTGAAAAACCTCTTTTAAATTATTATTGGGAAAAATGGTTTCTAAAAATTATTATTTAGCAAAATGACCCACAAACTTGTCAGGTCGACAAACATCGCGTTGTGTAAGACGCGAGGTACGATATCGCGTTCTGCACAACACGATTTTAGTCGACGTGGCATTGTTGTCTGTGTTAACGATTTTACAGTACCTCGCGTTCTGCAGAACGCGAGGTCCCCGAGAAATTGAAACAGCGGCTGGAATATATCGCACAGACCTCGCGTACTGTAGGACGCGAGGTCTGTGCAAATCTGCAATGAACCACAAGCGAAAACAAGCGTGGGTAGGCCTGTTCGAGCCCAATTTCGAGCGTGTAAATTGTATATTTTTAGTGATCATCGAGTTTGGGGTCGTAGTACTGGAAATTGTCTATCGTATGATACCAACATGGTTAATTTTCGTCCATTCTATAATGGTTTAAAATGGCTTCGAAAACCCTATGCTATCATCCTTTTTTGAATTAAGTTGCATTTGAACAAATGTCGATAGGCATGTTCGAGCAGAATTTCATACGTAGAAATTTTAAATTTTTAGGTAACATCGAGTTTGGGGTTGTAGTATTGGAAATTCTCTATCGTATGACACTGACACGGTCAATTTTCGTCCATTGTACGCTGATTTAAAGTTGATTCGAAAACACTATCATAACATATTTTTTTGAATGATTGAAAATATAAGATGACGGATTGTATAAATCGAAGTGGACTGACTTTATTGATTAGATTGTCATGTGCGAACTCACATATACAAATTAAAAATAATTAATTATTACGAGGGACTGAGCGATTAGGACACTTAGGAGCTGTGTGTCCAGGATTTCGACATATAGAACAATGCTTCTTTTGTCCGGTTTTCTCTCGATGTTCGACCAAATTCTCGGCACAGTATAGTCTTGTAGAACGTGGACGCCCTTTGGCTTGTAGTAGTGCTGGATCTGGGCGTATGATCGGTTCAGTGTCCACAGCATTCGGATCAACCTCATTTCCGATTGGAGGAAACTCTTTTTCGTAAACCTTAAGCACCGTTTTGAGTAAGTATACTGCATCAACCATATGCATGTATTCTATTCGTTGGTTAGTGCAAGCAGCAATGGCGTGTGCACACGGGTATTTGAAAGTTTGGAAAATTCCGCACTCGCAGGTTCTTTCCCTCAGATCTACCACATAAGCGTTGTGTTGAATGCCTTCCAACCGCCTGGAAAATTCCGCAACACGAAACAAGTGTCCTTCTCGCGAGAAGAGAGTTGCTTGCATCTGTCTTGATTGTCCCAATTGAATATGCAGTTTTGTGCGGAAATCTGGATGGACTTTGTGTCCACCTGTCATGTACTCAGTTGCTTGCCTGCCCAAGGTTGCAAAAAGGGTAGCTAAACGATAATAGGTCGCTTTGACAATAGAAGTGATAGGCAACTGCCGCACTCACTTCAGTGATGAGTTCACTGCCTCAGCCAAGTTCGTTGTCATGTGACCATAACGTTTACCATCATCATACGATCGAAGCCATTTTCCTTTGGGATTTTTTCAAGGTATTCTGCACCTTTTTTGTTTCTCGCTCTCAGTTCCTTGAGCAGGTCAGCCACCTCTTGTTTGTAGTGCGAGTTGCCTACGGGATGACAGTTGAATAGTTATGGGCGAAAAACACACGAAAAAAGGTCGTAAAAGGAAGCGAGTAACAAGTAATATAGTAAATGAAAATGACATAAAGGACGTACCCATATCGAGCACCATTTGACGTTCATCACGATTCTTGTATTTCAGCAGGTAGTTTGCGGCTATGTGCCGCAAGCAAAAACGGCGGTGAATGTATGGAGGCTTCCAATAGTCACCCAAATTTTCAATCGCCCACAACAGCGCTGTGCCTCTGTCAGAAATAACACACACCCCTTCATCCCTTCTTCGTATTACATGATCAAGGACATATTTTCGTACGTTCTTAAGGAAGAACGTCCAAGACTCCAAATCCTCCTTCGGGACGATTGCGAATGCAACAGGAACGCATTTGCGATTGTCGTCCTGTGCTATAACTAGAAGTAAGATCTGTGTATATCTTCCGTACAACCATGTACCGTCGATTTGGACCATCGGTTTGCAGTGCTTGAATGCGTTGATGCACTGGGAAAAAGTCCAAAATAACCGGTGGAATTGAGAAACACCTCGGACGACACGATCATTTTCGTATGCCAGAACCGTATCAAGTTTGACAACCATTCTGGGGATGTGTTTCTGCAGGAGATTAAGCCACGGGCGCAACTCTTTGTAAGATTCCTCCCATCGGCCATACATTTCCTCTTTGGCCTTTTTCTTTGCATACCATGCTTTCGAATAACCTGGACGAAAACCGGTGACAGCTAGAGCTGCAGCCTGACATGTGGGGACCGACACAATGAGATTTGTTTTCACCAGTGTGGAAAAGATGTCCGCGAGGTACTTTGCATCCAGGTTCTTGTGATCCTGGTTGAGGCTAGCAACGGTGCATGTATGAGGCCCCTCAAGTTTTGTTATTTTCCAACGGTTGCCTGCCCTCTTCAACTCTGATATACAAATTTTCCATTTACAGCCTTGGTTTTTTTTGACGCAATAAGCCTTGTAGTATGTGGATTGGGTTTTAGCCACTGTCGTCTCAACATTATGACGAAGGTTGTACTGCTTAACTGCCGCCACCGTAATTTCCTTGTTCGAAAACGTCATACCAATTCTTAGTTCACCATCAGAACGGTTGACTTGGTGATTGCTAAAAATATACGATTTACACGCTCGAAATTGGGCTCGAACAGGCCTACCCACGCTTGTTTTCGCTTGTGGTTCATTGCAGATTTGCACAGACCTCGCGTCCTACAGTAAGCGAGGTCTGTGTGATATATTCCAGCTGCCGTTTCAATTTCTCGGAGACCTCGCGTTCTGCGGAACGCAAAGTACTGTAAAACCGTTAACACGGACAACAATGCCACGTCGACTAAAATCGCGTTGTGCAGAACGCGATATCGTACCTCGCGTCTTACACAACGCGAGGTCTGTCGACCTGGAAAGTTTGGGGGTCATTTTGCCAAATAATAGTTTTTGGGAGCCATTTTCCCTAATAATAATTTAAAAGGGGGTTTTCACCCAAAATTGCCTTGTTTTAACCCATGAACCACTCAGTCTTCTCTGCTTCAACATACCCCAAAAGTCCCACTTTAAGCTCAGCTGATAGCTTGACCCCCTAACCGCAATGCCAACTAAATATTCTGTCACACATCATATGCATTTCTCTAAAGTGTTCATTCACATTTTACACACATTTGTTTTGTATTTTAGTGATCTATGCTAGGGCTGTAAATGAGACGAGACAGAACGCGAGCTACTCGAGTTCGATTCGGTTAAAACTTGATTTGAGCTCGAGCTTGTCTCGAGTTTTTAACGAGCCGAGCTACTTGATATCTAACTCGAAAAGTTCTCGAGCTACTCGAAAATATAATATACTAATTATTTTTTTTATAATTTAAAATCTAAATTCCTAAACTTAAAACCCTAAACATAAGTCTTAAACCTTAAAATCTAAATCCTAAACCCAACAACCTATACTTATAAACACTAAACTAACACCATAAACCCTAAAATTAACAAGCTTGAGTTTACACAACTTGTGTATCACAATTTTTTCTTGATATAGCTTTAAATAAGACGTGACAAATAGCGAGTTACTCGAGTCCAACACGGTCAAAGATCGGTCAACACTTGACTCTATTGGGCTCGAATAAAGCTTGAACTCGTCTCGAGTTCTTAACGAGCCGAGTCGAGCTTAGATTTTTCAAGCTCGTTAAAAATTACTTGAGCCCGAACTCGACTCGAAATTTTATTGAGACGAGTCGAGCCCAGCACTACTCAAGCTCGACTCGACTCGTTTACACCCCTAATCTATCTTCAGTCAGTAATAAGTAAATGTCATGATGGATAATAATAGAAGGGTAATTATATCATTGTTGATGATTAGACTTTTTGTTTTCACAACCCTCTTAATTTTAGGGGTTAGAGATTTAGTTTAGGGATTTATTTTTATGTACTTAGAATTTAAGAATTGTAGTTTAATTTAAGGTTTAGGGTTTATATGTTAGAATCTAAATCCCTAACATATTATCATAAAACCTAAACCCTAAATTCTAAACCCTTAAAACTAAACCTCTGAACTATAATCCTAAAATTAAGACATTTTTTGAAACAAAAAGTTTTCACCACCAATGCATGAGATATTTTTCCAATAATAGAAACCTCTAGTGCCGTTAATTAGGGGGAGCAAAACTCGATTTGACTCGAAAAAATTGATTTTTTTTTAATTTTGAGTTATTCGAGTCGAGTCATTCGAGTCAACTTGAATAACTAAAAAAATCGAGTTCGAGTTGAGTTGAAATTTCCCCAACTCGAAAAACCGAAAAACCAAAATTTTCAGTTTTACGATTTAGTGCCTAGTTTCATTTATCTTCAATTTCTCCCTTATTTTAAGTTAATTTTTGAACCATATATTCCCAAACCAATTTAGAATACCTATTTAACTTCAATTCATATTTGTAAAAATAAATTTTTATCATTTTTTCAATTTAGCCCCTCCAATTTTGTATGATTTCCTCATTTCTTCAATCCCTCATTCGTTTTAAGTTCATTTTTGACCAATTTTGAACCACATGCTCTTAAATCACATTAGAATATCTACTTAGCTTCAATTCATATTTTTAAAATAAATTTTCTATTTTTTTCAATTAACCCCTCAATTTTGAATGATTTTTCATTTCTTCAATTCATTTTTCGTTTCAAGCTTATTTTCGACCAAAATTAAACCACATAATTCACCAACACTATATAATATATATAATATGTACGTAACTTCAATTCATTTTTAACAAAATATATTGGTTTCAAGCGGCAATCCATCTTTTCCAGCATACTCCAAATGGAAACCCCAAACGTTTCTGAGCCCTAGTGGCTACTCCTATAGTTACCATATCTTGTTTCCAACTTTACACGCCATCTTCTTCCTCTTTCTTAGCTTCTTGTGTTGCCCTGGACATCTGTTTATTCATGCATGAGAATTGAGAAGTGCATGGTGTGTTAAATAGTGTCACACCGGAATCATGCAGACACCAACAACCTAAGAAGAATTCGTAGGTTTCCAATGCCAATTGAAATCACGTCTTATCAAAGACAGAAACTGAGACAGACGGCCACCATTTCTCCATCATGGAGATGACATCTTTTTGAAAACCTAAATGTAGCTGTGGGATGTGGGGTTCTTGTTCATCCCAGCTAAACATCCCACTTGCATCATTTCATCCCACCAATTCTCTATCTTTGTTGCCTTTCTCAGATTTTTAAGAAATTTAAGGGTAAGGCACCCTTATGGTGCAACTAAATTCTACACAAATTGTTACTCGGTTGGTAATAATTGTGTACTTACACAAATTATTACCATTTACCCAAATTGTTACATAACTCATAAGAATTTATGTAGTTACACAAATTCTAACACAGTTAGTAATAATTTCGGTTTTACATAAATTATTACTCAATCTAACATAAATTCTTACCATTTTAATAAAAAATTATATATTGCCTCATTTTAACCTCACCTTAAGCTGTCTCGGCCTAAATTTTTTAAATTTTTTAGTATAATTGTATTTTAGGTATTTTATAGTTTAAATATCAATCAAATAAGATTTTTGCCCTTCTTAATTTTTAGATTTAAAAGTTTAATAAATTTTTATTCCTCCTTATATTTAATCCTAGCTCTATCTTTGTTGTCATCTAATTTTATTTTCTGATTTTATCACTAAACTTTTTGACGTTTTCTTTATCGCTGAATTCTTAAACCATTAACAATTATATGATGTGGCAGTTTTATCGTTGATCTTGAAATTAAAAAAAAAAACATTGTTTTTATTCCATTTGATTATCTTCATGATAAAAAAACACCATTTTTTTATCCATTTTCGATCCCCGTCGAAAACTATCATTCTCTTTTTTTTTAGACATTAATAAACTCATCTCATCAGATAATATCAAAGGAGATCGAAACATTACAATGTCAAACCTTTAGATAAGCTTTTGTCAATTTTAAGAGGGTTTTTGTGAAAAATTAATCCGATAAAAAAATTAGAATACAAATATTTTAGTACCAATTTTGTCACAAATGACGAGCTATGACGAACAATAATTGATCAACAACGATAGTGGATGAAAGAGTTGACGACAACAGAAAAGGAGAAAAAAAAAAGCTGCTCAGTGATTTTGTACATATCAATTGTATTCCAAAAACAAATTTATGAGTAAAGTTGCTCAATGATACCAGGAAAAAAATTCTGAAATATTCTATCAACTAAAATGAAGAAAAACAGAAATCTTTTCTTTTCTTCTTTTCTTTTCTTTGAATTTTATTTTCGAATTACAAATTGAAATTCAAATAATGAACACTTACTGTAAATCTGGTTAAAGAAACGGT
Source organism: Hibiscus tridactylites (assembly GCA_958450335.1). Lineage (NCBI taxonomy): Eukaryota > Viridiplantae > Streptophyta > Magnoliopsida > Malvales > Malvaceae > Hibiscus > Hibiscus tridactylites. The sequence goes on from OY288286.1 coordinate 69,781,618, forward strand.
CATGTTTCGTCCAATCATTTACATAATGCCAATGGCTCCATGATTCGAAGCTGGCAAAGAATCAACTTCAGTGTGAGCAAATCTTAAATAAAATCCCAATCCTTTGTACATGTTTCTTTTCCCTTCTCCCTGTTAGTCAATGGTTTTTTACCTTTCCTCGTTTTTACATATAGTCGGTCGGAATAGCTACCACGACTCCATTTCTGTCAGCCTGAGAGTCTGTAATTCTCAAAGTTCCAGTATGATGTTTGCCTTGTTGTTTAGCTTGATGCTGAGACCAGTAAGCATGAGCAGCCATGACCCTGTCCAACAGTTCTTGGGGTACCGGCTCTCCCCGTCTTTGCTGTGGCGAAATTTTTGCAGTGTGAACTAATGTTTTCCATTTATCCTGGGGACAACAGTGACATAATTTAGTAACAGCCAATACACAACTAGTTCCGACAAGATATACCGGTTGTGAAAAACACTGTACTCAATGAGAGATTCATCTAGCAACAAAAAGAAGTAAAGAAAGCCTAGGTTAATGAGACTAATGGAATTCCAGCTAGTTAGATACTTAGTGATGACCCCAGGAATTCGCCATAATGCTTGATGTTCATAGTAGTTCTTGTTCATCATCCATTTCCTCTTCATAACAAAATCAATAGTCAAAAAGAAAACACATTTACCTTCAAATCCACATAAGTTCGATGGTCAGCATTCTCAAATGCTCGCAATTTAACGTCGCGCCACCTGCACATGCCAGAAGAAGAGTGATTTTAAGTTCCCAACTTTTTGCATGTTGCATCCTATTCGATGAAAGAACCAATTGAATCAACATATATAATTGCTTTTGTTCCCTTCAAGATAATTCATGAAAAGAGGGTGCCAGGGTGAATGAGAAAAGTAAAAAGAACAACAGCACATATTGTTATACCTTCCTGTACCGAGCTCCTCAACGGCCTGTACCAATGCTTCTACTTCTGACACAGAAAATGGCCTCCGGGTTCGGCGCTGTGCAAGCTCAGACTTTCGTATTTTCTGGTTGGCAGGGACAACAGCAAGTACCTCGAGATTCATTGCAGGAACTGGAACTAGAGCTCTAGACTCCGATAGCTTTTGATCAGTTAGCATGTCAGTTTGGGAGGAAGTGTGTTTGTAATTACTATCCATGGCTTTTGCTAAATTGGTCAGTAATGGTGGGTCAGCTGTGGCATCTGGAACCTTTGTATCCGGGACTGGAGTGGCTAGAGAGCTGGAAACCGAACACTAATTAATCAAAGGTACAAGTAACTCACCACATACACATGATATAAAGAGATTCAAACCAAGAATTAATACAATTTACAACCGATCACGAAACATAAAAACAAATCACCTTGTTAAATTTTGAGGGGCAGCACCACATGGCAACAAGAAAGGGGTTTCCTCGGAGCACAAGAGTGGAGTAGCTATCACAGGACTGGGCTCCAAAGTGAAACCTAGAGAATCCAAATTATCTTTAGATGAAATACCAGTTTGTGATAAAGTTCTACTGTCATCTCTCACGTTCTTCCCTTGAAGGAGTACACCCACACGGATTCTACCTCCGAGTAAGGCAGTCACCGCCTCCATCACAGTCCTCTACTCACATTTAAGTACAACTAGTATTAGAAGCTGATCATTAATTAAATGAAAAAATGGTACAACAACATGGAATTCCTATACCTTTAGTGAACCGACAGTCGCAGTTTCTGGCACCTCAATATAAAGTTCTGGAATCCTAAAGGACTTGATGCTTAATTTTACTGTACAAAAGAACAAAACTTGAGTAAGACATTCAAGAAAATCACAACAAATTCACCCGTATGTATTTTGTGGTAACACATAAAATATATCCATACCGTTGGAATCATTAGACTTGTGCGATGCTTGATGACCTGTAAGCAAGGAGGATATCTCACATGCTACACAGCAGAATAAAATAGATTAGTCAGACTAGTTGACATCTCAATCTGTGAATCTGTAAGTTATAAGATAATTGCAGTACGGAAGCACCTCCATGCGACACTGCCCCTGAGCTACTCTTATTTTCATTCTTAACCTTCTCAGGTGAATTAGAAACACTTCCGCTACCAACCGCCTCATCAGAAGTTACTATTGAGCTATGGTCAAAGGACTTCCTCCTTTTACAAAGTGTGTCATATTGACAACCGTCATAGTTATAGTATGTCTTTCGCTTGCGATGTAGAGACTTTATTCCTCTATCTAGAAACATAAGAAACTCAAAATCAGCAAGATGACAATTTATGAACTTCAGTTATGAATGGAGAAATATACGAAGAATGCTCCGAAATCTAAAACCATTGGAAACACTCACCAGCTTTGAAATATTCAAAATCCTTCAACTTTGGAGCAGCTTTCCAGTATCTGGATGTCAGCAACTTCCTTATTCTTTGATCTTCGATACGTGTTGGAGGCCTAGAAGCCTTGAACCTGTCGCTAAGTTTATTAAACCTAGAAATTTGGTCGTCATTATCTCTATTACCTAACTTAATATTGTTCCTATGCCTTGAAAAAGAAGCATTAGGAACAGAATCACTACGCGATGGCAATTTGACATCTCTATGGGAATTAACAGGTGCAGTAAATGTCATAGACAAATCTAATGGGTCCTTTAAGGGGCAATTATTAGCAATAGCCGGAACCCCAGATTTTGAACACTTAGCCTCTCGCTCTCGCTTAACATCGTTCTCACATATACCATCACACAACTGCCTGAAATTAGGGGAGCAACCATCTAAATTACCAGGAAAACTCCCATATGCTATATTGTGCTTGCAAATTGCAGACTTTAAATCACAGTTAATTTGCTCTACGTAAGCAGGCTGCATCTTTGACAAAGTGCGTTCCAAAGTGGCATGGTTTTCAGAATGTTTAAATTCCTTCAGATTGTCACTGTTTTCAGTAGTCCAATCAGAGGCAACAACACTTGCTCCGCAAGTTACATGCTCGAAGCATTCAGTTTTTATTGGTTTATCATCGTACTCAATTTCCTGTTTAACAACATCTTTACCAATAGAAACACGATTGTGTCCTTCAGAGGCATTGCTTAAAGCAGAGCTTTCACTCTCCTCCAGTAGCTTCCCAGCTAAAGAAGCTAACAATTCGAATGCGCAAATTTGAGTATCAACTGTCCTCTTAGTCCGATCCCTCCTCTGGAACCAAAAACCAACAATCATTGTATTCATCAAGTTTTATGACAAATTTCAACACGATCAAAAGTAGCAGAAAAACAACAGAAAACTTAAAAGATCACGAAATAATGGATACGGAAAAGGCATACCCGAATTGATCGAGGGGCTCGGGGTACATTCGAAACACTGAAGGCATTAAATCCGTAGTCTAGCCTCTTCTTAAACACCATGTCTCAGGCATGTATGATAATCCAACTCATCAACCAGAAAGAAACATTAATCTCTCCAGATTCAAATTCTCTGTCTATAAGCCAATGCAAAAATGAAAAAAATAGACCGTATATCAGCACAGATTACAAATACAACCACACAAAATTTATAATACAAAAAATGAATCAAATTCGTTTTATCTATGAATGATTAGATTAGCTGATCCATAAGCCAAAAAAAAAGACATAAACCCCAGAAAACAAAATAAATGGCCGGAATTAAAAAAAAAAACAATCAAATTCAGATAACAAAACCCAAAACAATGCATCAAGAGAAGAATATAGTTACGTTAACTTTGATCAAATTCAAAATATGTAAACTAACAAAGAAGAACCAAATTGACCCCAAGTTCTAAATTTGACATGAATCATGGTGAGCATCTACCAACCAAAAAAACCCAGATCAGATCTCGATCCAAAACACAGTTTAAATCGAAATTCACTGATGTAAAACACAATTTGAGCATAATTCAACCGAATAAAAGAATCCACTCCAAAAGAAAAACAATAAGAAACCAAGAATTCAAGTAAAAAACAACCGAAAAGCTAGAATGAGACAAACCAATAACTCACCTCTTAAATTGAAATGGTCTCCAGTTCTTAAATCCCAATATACACATATACAGAAAAGAATGTAAAGAACAAGAAAATTTTCCTGTGAAAAATCCTTGAACTTTTCCTGATAAACAAAGATCGGGGAATGAAAAAAAAAACACAAATTCAATTCAATTTCAATGAAACAGGATCCATTTTTTCTCCCTTTTTTTCAGTTTATCTGGTTTGGAACGGTTGAAGAAATAATTTTAAGACAAAAACCCTTTTAAAGAAAAACCACCAAGAAAATAAATAAATAGAAGAGAAAGTGCTTAAACCCATATTATCTTTGACCACGAAACCGGATCGACCAGTGGATTCGAGATGGCTTACCGGCAATAGAAGGTAATTAAAACCCCTCCTCTTCTTTCTGCTTTGTGACCGATTCTTAATCCTTTCTTTGAATCTAAAAACCAGACAGTACTGCCACGTGGGGCAATAATGATTTATAAGAGCTTGTTTAAATAAACTATTTTTTAATTATTAAGTGTAGAAAATATTTTTTGTCCAATACTACTTTGACACGTATTTTTTTAATTATATACATTGAATTTTTATTTTAAACAATAAATAAAAGCTGTGACGTGACAACCTTTTTAATTTAATTTGTGATATTACATATTTCCCAACACTTCCGTAAATTTATGAGTTTGCATATTTTGTTTTTCGTGATATTCTCTCTTTGTCGTTTTTGTTATTGGCGGGTATAGGTTAAATTCATTTATTGTTTCTTTTAACTTCAGTTTGATTTTTTTTTTATATAACTTCATTTTGATATTTATTTATGTATGTTGGGTATATGTTAAATTTGTTACTACTAAGTTAGATATTTCATGAGAAATAATGAAGTCATTGATATTTATTTATTTATTATTGTAGTTATTTTAAAAAATAATTATATATAATTTTTAAAAGTGGTTTCGGTAATAAAAAATGACTTATTTCACTTAGGTGATTTAAATTCGAACACTTTAATTCGCCGATGTGTGACGCGTGAATCTATCCGTATTTAAAACCAAACACAAATACCATTTGTTACTTTAATAGAACGAAAAAATACACATATATAGAGGGAAATTTAAGTGAAATTAAAAAAAAAATCGGAAGTTATATATAGGGTTAATGACATTTTTGGTCCTCAAGTTTTTTTAAGTCATCTTAGTTCTTATATTATTTTTGTCCTTTTAACTCTCGGAATTTTATTTTTTAAGTCAATTAACGAAAAAAGTAACAGATTTTTCATATTTTCAAAGTTTCGTATTTTTTTCTTCAATTTTTATAGTTTTTATAATTGTTACAAGTTTAATAATTTAAATATATTTATTAGTATTTTATAGTTTTAGTTTTTTAGTAATTTAAGCATTTAAAACCAGACACAAATATCATTTTATATTTTAATATAACGAAAAAAATACATATATATAGGGAAATTTAAGTGAAATAAAAAAAACAGAAGTTATATATAGGGTGATGACATTTTCGGTCCTCAAGTTTTTTATAAGTCATCTTAGTTCTTATATTATTTTTCTTCAATTTTTATAGTTTTCATAATTGTTACAAGTTTAATAATTTAAATACATTTTTTATATTTTTTAGTTTTATTTTTTTAGTAATTTAAAATATTTTTTGAACATTCTTTTTATTTGTGTGCAAAAAACATAATAACTAATGTCGATATTGACAAAATAGTTGACATTAGCTTAACGAGCTTGTTATTTTTTATGTTAGTCGGTTTAATTTGCAAAAAGAGAGAGAAAGAAATAGGAAATTCAATGGCTAAAAGAGACGGATAAAAAACTTTAAAGGCTGAAATTACTTTTTTTTTTTTAAGTTTGAGGTCTATGTAAATCATTAGACCTATATATATTACTTAAAATGTGAAAGCCTTAAGCAAATCCCTCTACTTTCATACAGTGAGCAAGTAAGTCTCTAATAAAGGGACTTGGTTGGTTCATTACTTAATTGATGGACTTATTTGCCCTTTTTTTCATGATAGCAGGAGACTATCAGGTATTGATTTGTCACCAATACTTAAACTATTTCTAACCCCTCTAAATCCTCGTATTAAATGTAATTGCAACTTATTCAAATTCATTCTTTTGTAAGAAATGTCAATCAAATTAAGAAATTTTTTAATAATCACCGGTATTAATTATATTAGTTGATTAATCCGGATCGAACACTTACAAACTTATTACAATTGTGATCCTTCTGATCATTCTCGTTTCATTCATAATATTATAATTTGAACTTTGAGTGTTGTTTAAAAGATATAACGCGTAATCTCTCTAAATCAACTGATAATTGATGTTTATTCTTTTTAAACCACACATTTAAGTGTTGGCTCGTTAAACCTCTTAAATTTTAAGTGTTAGCACACTAATTAATGTACTATAAGTAAGTTATAGATTTAATATATGTATTTTAATGTAGTTATTTTAAATCTATGCACTTTTCAAAATATGAAATTTAATCATAACTTAAACAGTAGTTGTTAAATATATTAAATCAAATTTTATTTTTTTTTGAAAGCTAAAGTGATTACAAGTAGTATCTGTTCTAAATATACTCTCAACCATTTGACAATGAACGCTCAATCACCCTGCTGCAGCTGCTGGTGCTCGAACCCGTGACCTCTAGGAAGAACAACCGTTCCCTTAACCACTGAGTCAAGTTGGTTCGTGCAATCAAATTCTATTGTTAACTCTTGTATCATGTATAAAGTATAAATTTAGTTAATGACTTATTGTTTTTCTTATTTGATCATTTTAAGTTCATGTAATATGGTTATATTGTACCTACACGGTTCAGATAAAACTCAATATTAATAAAATACATACATTAAAATTGACCAAGTATAATATAATAGTATGGATTAAAATCACTGCTTAAATATGATATAAGGAAAATGACAAAATTTATCCTTTCTAATTAACTACCTTAAACAACTTAAAATATATTTCAAGTCCATGTACTCTTTGAATATTTTAAATTTAATCTTCCTATTTTTTTAGATAAAATTGATTTTATTACCCAAAGAAAGCAGTGAAAACTGCTACAACATACAAGGAACAAAAAACACTAACCAGACAAAACAACAACTCAGGGCAGAATTTCTCAAGCATTACAAAGCCTAGAATTAACAGAATCAAGCCTATCTATATTCTTCCTAGAGAATTGGATACGAACCACCCCTTTAATAAGATCCAGAGTAGCCTTAATAGAATTAGCACAACTTTTAAAATTCCTGGAATTTCTCTCAATCCACACAAAGTATAGATGGGCACTCCAAACCACACGAAGAATACTTGCAAGCAACGGTCTGCCCTTCAGAAGGAAAGAAGCCCACAAGAGCTCATGCTCCCAATCCAAGACCTGTCTAGACAGGCTACATAGCCGCAAAACACCCCTCCAAACTTTCCTCGAGAAAGGACAAACGAAAAACAAGTGATCCCTGCATTCAGAAATGTAACACCCGGGTTCGGGGGTCGGAAGAAAATAATAATTTAAAAATAGCTCAGGTTTCGGTTCCAAATTTAAATAATAAAATAATTGTTTGGGCCTCGGGTTTTAAGACAACAAAATTTAGTTGGACCATTTATAAAACAAACCCAAAAAGCCAAGGGTGTCATCTCTTGTAGTTATCTTAGTTCATTAAGGGCATTTAAGTCTTTAACCCTTTTAATTTCAAACAAACCTAAAATAATGCTTGAGTCATCTTCTTCCCCTCCCTCCACTATTCACACCAACGTTAAAACACCCCCCTCTCCTTAGGTTACTATTTCATCAAATGTCTTACTCGTTTTGAAGAATTTCGCAAAGGTAAACACGTTTTTGACTTACCCTTGTTATTTCCTACAAGTTAGTACCAATTGTTTTCATTTTTAGACATGCTTTGAAATTGGAGGTTTGAAGGATTTTGGGTTAAAAATGTTGTCTTTGGGGTCTTTAACTTGAGCTTTCCATTTGTTTAAGTCATATGAGTTGCCTACAACCAAAAGGGTCCAACAAAACCGATTTTTACAACATTTTATGGAATTTTCGGATTTGGGTGAAAATGGGGTTTTTGGGAGGTTTTAAGTTGAGTTTTGGGGGTTTTTGAGGTGGAATCTTGAGGGCTGATGGTTAGGGTATATGTAAGCCTTGTTTTGAAGGCTTTAGGGAGTAATTTGAGGGTTGAAATCAATGGTTTTGAGGGGTGCTTAAGGGCTGCTCGGATTTTTGGAGTTTTGAGCTAGTCTCCAATGGAAAATTTATGTCTTGAGATTGGTGTTTAATCCGGATTGATTATTTAGAATATGAACTGATTTGAGATTATTTGCTTGGTGTTGGAATGGCTAGAAGCGAGAATTTTGGTTGGAGAAGCTTCGGGGACAAATCCGGGGGTTTCGGAGTCTTGAGCGTGGTCTTCGATCTTCTCTTGAGTAGCAACGGTGAGTAGATTTATTGGTCTTTACATTGTGCTCGATATGGATCCCTTTGGGGTTTGGGTGGAACCTTGAGAGGTCACCTAAACCCGTGTGTAAGCCTCTCTACTCTCATGTGTTGTGATATATTGTTTGTGGATGCGTTGTGGTTATTTGAATGCATTTTAAGTCGTTAATGTTGTAGTCGTGTTGAGTTCGTGCCTCACGTGATGGTGGTCTAACTATGGTGATGTGTAGTCCCACCGATAGTGACTAGTAGGGTAATACTTTGATGTGTAGTCCCATTGGACACCCACTAGTCGAAACGGTGATGTGTAGTCCCACCGTAAGTGTAGGTTGGTTGTGCTTGTGCAAACCAAATATTGTGGTTGAGATAGACCCTTATGCATCCATTGCCTTCTTGCATACAAATAGTATTTTGGAAAACTGCATGTTGTGACTTGTAGAGTCTCTCTCACTAAGCTAGATTGCTTATGCTCTTTTGTTTCCAACGTGCAGATCGTTAGAGTTCGGGAGGCGAGCGGGCGAGGGAGGAGCTTTTGGAGTTCTCAAGCAAGTTTAAGTATGGTTTGCTTTTGTAATAATGTCTAGACAATGAGGTATAGAGTGTTAGGAGTTGGGGTCAAACTCCTTAGGAGGTTATGCTTGAAATTGTTAAACTCATGTTGTGTGTTATGCTTTGCTTCTTGGTTCTTGACCTATGTTTCTTATGTGGTTTATTTGCATATGCCTAAACTTGTATGATGTTGGCCTAGGTATGCCTTATGTTGACTACTTTGTGAAGGATGTCTTATGCTTGCTATGTATGCTTCTTGTAGACTTGTATGGAGCCTCGATTTGTATGTTTTCGTTAGTTTAAATGCCTCTCATGTCAAGTCCTGATTGTGGGTTGTTGGATGTATGATTGTGTGTGCTTAGGAGTGTCCAAATGTGCATCTAGAACCTTGTATGAAGTTGCCATGTAGTGAAAGGAGGAGTTGCAGAGCAGGGGTATCGATACGGTTAGACCCGTATCGATACGGCCTTCTTATCCCAAGCCTTTCGTTTCGATACGCGGGGAGGCGTATCGATACCATTTTGGTCACTGGAGCCACTGTCCAACTTGGTATCGATACCAATCTTGGGCGTATCGGTACGGTCGTCTTGGCGTTGACTATAAAAAGTCAACCTTTTGGGAGGGTATCGATACACTCCTTGGTGTATCGATACGACCTTCACGGGCTGACTTTGACTTTTTGACTCAGTCAAGGTGTATCGATACACCCCTTAGGTGTATCGATACCGCTTGCTGTTAAGTTAAAAAAAATTGGCTGTTAAATGTTGTTTTGGGTTCGTCTGATTGCCTCGTGAATGTTGTTCCGCTGTTTGATCACTTAGAATTAATTACTCATCTAGACAAGATAAAAAGGAAAAAAATTTAGGGTTGCTAACCGAGGGGGAATCCTTTAGGGGTTTTCACTCGGTTTTCCCCGTGTAGCCCTTTTGGACCGGTCATCCGGCCAGACCGGGACGAGGGGGTTACATTTATTGGTATCAGAGCCTGAGGTTTCCGAGACCTCGGGCAGGTAAGTGAGATAAGTTAAGGTATTATGAGTGTTTTGCCATGCATGTCTAAATTTTGTTCTTAGCACGGTGTATGTATGCATGCTATGGTGACTTTGCTGTTGTTTGAGAGTTGGTTTGAGTCCCCATTGTTAGGCATTATCGTCAAAATAAAAAGGGAAAATCGTTTTGGTTTAAAGAGCTTGAGAACCAGAGTCCTTTGCCCCTTGCTAACCTAACGTTTCTTTGTTGTTGTGTGTTTGTTGTTTTAGATTACATTAATTGCTATGGTGAGACCGAGGGGACGGCCTAGAGCGGGTGACCAGGCATCCGTGAACGCGCCTCCTGCTCTTAATGCTCCCGGTGGTAATGGGGGAAATGTCGGAGGTGATGGTAATGGGCCTCAGGCTGAGGCTAATGTGGGAGGTAATGGGGCTCAAGCGGGCCAAGGTCAGGCAGGCCCAGATGTGGCTCATTTGATCCAGACTATAGCCGGAGCTTTTCAGACAGCTTTGGCTGGTATGCAAGCTGCAACACCACCTCAGGGTGCGGGGACATGATTACCCCTAGAGAGGCTTTGTAATTTGGGGGCAGTTGAGTTTCGTGGGCTGTCTCCGGAGGGTTCGGAAGGGTGGCTTGAGAGCACTACTCGCATCTTGGGTCAGATGGAGTGTTCGGATGCCTGTAAGTTGGGATGCATTGTCTCATTGCTCCAGGGAGACGCTTATACTTGGTGGACCACTGCTATCTCTGGTATGGCCGAGGTGGATGTCACATGGGAGTTTTTCAGGAGTGCTTTCAAGAGGAAGTACCTCGGAGTTCGGTACTTGGATGAAAAGAAAAGGGAGTTCATGGCTTTGGTTCAAGGCAATAGGACCGTGTCCGAGTATGAGATCCAGTTTGTGAGGTTGAGCCAGTACGCGCCAGAGTTGATTCCGGATGAGAAGGAGCGATGTGAGCGCTTCAGATATGGGTTGACTACTGATGTGAAGACCTACATGTTGGCCTCCGACTACACTGAGTTCGATGTCTTGGTTTCTAGAGCCAAGGATATAGAGCAGAACCTGGGCTCTAGAGCACGTGCTAGTGGGTCTGACTCCGGGAAGAGACATGCGAACTTGGATAGAGATCATGCCAAGAGGCATAGGGATAGGAGGTACCAGCCGGATACGAGGCCTAGAGGTGGTAACCATGGTCAGGGCCGTCAGGGCCAAGGGGCTGTCAGGCACATTCCGGAGTGCACTAGGTGCGGGAGACGCCACCCAGGTGAGTGCATGGGTATGTTTGGGGCGTGTTGGAACTGTAGCTCCCGAGACCATTTGAGGCGTGATTGTCCACACCCAGTTAGGGGAGGACCGGCTCCAGCGAGGGGTTTTGAGCATCAGAGAGGTCGTGGGCGCGGCCGTGGGAACTTCCAGCCAAGGAATGAGGGTCAGAGGAACTTGGCTCATGTGGTAGCAGTCCAGCCCGAGGGAGGAGGACCGGCTAGGGTGTACGCTCAGCGAGAGGCTGGGAATGACACTGATGTCATTGCAGGTAATTTCACATTACAATCTTTGAGTTTGCTTTCTCTGATAGATTCGGGGTCAACGCATTCATATATTCTGGGTGAGCATGCGAAGTCATTAGGACTACCTTGTGATTGGCTAGAGGTAGGTGTAAATGTCACTAGCTCTTTCGGTGATACAGTGGTGGTTAGGAAAGTGTATAGGAGGTGTCCCTTGATGATTCAGGGCCACGTATTTCCAGTCGACATGATGGAGCTACCCTTTTATGGTTTCGATGTGATTTTGGGCATGGATTGGCTTGTAGAGCATAGAGCTAGGGTTGACTTTGAGACTAAGAGAGTCTCTTTGAGGCTTACCGATGACTTTGAGGTTGTGGTAGTTGGGGAGAATGTTAAGTTTTTGTCCAACGTGGTTTCGGCTTTGGAAGCTCAGAGGTTGTTGAGTTCAGGGTGTCAGGCTTACTTGGCTTACGTAATGAACCCGGATATGAGTGAGGTGAGACCTCAGGACATCAGGACTGTGTGTGACTTTCCGAGTGTTTTCCCGGAAGAGCTACCAGGCTTGCCTCCAGATAGAGCAGTTGAGTTTGCTATTGAGACCTATTCTGATTCTGCACCGGTGTCGATTTCTCCGTATAGAATGTCACCGAAAGAGTTGAAAGAGCTGAAGACACAGCTTCAGGAGTTGACTGACAGATGCTTTATTAGGCCTAGTGTTTCCCCGTGGGGTGCTCCGGTCTTGTTTGTGAAAAAGAAGGATGGTAGTTTGAGAATGTGCATAGACTATAGACAGTTGAATAAGGTGACGGTGAAAAACAAATATCCCTTGCCAAGGATAGATGACTTGCTAGACCATTTGAGGGGTGCTTCCGTGTTTTCTAAGATTGATTTGAGGTCTGGGTATTATCAGTTAAAGGTAAAGGATGTGGACATACCGAAGACCGCTTTTCGTACACGATACGGGCATTATGAGTTTTTGGTGATGCCTTTTGGGCTGACCAATGCTCCAGCAGCCTTCATGGATATGATGAACCGGGTGTTTCATAAGTTCTTGGACAGGTTTGTGGTAGTGTTTATTGATGACATCCTAGTGTACTCTAGGACCGAAGAGGAGCACGATGAACACTTAAGGTTAGTGCTTCAGACCCTACTTGAGAATCAGTTGTATGCCAAGCTAAGTAAGTGTGAGTTTTGGATTAGAGAGGTGGTCTTCCTTGGCCACGTGATCTCAGCTAGTGGGATTAGTGTAGATCCCAAGAAGATTGAAGCCATTGTGAGTTGGAAGCAACCGAAATCAGTGACAGAGATTCGCAGTTTCCTAGGTTTGGCGGGGTACTATAGAAGGTTTGTCGAGGGGTTCTCGAAAATAGCGGCTCCGTTGACCAAGTTGCTACAGAAGAATGTTCCGTATGAATGGTCAGATGCAAGACAAGAAGCGTTTGAGAAATTGAAGAAAGCTTTGACCGAAGCTCCCATTTTGATTCAGCCCGAGCCGGGGAGAGAGTTTGTGATTTTCAGTGATGCATCTTACGTGGGGCTAGGTTGTGTGCTTATGCAAGAAGGTAAGGTAGTGGCATATGCTTCTCGACAGTTGAAAGTCCATGAGAAGAATTACCCCACACATGACATAGAGTTGGCTGCAATGGTGTTTGCGTTGAAAATTTAGAGACACCATCTTTATGGTGAGAAGTGCACTGTGTACACCGACCACAAGAGTTTGAAATATTTGATGTCCCAGAGGGAGTTGAATCTTAGGCAACGAAGGTGGTTAGAGCTCCTTAAAGATTATGACCTTACCATAGAGTATCATCTGGGCAAGGCAAATGTGGTGGCCGATGCCTTGAGTAGGAAGGTGGCCGTTGAGTTGCGAGCTATGTTTGCAAGGTTGAGTGTGTCTACGGATGGTGGGTTAGTGGCCGAGCTTCAGGTTAAGCCATCATTGATTCAGTTGATTCGTGAGAAACAGTTGCAAGATGAGTCCTTGGCACCTCACGTGCAAGACATAGCCGAAGATAGGCCTACTGAGTATTGCTTTGGAGAGAATGGGATCCTATGTTTCAAGGGTAGGATAGTGGTTCCGGAGGATGTCGAGTTGAGGCGTACAATTTTGAGTGAGGCTCACAATAGCCCTTTTGCTATGCATCCGGGTAGCACGAAGATGTATCGAGGGTTGAAGGAAGAGTATTATTGGGTTGGTTTGAAAAAGGATGTAGCCGAGTTCGTAAGTAGATGCATGGTCTGTCAGAGAGTCAAGGCTGAGCACCAGTTTCCCTCAGGGTTGTTGCAACCGTTGAAAATTCCAGAGTGGAAGTGGAAGCGTATCACTATGGACTTTGTGTCAGGACTTCCGTTGACTCCTTCGAAGAAAAATTCAGTGTGGGTGATTGTAGATAGATTCACCAAATGTGCTCACTTCATACCGGTTCATACCACCTATACTTTGGACAAGTTGGCCGAATTGTATATTCGTGAGATTGTGAGACTACATGGGGTACCGAAGTCGATTGTGTCAGATCGAGATCCGAGATTTACCTCTAGGTTTTGGGAGTGTTTGCATCGAGCTTTGGGCACGTGGTTGAACTTCAGCACTTCGTATCATCCGCAGTCAGATGGGCAGTCTGAGAGGGTGATTTAGATATTGGAGGATATGTTGAGGTGTTGTATCATTGACTTCCAGGGGTCATGGGAGAAACACCTACCATTAGTGGAGTTTGCGTATAACAACAGCTTCCAATCGAGCATTCAGTTGGCTCCTTATGAGGCCTTGTATGGTAGGAAGTGTAGGACCCCGATTTGTTGGGCCGAGGCCGGACAGAAACTTGTGCCGATGCCCGAATTGCTTAAGGGAACCACCGAGAAGGTGAAGTTGATATGTGATCGCTTGAAGGCGGCTTCAGATCGGCAAAAGTCCTACGCCGACTTAAAAAGGAAGGAAGTGGAATGCTCCGTGGGGGATAAAGTGTTTTTGAAAGTCTCACCATGGAAGAAGGTGATGAGGTTTGGAAGGAAGGGCAAGTTGAGCCCAAGGTACATAGGGCCTTATGAGATAGTTGAGAAAATTGGTCCGGTTGCGTATAGATTGAGACTCCCAGTTGAGCTAGAGAAGATTCATGATGTATTTCATGTGTCGATGCTTAGGAGGTATAGATCGGATCCGTCCCATGTCATGCCAGTGGAAGAAATAGAGTTAAATCCGGATTTGTCTTACAATGAGGAACCAGTTGAGATACTTTCTTCTGATAGCAAGGTGTTGCGTGGCAAGACTATAGAGTTAGTCAAAGTCTTATGGAGACATAGAGGTGTGGAGGAAGCCACGTGGGAGAGGAAAGCTGACATGCTTGAGCAGTTTCCGTATTTGTTTCCGTCAGGTAATTTCGAGGACGAAATTCCTTAAGTAGGGGAGAGTTGTAACACCCGGGTTCGGGGGTCGGAAGAAAATAATAATTTAAAAATAGCTCGAGTTTCGGTTCCAAATTTAAATAATAAAATAATTGTTTGGGCCTCGGGTTTTAAGACAACAAAATTTAGTTGGACCATTTATAAAATAAACCCAAAAAGCCAAGGGTGTCATCTCTTGTAGTTATCTTAGTTCATTAAGGGCATTTAAGTCTTTAACCCTTTTAATTTCAAACAAACCTAAAATAATGCTTGAGTCATCTTCTTCCCCTCCCTCCACTATTCACACCAACGTTAAAACACCCCCCTCTCCTTAGGTTACTATTTCATCAAATGTCTTACTCGTTTTGAAGAATTTCGCAAAGGTAAACACGTTTTTGACTTACCCTTGTTATTTCCTACAAGTTAGTACCAATTGTTTTCATTTTTAGACATGCTTTGAAATTGGAGGTTTGAAGGATTTTGGGTTAAAAATGTTGTCTTTGGGGTCTTTAACTTGAGCTTTCCATTTGTTTAAGTCATATGAGTTGCCTACAACCAAAAGGGTCCAACAAAACCGATTTTTACAACATTTTATGGAATTTTTGGATTTGGGTGAAAATGGGGTTTTGGGGAGGTTTTAAGTTGGGTTTTGGGGGTTTTTGAGGTGGAATCTTGAGGGCTGATGGTTAGGGTATATGTAAGCCTTGTTTTGAAGGCTTTAGGGAGTAATTTGAGGGTTGAAATCAATGGTTTTGAGGGGTGCTTAAGGGCTGCTCGGATTTTTGGAGTTTTGAGCTAGTCTCCAATGGAAAATTTATGTCTTGATATTGGTGTTTAATCCGGATTGATTATTTAGAATATGAACTGATTTGAGATTATTTGCTTGGTGTTGGAATGGCTAGAAGCGAGAATTTTTGTTGGAGAAGCTTCGGGGACAAATCCGGGGGTTTTAGAGTCTTGAGCGTGGTCTTCGATCTTCTCTTGAGTAGCAACGGTGAGTAGATTTATTGGTCTTTACATTGTGCTCGATATGGATCCCTTTGGGGTTTGGGTGGAACCTTGAGAGGTCACCTAAACCCGTGTGTAAGCCTCTCTACTCTCATGTGTTGTGATATATTGTTTGTGGATGCGTTGTGGTTATTTGAATGCATTTTAAGTCGTTAATGTTGTAGTCGTGTTGAGTTCGTGCCTCACGTGATGGTGGTCTAACTATGGTGATGTGTAGTCCCACCGGTAGTGACTAGTAGGGTAGTACTTTGATGTGTAGTCCCATTGGACACCCACTAGTCGAAACGGTGATGTGTAGTCCCACCGTAAGTGTAGGTTGGTTGTGCTTGTGCAAACCAAATATTGTGGTTGAGATAGACCCTTATGCATCCATTGCCTTCTTGCATACAAATAGTATTTTGGAAAACTGCATGTTGTGACTTGTAGAGCCTCTCTCACTAAGCTAGATTGCTTATGCTCTTTTGTTTCCAACGTGCAGATCGTTAGAGTTCGGGAGGCGAGCGGGCGAGGGAGGAGCTTTTAGAGTTCTCAAGCAAGTTTAAGTATGGTTTGCTTTTGTAATAATGTCTAGACAATGGGGTATAGAGTGTTAGGAGTTGGGGTCAAACTCCTTAGGAGGTTATGCTTGAAATTGTTAAACTCATGTTGTGTGTTATGCTTTGCTTCTTGGTTCTTGACCTATGTTTCTTATGTGGTTTATTTGCATATGCCTAAACTTGTATGATGTTGGCCTATGTATGCCTTATGTTGACTACTTTGTGAAGGATGTCTTATGCTTGCTATGTATGCTTCTTGTAGACTTGTATGGAGCCTCGATTTGTATGTTTTCGTTAGTTTAAATGCCTCTCATGTCAAGTCCTGATTGTGGGTTGTTGGATGTATGATTGTGTGTGCTTAGGAGTGTCCAAATGTGCATCTAGAACCTTGTATGAAGTTGCCATGTAGTGAAAGGAGGAGTTGCAGAGCAGGGGTATCGATACGGTTAGACCCGTATCGATACGGCCTTCTTATCCCAAGCCTTTCGTTTCGATACGCGGGGAGGCGTATCGATACCATTTTGGTCACTGGAGCCACTGTCCAACTTGGTATCGAAACCGATCTTAGGCGTATCGGTACGGTCGTCTTGGCGTTGACTGTAAGAAGTCAACCTTTTGGGAGGGTATCGATACACTCCTTGGTGTATCGATACGACCTCCACGGGCTGACTTTGACTTTTTGACTCAGTCAAGGTGTATCGATACACCCCTTAGGTGTATCGATACCGCTTGCTGTTAAGTTAAAAAAATTGGCTGTTAAATGCTGTTTTGGGTTCGTCTGATTGCCTCGTGAATGTTGTTCCGCTGTTTGATCACTTAGAATTAATTACTCATCTAGACAAGATAAAAAGGAAAAAAATTTAGGGTTGCTAACCGAGGGGGAATCCTTTAGGGGTTTTCACTCGGTTTTCCCCGTGTAGCCCTTTTGGACCGGTCATCCGGCCAGACCGGGACGAGGGGGTTACAAGAAACATCGCAGAAAACACAATTTCCATCCACCCTAACGCCCCATTTGAGGAGGTGGTCCTTGGTGGGTAGTCTGTTCCGAATGGCAAGCCAAGCAATGATAGCGTGCCTAGGAATCTGCAATGGGCACCAAACTAACCTATGTCAAGGGACAACAGCACCCTTTACTCGAAGCTCATCCCAAATTCAGGAGGTGTCGATCAAAGTCCAATCACTCACCGAGCGAAATAAAGGGAAAGCCTCCTCTCGAGCCTTCAAGATCTTCCTTAAACACCAGCTGAAACAAGGCTTTATGTCAATATGCCACAGGCTGGTACCTTTTAAGACATAAGATTGAACCCAAGCAATCCAAAGGGATCCATGCCCAGCCAGGATGTTTCTCATAAGGAAGGAAATGCAAGCTTTGTTCCAAAACTTCAAATCTCTCAAGCCAAGGCCACCTTCATCTTTAGGGGAGCAAATCTGGGCCCAGCTGACTTTAGCACCAACAACAGCAGAATCAGAATTCTTCCAAAAAATTCTCATGCATAATTGCTCCACTTTCTTTAGGACAGAGTGAGGTAAAATGAGTTGTCTACACCAGAACTTTACAGTGCTAAAAATAACAGCTCTGATCAACTACAATCTACCAGCATAACTTAGCTTGAGATTGTACCAGTGACCCAACTTAGTCTTGATCTTCTCAATGAGGAGCAAGCAATCAGACTCAGTCAGCTTCCGAGTAATAAGGGGAATGCCGAGATATCTAACAAGAAGCTTGCCTCGAGAAAACCCTGAAACCCTATGAATCTCTTCTAGATCGGCAATAGCAATCCCAAAAGCAAAAAATTCACTCTTTGAAGAATTCAACCGCAGTCCAGACCAATCATAAAACAACTCAAGGATACATTTGACCCCAAGGACAGAATCTAATGAGCCCTTGCAGAATATAAGAAGGTCATCAGTAAAGCTCAAGTGAGTCAAACCAATACGCTTGCATTTAGGATGAAAATCAAAGATTTTACTTTGCAGCAGCCAGATCCAACAATTTAGATAACACGTTCATCGCAAGGACAAATAGATAGGGGGAAAGGGGTCCCCTTGTCTAATGCCCCTAGCACTCTTGAAGAAACCCACCAGACTTCCATTTAGAGCAATAGAGAATCTGAAAGTGGTCAGACAAGCTTTAATCCAACATCTGAACATCTCTGGCAAGCCTAAGGCTTCGAGAATATTCAAGATAAAATTTCAAATCACGGTGTCAAAGGCTTTCTGAAGATCAATCTTGAGAGCACACCTAGGCGAAAGAGATTTTCGAGCATAGCCCTTAACAAGCTCCTGGGCCAGCAACGTGTTATCTATAATATTGCGACCTTTGACAAAAACAATTTGGTTCATAAAGATCATTTTAGGGAAGAATAGCGTAAGCCTGTCAACAAAAAATTTGAAAATCGTCTTATAAACCAAAGAACAACACGAAATAGGCCGAAAATCTTTGGCAACAAAAGGGTTAGGCACTTTCGAAACAATAATATTTTTATCAAGGGATTTGATCCGTTAATCTTTCAAATTTTAAAAATCAGGTCTAATTACAAAGACCAATAATATTATTGTGTTACATCTAAATCTAGTACAACAATACTTTTCTTGTTACATAACTTACGAGTTAATATTTTTCTTGTTAAAAAAAACTGGATGATTTTATCGGTGTTAATTGTTATTACTAGGCCTGTAAATGAACCGAACGAGCACGAATGAGGGTGTATTTATATTCGTTCGTTTAACTTTAACCGAACAAATGTACGAACACGAACATAAACGAACACATAATTTCTTGTTCGTGTTCGTTCATTAAGAAATGTAGCTTGTTCGTGTTCGTTAATGTTCGTTCATTTAAATGGTAAACGAACACAAACAAACATAAACAAACACAAACGGACATATATAATTTGTTAAATATTTAATATTTTTTGTTAGTTCGATTAATTCAGTTAATTAACCGATTTTAAACCGAATTAATCGATAATTGAAATTTGAAAAAATCCTTAATCATTAGCCGAAACCTAAAATTATCTAATAGATTAACCAATTTTGTTTTGGTTCAATCGGTTAGTTCGGTTTAACCGAATAATGAACACCTAGACATATGTGAATAAATTTAAATGAACATAAATGAAAGAACATAAACATAATTACATAAATAAACATAAACGAACGAACATAAATAAACATAAATGAACGAACATAAACGAATGAATTACCGAACGTTCACGAACATAAATGAACGAACAAGCCCTTTTTTCGTGTTCGTTCATTTAATTAAAGGAATAAAAATTTTTGTTCATGTTCATTCGTTTAATAAATAAGCGAACATAAACAAACTTACCGCCAAACGGTTCGCTAAACGTTCGGTTCGTTTATAACCCTAGTTATTAGCATTCCATAAAAGCGGGAAAATAGTATTTGATTTGGAAATTACAACCAGTTTGCCATGTGTCAATAGCCTAGTAAAAGTTACTGCTTTGACATGTGTCAGTTAACAAATGATAGGGGTGGGTTAGGTCAAACTTAAGAGAAGGATGGAAATGAAACGGTGGATACGAAGATTTGGTGTTTGGTGTGAATGGGATACGTTGGGCACGTGTCAGTTAGCTCGTCCTACGGTTAGATATGAATGACAATTGAGCGAACAAGACAGATGTTTTCAAATTCAGTATCACCTAACAGTTTGGGTAGATCAACGGTGCAGCATAGTCGTACTACTGTTATGGTGTAACACTAATTGAAAATATTACAAAACACAAAATAAGTAATTAAAAATATTATATATTTTTTTATAAAATTTTCAGTTTGTGTCTCACGAAAGTACCGATGCTTAAAGACAACTTTCAATATTTACAAAAACTTAATAATTATCAGAAGTGATAAGTATCGATACTCGAAGTTAAGTTCCGATGCTTAACTACCAACTTAAAATGTTATCAAAAAGTGTAACGTTTTAAGTTTCGTGTTCTGTATCTTGTAACATTTTTGGTTAGTAGCCGCACCGCACAATGTCTTACGTTAGACACGCCCTAGTTAGGAAGCTCTATCTTACCCGTATTGTAATAAATCCATAATTTTAAAATAATTATCACTTTCACACACGACGAAGTTAGAATTTGAAGTTAAAAACAAACTTAAATATTTTAAAAGTGGCGTGTAAATTACAATTAATCATTTTTATTAAAAAATCAACATCATAAATGTAAAAAAATGAGTTGGGGTTCGCTCCATCCCTTCTTTCACAAATGTTAAATATATTTGATTATATGATAATTTAATATTTTTTTATATAACTAGCGGTTATTGGCTGCTTAATTCAGATCATGTACTGCAAAGACTCGTTGTAAGGTGATTGTCTCAACTTAATTTGTTCTATCATTGACTTTACTTAAGGATCTAATATCTCATCTCACTAGATCAAGTGCTCGTTAGTAAATCAGTATAACAATTTGACTTTTATTAATTATTTATAATATTTTCATTTTTTAAAGATAAGTAAATATTTAATATACATTTTTATAAAAATATTTATGAGTTTATTCTTACAATATACATTTGCATTTTTATAATTTTAATATACAAGGATTAAATAATAATTTTATGTATCGAACGAAGTGAGACAAACAATAATCACAATCGATATGTGCTCGCCCTCCTAAAAAGAAAAAAAATATTATTTTGCCTTCATTTAGAGACTACGACTCTGGAATGGTTAATCGTAAGAAAGAACGCATGATTTTACGTGGGGAATGCGGTAAACAACTTGTGCAATATTTGTGTATACTATATTGCTCAGTTTTTTTAATCATTTTATTGTTTATTTTCCTCCAAAGCATTGCATCCTCTGGCAATGTATGCATGATATTGATGGTTTAGGTTAGGCCTCTTCCCTCGGAGTTCTTTCTCATCCACTATAGTTCCTGCCCTCAACTTCCAGTGCCGTGACACATTCTCGTCCTTTGTAAATTAAAAAAAAAAAAAAACTGGGGTCGTATTAGTGTTGCAGAGAAGAACAAAACAAAAAACTATTAACTTGCAAAACATTTCCATTGCCGGGAATTGAACCCGGGTCTCCTGGGTGAAAGCCAGATATCCTAACCACTGGACGACAATGGAGACATGTAATTCAGTTTTATAAAATAATATTATATCAGCAAGTGTAATGACATAGATAAGCCTTGAAGATTGTCCATCGTCGGACAATCAGTATCTGATCTTGCAGTCAAAACTAGGAAGTGCATAGACTCTTCAATCTTCAAGGCTTATCTATGTCATTACACTTGCTAATATGATGTCTATTAAAATTCTTTTATAAAACTGGATAACATGAGTCCATTGTCGTCCAGTGGTTAGGATATCTGGCTTTCACCCAGGAGACCCGGGTTCAATTCCCGGCAATGGAAGTTTTTTTCAAGGTAATAGTTTTGATTTTGTTCTTCTCTGCAACACTATCAGCTTTGAATTATTCAAAATGTTTCATTTGCTCTTGAAGTTTGGTCAAACTCCACTGCTGGAAACAACCGAAAGATAAACAATTTCCCTCCTCTGTTTTTGCTCATATATGTATTTCCGCAAAGAATATTAATATTAAACTTGTTAAATTCTGTTCTTAATCAGGTTTAAGTTGAGCGCGTCTCCTTTAAAAGTAGGGTCTAATTTCTACGAGTATTAAACTAAATACCAGAAAAAAAAAATCAGCTGAATGTGGTAAAAAAATAAACAAATTTAATTTCTATAGCTTATTAAGAAAAAACAATAATGCCTGATCATTAACAATGTATTCAAACCATTACATAGTAAATTTCACTCTTCTCAAAAATGATGGGTTTCTGCCAAATAAATTGTCCATAGCTCAACCCGCAATCTAACTTCATTTATAAACTGTAAACAATAAGCAAACGCAAGGCTTTATATAATAATTAATACCCTTGTACATGTTACATGTATGTGCTATGTTAATTTTGACAAAAGACATGATGTATGTTTTTTTTTTTTGAAAATTAAGGGGAATTTATTGAAATCCGTTGCCCCGTGCCTCATTAAAAAACCTCCCTAACCTAGATTGGAGGAAAAAGAGTGCGCCGGGACAAGGAAACGCAACGCATTACAACTCTGGATAACAACCCACCTCATGGGCAGAGAACCATGATCCAAAAGCCCCTGCTAATACATTGAGCCTCACGGCTACACAATACACAAACGCCGGCACTTAATCGACACTACACAGAGTATCTGAACGCCACTTAAGTAACACTGCACCGCACAACAACGACACTACACAATACGCAATACACGACACAGAAACAGTGACACTTAAGTAAAACTGCAGCACACAGCAACAGCACTTAAGCAACACTTCATCACGCGTCCTGCAAACCTGTTTAAAGCAGGAGAAATGTGTAAACAGAAGCAACACTTCATCACGCGTCCTGCAAACCTATTTAAGCAACACTTAAGTAACACTGCGATTAACTTAAGCAACACTTCATCTCGCGTCCTGCCATTAACCAACAGCTTTCGTGACCAGCAAATTCTGCACTCAGTTCAATCATTTAACCAACCTAACGGCTAAACGAGCAACCCAAACACCCTCCTTACCTATCAATACCAAAAAACCATGCTCCGTTGCCTTCCCGAGCATCATGTCATGCTTTTGTGGTTCCAAAAAAACGCAGTTCTTCTGTTGATCCCAGACTTTGCCAATTTGTCCGCTGTACAATTAGCTACTCTTGTCACCCACTGAATCTGCCAAAGTACCTCCTCGTTGCAACTTAATATTTCATTCACCAAATTAACGAAATTTGCGGGGGCATTCCTCCTGTTTTGTATCCATTTGACGCAACATTCACTATCCGTCTCTATAATCAACTTACAAAGTTTTAGACGTTGATGGCCTTTGAAAACCTCAAGAGCCTCCTTGATGGCTAACAACTCTGCCGAAGTAGCATCGAGGACCCCTATGCTTTTGGAAAACATAAGCAACGTGACATTCTTCCAATCCCTTAAAATACCTCCCACACCTCCTCTACCGAAACCCCCTTCCACAGCCCCGTCGACGTTGAATTTTAACGTATTCCGCGGCGGAAACGACCACACACACTTTGTTTTCGGCTTCTTAACAACCCTGACTGCTTTAAGAAAAGAAGGGTCGACATAAGCTGGAGATGCCGGCTGTTCAATCCAAGGCCACTTGCTCCTGCACCACAAGGCGATTAGATCAACTCCGGACTCAAAAATTTTGCTATCGTCTGTATTTACTCCTCTGAAAATCAACTCGTTTCTGTTTCTCCATATTGTCCAGCAAAAACACACCAGGCTGAGATACCACACTTCGACAGATTTAAACAGGCCCTTATACGACATCCAAACTAAGAGAAATTGTTTAAAATTGCTAGGTAACACCACCTTCACATCCCACGAATTGAACCATCTCATCCATACTCTCCATGTAACTTCACAGTGGCAAAACAGATGGATTATCGTTTCATTCTCCTTGCAGCACAGCGGACAGCTCAAAATGTTTAAATTTCTTATACTCCTCTTCTCAAGTTCCGTTCTAGTCGGTAATCTTCCGTGCACCAATCTCCACATAAACGCTTCCATTTTGGGTGGAGCGATGTTGGACCACACATGATCCCAAATTAACTTATCGTCGACATTAATGTTACACATGTTGTCACAATAGTTTTTGACAGAGTAAAGGCCTGATGCTGCACCTTTCCATCGCAAAGTGTCATTGGGGAACCTTCCCATCCTTTCGCTATTTATCGTCGCCAAAAACGTATCCCATATCGCCTTTTCCCACTCGAATAACCTCCTTCGAAGAGGGATAGTCCACTCCCACTTGTTATTATTATATCTGCCGAACTTTTGTAACGAGCCCGACTTGATTGTTGACAAGGAAAATATCCTCGGGAACACTTCTTTTAATGGGGCAGTCCCTACCCACCAATCTGACCAAAATTGGATGCACTCCCCATTCCCCACTAAGAGACGGAAATTCTGTGATTCCATACTATTAGGACTGTCCAAAGGGGCGATAATACTATTCCACACCCAAGATTTCCTGCCCTTCGACACATTTCTCGGCAGAATGGCCTCCTCGCTTTCTTTATATTTGGCGTTGATCACCCTTCTCCACAAGGATTGTTTTTCGGCTCCAAATCTCCAGAGCCATTTATTAAGCAAAGCTCTGTTCCTAATTTTCAAGTTCGCGATTCCAAGGCCACCATTTTCTTTTGGTTTTGACACTGTCTCCCAAGAGATCCACTGTATTTTTCTCTTCTCCACCGAATTCCATAGAAACTTTGCAAAAAGGCTGTTCAACGTTTTTTGGACTGCTGAAGGCATTGGGAAAATTGACATGTAGAACACCGGAAGGCTAGCAAGTACCGATTTTATGAGGACGATGCGTCCACCCATAGATAGCAATTTCGATTTCCATCCGCACAATTTCACCTTCACCTTCTTAATTATAGGTTCCCATATTTGTTTAGAGCCTGTACACACTCCCAGCGGCAACCCCAGATAATTACAGGGGAAATTTTCAGCTTGACATTTTATTAGTCTCGCCCCCTCTTTCACCTTGTTCTCCTCCATATTAATCCCAATAATCTTCGATTTAACCCTGTTTAACTTCAAACCAGCAGCAAATTCAAAACCTTTGAGTACTCTGATAATATTTTTTACCTGATTTTCGTCCGCACCACAAAAGATCATAAGGTCGTCGGCATATTGAATGTGTGTTATTTCGGAGGTCCCATCGCCAATTACAATCCCCTGGAAGCAGCCGCAAGCGTTGGCTTTCAGTAACAGCGAACTCAACCCCTCGGCAACTATATTGAACAACAGCGGAGAGAGGGGGCAACCCTGTCTAAGGCCACGACCAATGCCGAAGGGGACGGACGGGGACCCATTTATCAGCACGGAAATACGAGCCGTAGATATACATTGCAAAATCCAATGACACCATAAAGACCCAAAGCCCATCTTTTTCATCAGATTTATCAAAAAATTCCAGTCGACGGAATCATACGCCTTGTAGAAATCCACTTTAAAAACCAATCCCTCCATGCCTCTCTTTCTAGCAAGATCAATTGTTTCGTTAGCCACCAAATAACAGTCCACCAATTGCTTCCCGGGAAGGAAGGCGAACTGATGTTCACCAATAACCTTATCCGCCACTTCCCCCAGTCGAAACGCCAACACCTTTGCCAGCAATTTATACACGCACCCAACGAGGCTGATTGGCCTAAACTCTTCTATAGAGGTTGGATTCTGTTTCTTTGGTATAAGAACCAGAAATGAATTATTAAATTTAAAATCCTTCATCTGCCCACTGTGGAACATGTTGAAGAAATCTATAATTTCTTTCTTCAAATTCTTCCAAAATTTTTTCAAGAAGCTCATGTTGAAACCGTCTGGCCCGGGAGCTTTGGAAGCTTCGAACGACGCCAGTGCCTGCCAAATTTCCTCCTCTGTAAACACACGTTCTAGTCTAGCTGCATCTCCCTTCTCAATCGACCTCGTCTCCCAATTCGATACATCAGCTGGAACAGTGTTTGAAGTATTATAAAGTTTGTAGAAATGATCAGATATGGCTTTTTTAATTTCCTCCTGCCCAGTAACTTCAACCTCCCCAACCCGAATTTTACCGATGAAGTTTTCAGCTCTTCTGGCCGAGGCACAAGTGTGGAAGAATTTCGAGTTTCGGTCACCTTCCATAGCCCATTTAAGCCGAGATTTTTGGATCCATTCCCTCTCTTCTCTCCGTAGTGCATTCCACAACTTCGCCTTATACGCTCGCAGCTCATTTCTGATTCCCTCATTGCTTTCGTCATTCAGCAATTTTTCTTCCAAACCGCTGCATCTTTTTTCCAACGCCCTGACTGAGCATTCACTTTCTCTAGTATTTTTCTTTACCCATTCCTTTGATACCCTCTTACACCTCTGCAGTAGACAGCCAATGTTCCCTCCACCATTGTTCACGCAAACCTTCTCAATCTCCATAACGTAATCTTTGTTCTCGGCAAGATGATCGAACCATTTGAAGTAACTTTTTCCGCTAGCCTCCTCCATTGAAGTAAGTGCAATCGGATTATGATCCGAAATATTTTTAGGATGTAAAATTTGCAGTAGCCCATTCCAAACACGCAAAAAGATAGGTGATACCAAAAATCTGTCTAGTCTACTAGCAGATGGCATTTCCCTGAAATTTGTCCAAGTAAACTTACCTCCTTGTAATGGCAGATCCACCACCTCCGCACTATCGATAAACTCGTTGAAAATTTCCATAGCCTTCTTACTGCCGCTAGCCCCAAGTCTTTCTTCAGCACTTCTAACTACATTGAAATCTCCTCCGATCACCACTGGCAAATCCGATTCTTTAATCAGTTGTAAAAGATCATCTAAGAACGATTTCCTTTCCCTCGCCTCATTCGGCCCGTACACATTTATCACCATGCATCTCAAATCTGATTTGATCAATCTCCCTGACACTCCTATGTAATGTTGCGCAATGAATTCATTCTCACACACAAACACCTTTGGGTCCCAACACAAAATTAATCCACCAGAAGCCCCATTTGCTGGCGAAAATCTGTATTCGAACTGGCCTCGAAAACAGCTGATTTGTCTCATGATTCTGTCATCCACCGAAGTTAGCTTCGTCTCTTGTAGAAACAGGAACCTAGTTTTTAACGCAGAAATTAGCCTTTTAACCGCCACTCTCTTTTCCCACCTCCCTAAACCCCTAATATTCCAAGTAGTACAAATTGTGCTCTTCATATACTCTGCAAACACAAACTCACCCTAACCAATCCGCTACACCCAACCCTCAACAAACTTACATATTTTCCTCCATTTCGAGCAACCTACTAATTACCAGATTTCTATCCGCGTCGAATTTCAGCCCAATCAGATTACAAACATCTACTGTCTCGTAAGCTTCCGCTAGCACCTCCTTACCGCAATCCCCTTTTGGGTCTCCGTAATTTCCTTCAACCCGAGATTTGTGACCAGCTTTCTTCGGACCCCCTTTTCGCCCTCTTCTGCATTTTTTGTCGTTAACTCCAAAGAGCCTCTCCACCTCTTCATACTAAACGGAAAGTTTGCATGTTTAATATATTTGGGAAAAACAGATACCAATCCAGTGCTGCAATCATAGACGGGCTCAAACGAAAGCCCATTGCTAGAGGCTGAAAAATTATCCGATGCCTCCTTAACCGAGATGTCCACCAAATTTCCTTCTCCATTTTCAGCTTCCTTGTCAGTAGGCCCAGCCTGATACCCCATACGATCAGGATGTATGTTCAAGTCAGACCGTCTCAGATGAAGGAGCAACATAAACGATCATTCGGTGCCTCACTTTCTACCTTTACAATTTCAACAATTTTTTAAGTGTTAATTTTATAAATTAGTGATTGTCTTTTATTGTTTTCGATTTTTAGTGGTATTTAAAGTGTTTTTTGTTGCCCTCTCTTTTTCTGAGCTTTGCCCCGACTAATTCAGACCGACCCGTGTCACACACAAGACTCTGGTGGGTGAGTCTCCTAGCGGGAATTTGAGGTCTCATTGTAAAGGTGTTTTTTTTAAATAAAATAATAAAAATAATGATTTATTTGTGAAATATTAAATCAATTGTTCAAATATTAAATCAATTGTTCAAATAATGAAACATGTTTTCGTTCTATAAGATCTCATTGTTAAGTTTTTGCTCAGGTCTTGAAAATATCTGAGACCGTTCTGATTCAAATGTCATGTCAAACTTTATTATACTCACATATTCAAAAGTTTGTATAGAAATTTAGGTTGTTTTGTTTATGTGAATTGCTAAAAAATAAAATAAAATATATAATTAGATTTAAATAACAATAAACTTTGAAAAATATTTTGACACACAAGTTTGTGTAAAGTTTAGTTTACACAAGCCTTTTAATTTTAGGGTTTAAAGATTTAAGCTGTGGTTTAGGATTTATAGGTTTAGATTGCATAGTGTAAAATTTAAGGTGTATGATTAGAATTTAGAGTTTAGGGTTTAGAGTTAGAGATTTAAGCTGTTTAAATTTTCTACACAGCTTGTGTATCAAAATATAACCATAATCTTTTATCAAATAAATAATTATACAAATATGAGTGAATTTGGTGAGTAAGTTTATTCTAGTCTATTTTTTTCTTCGTTTCTCCAATGCTTTGCTTTGATTAATCCGGATCAACCCGCGTCACACACATGATTTTGGTAGATGAATCTCTTAATATAGATCTTTTGTATATACAAGGTCTCGAACTCAAAACCTACTTAAGCGATAATATACTGCTTACCACTTAGATCAACCATGTTGATTTCATAATCTTGTTTAATACAATGTTCCGAGCAAAAATAAATCCTATAAAAGAACGTGGGCCATAAAAAACTATGATAACGTGATTCTTTTGGCCATTTTTTCTTTCGATGGCGGTTAGGTTAGTTGATAGGTTAGGTCCTCTTCATTAAGCTTAAAGTTATATGCGAGACGGCCGAAGATGAATGGTGACCAAAAATCATAAAAATCGAGATATATATATATATATATTTTAAATTTTAATTCTAATTTTAATTTATTAAGAGGAGTGAAAAGACGCTCAAGAAGAAAAAAAGAGTGTTGAGTTTAGAATTTATGACTTAAAAAAAATAAAAATGAGCAGCCAAATATACTTGCTCATCAAAATTTAAATTTTAAAGTTAAATTGTAACAATTTATTTCAAAAATCAGTCTTATCAATATACTCGAACACAATATTATATTAAATCAAAATCAAAATCTATATCATTTGTCCATCAATAGGGGAAAGTTAAAATAAAAGCATAGAATTTAAAAAAACAAGAGCAAAGACAGAGAGAAAAGAAAGAATGTCGGTTGAATGACATTGCATGAAAAAAAAGAAGCAAAGAAGAAAGTTGAAGATATGATTCCAATTTTGCGTGCTCAAGAAACTAGGAACCATTTTTTCAATTGCGTAAAGCTCGGTAAAACAAATAAATTATATAGGAACATGATTTTTCTTGTAATGAAGAGACACAACTTGTGCAATGGTCCCTTGAGCCATGCAACTGGTCTACTAAAAGATCCCGCTAATTGTTCCTTCAACAGATCATCGGTATTTAATTCATCAGTCGAATTAATTCAAATCAAGTATTGTAGTGATCATTCTAAAAATGATTCACTGGTTGACTTATTAAATATCGCTTATAAGAATAATTACTTAAATTAACTGTGCATTTTGTTGATTTTATACAATAAAAATTTCATTTTCAAAATGTTTGGGGAGAATGAAATCTTAATTCAAAATATATTTCATAGGAGATGAAAGACATTGATTTAGGGCCATTGACCCTTTGAATGTTATAGTCCATTCTTTTATAAACATGATTTGAAATGATTCGAAATCATTTGTTAAATCTATTATTGTTCTTCCTCAAAACAAAAATTGGTAAGTTTTGAACAAAGTTTTCCTAAACCCATTAGAGAAATATTATACTATATGTAATGAAAATTTAGGACAAGTCCTTTATCTTTAACTGTCAACTACTCTACACCAACTGATTTGCCTTTTGCTACCATAATCACTTTGCATATTCTTTTCCTTTTAATATTCTTTTTAGGGGCTCAATTTGCTCCAACCATTTGGATTTAATTTAACTGATTAGTAGAACCCAACAAGTGCTCCCAGTAAAAAAAAAAAAACAGATGATGTTCATCTTAAATTACTTAAGTTTAATTCGTTTTATCTGCAAAGTGTGTATGCATTGTCAAAATATTAAGAATATATATAAATAGATACTACCTTGTAATTAACTTTAGACTATTAAAAAAATAACTAAGTAATAATAATTCTAAAAAATACCCATTACTTCATAAGAATACTTGAGGTGTAAGAAACGGATTAAGTTGAAATTTGCCTCTATTCTTAACTTCAAATTTATCTAATAGTTCGTAATCTTAGCTAATCATCTATACTTATCTAATTTATACCTTAAATTTTTTGCTTTAATCATATTAACAGCATAATTAATAATCTTGTTTTGTTTTTTCAATGAAAAAAGTTTGCACCTATTTAAAAGAAATAAAAAAAAGTTAAAAATCCTAAAGATTTTATGACCCCTTCAATACAATATTCCTCTCTATCATCATATCTATAGAAGGTAAATTATGTGGGTGAGATTTTGGTTGGATGATAAAGTTGAATTCTTAGGAATATCGAAATTGTATTTTAAAATTTTATCATGTTTAAATATTATGTGTGAATTTTTAATTTAAGTTTTGTTCAAATTTAAATTTCATCATGTATAATTTTTTTTCTCCAGATATTATCCAATTTTTTGTATTGTAATACTTAATTTTAATGATAATTACTGAAATGTGTATTATTTTCAGTCGTTTGTTGCATTGAGTTTTTAACTTCTTTAAGTTATAATGTTGATGTTAATTTTTTTATATCTCTGATTAGGTTAATTCAAATAAAAATAAAGTCTTATTTAAAAAAAATAATTCAATTTCAATCTTGTCCGACCAAGAATGGTTATTTTTTTCCTATTCTTCACTTTTTAATATACTTTATGTTATCATAAAATTTATACATTAAATAAAAAGTTACACATTTGTACCTACAATCGATTAGTATAGCAGAAGTAGATGTTAGGTTTTTTGAACAAGATTAGAGATTAGAACCATGACGTTGTGAATGAAAAAAAATTAAATTAAAAAATTATTTTCATATTAAATTTTTACAAAATTCGATCTGAATGAGTCAATTAATAAATTAAATACCAATAGCTAAAAAAATATACACATTTATCTGTTATGACTCGAGTCCATTATAACGTACGGCTAATGCACGGCGTCATACGTGGCCCGATGAATGCGGTTTATGGAGTTCACTGCCCTAAATTTGAGTCTCCCTACGGACTCTTTTTCTATCTTTTTGCCTTTGAAAATTTGCTGGTTTTGGGGAATCTTCAATCTTTTATCTAAAAAAGTTAGCGTCTGAAAACTAAATTCTCGATGTATGTATTGCCTTTACACTTATGTAAGATTATTGTATCTATTTCTTTTTAAAGTGTAACATTCTTTCACACTAAATCTTGTTATGTCTCCATTATAAGTTATATATATATATATGGTTGTTATCCTGTTTATTCTATTTGCTAAAGTATTTGGCGTATAATCAAACAGTTAAAGGGTCACATTGATATCAATTGATACGAGATCATTATTCTTTTTTAGAAAAGACTTATAAAACGTGTAACATTATTATTTTTATATTCAAAGACCTATTCGTTTTTTTTTGTTCTTCTAATTTTTAAGGCTTTACCCTAACTAATTCAGACCGACTCGCATCACACACCTATTCATTCCTTTTAATACAAGATTATTGCCTACATTCTTCTAAAACGTAACTAATGCTTTTATTAAAAAAACGTTACTAGTGCTTACTTTAGCTGTTTTTATTTGACCATTTCCCACGTTTTATATGGCTCACTTACCCCTTTTTTTTAGTTTTCCATATTTTTTGATTAAATAAAGAGAATACATTTTTATATCGGATTTGAACCCATACAAAAAAAGACAATTTGAGCATTCTTAGCCATTAGGCCAATTAGTTTTCCATTCTTAATTCTCCTATTAGTTTTTTTTTCTCTTCATTTCTCTATTCAACTTACTTTTTTACCAAGGCATATATTGTTATTTTTTGAATAGTCTAAAGGTGATTACAAAGTAGTATATGTTCATAGATATTATTAACCCTTTGACTATTATTGACCCAAGATAAAGGTAAAAATGAATAATAAAATCAAATACATATGTGCATTAGCAAACGATGAACGATCTAAAGAATGAATGCCAAAAGGAAATTTAAGAGTGTTTTCATCAATTATGCACACCATAAAACACTATTGAAGTTAGTCATAGTAAGGTGAGTTTTGATTCAGTTAGCAGTTAGCACAATCGATGCTACAACACTTGTGAAATTAGGGATAATGTATGAAAAAATTAGTGATAGTAAGTGAAAGTGGCATAATTAGAAGCAAATCTACCCCGTGCATGTGTTGACCCCACTTTTCCCTCCATCTCAAGTAGTGGAAATGGAATAAAAGGAAAAAGGAAGATATTGTTGAGTGCAAGTAGGCAAAGAAACAAGTGAATTTGTGCAAATGATGCCACAACTTGTAACTAAAGCAAACCCATTTGATATCACCCTTGCAAGCACCAAACGTCATAATTCCACTCCTCCTTTGTTTTTCACTATATCCAAATTTGGCTAAGATCCAAAGATAATTATGTCATTAAGAAAAAAAACTTTATAATAATTTAAGGTGACTTATATTTTTAAAATATATGATGTTTATCCTAAGAGACATGGGTTCGAATCGTTATATCTACAAGGTGTATGCGTATTGTCAAAAGGTTAAGAATATGTATAAACATATACTACATTCTAATCACCATTAGACTATTTAAAAAATAAAAATATATAATGACATATGACATATGTACATTCGTAGTTTTTGTAGAATCAGACAAATTTTAATAAACTCTAGCAATGAATCCAACAAGTGGTTATAGTGGAAAAGAGTATGATATTCATTTAAAAGACTTGGGTTTGAGCGATTTGCAAAATTTTCCACTTATTTTGACGGGTAAAAATCTTCTGCCCTCTAATTATACCCCTTTTATGCCCCATACTAAAAATACTTAAAAATTAAATTCTGAACTCTAACCCTAATTTCCACATCCTAAACCCTACACCCTAAAAAATAGACATTTCTCCTAATTACCGAAACCCTAACTACAACCCTTAACCTTAAACGCTAAATTCTAAACCTACTATTTTAAAGTGGGACATAATATGAGGCAGAAAATTTCTATCCTATTTTGACAATGTTAGGTTATATTAATGTCCCCTCTCTTTTCTCTATAAATACCACTCCACACTCTCACCTTCTCTTCATTCATCTTTAAGCTTTTTGCCCTCCGTTTTTTTGGGTCAAATATGGCAATTTGGGGCATTACCTGCTTGGTTCCTTTGCTTCTCATTTCCCAAGCTGTTGAAGCTAGAATTCCAGGTGTTTACTCTGGTGGCGCTTGGGAAAGTGCCCATGCCACCTTCTATGGCGGCAGTGATGCCTCTGGGACAATGGGTAATTCAGAAATTGTCTCCATTTTATGATTCAAGCCAATAAAATGGTTTAAACTTTAAACCCTGTTTTAATGATTTTTTCCCGCTTCTGTTTTGGTGATTTATAGGTGGAGCTTGTGGCTATGGAAACCTTTACAGCCAAGGCTATGGAGTCAACACAGCAGCTTTGAGCACCGCTCTTTTCAACAATGGGTTCAGCTGCGGTGCCTGTTTTGAGATCAAATGCGCCAGTGATCCACAATGGTGCCATTCCGGTAGCCCTTCCATTTTCATCACCGCCACCAACTTTTGCCCTCCGAATTATGCTCTCCCTAGCGACAATGGCGGCTGGTGCAACCCTCCCCGCCCTCACTTCGATCTCGCCATGCCCATGTTCCTTAAGATTGCCGAGTACCGTGCCGGCATTGTCCCAGTCTCTTATCGCAGGTAAATAAGAAGGCCTTCCCCTGTTATCTCACATTTCCCGAGAAACAAACAGACTCTGTCTTGACTCTTGGAGCTGACAGTAAAGTATTTCTCTTTTTCTTTTTTCGTATCGTTATTCTCCAGGGTGCCATGCCGGAGAAAGGGAGGAATAAGGTTCACAATCAACGGTTTCCGTTACTTCAACTTGGTGCTAATCACCAACGTGGCAGGCTCCGGTGACATCGTGAGGGCAAGTGTGAAAGGTTCGAAAACAGGGTGGATGAGCATGAGCCGAAACTGGGGTCAAAACTGGCAATCCAACGCCGTTTTGGTGGGCCAATCCCTTTCTTTTAGGGTCACCGGCAGTGATCGTAGGACCTCTACTTCGTGGAACATTGTCCCTTCCGAGTGGCAGTTCGGTCAGACCTTCACCGGCAAAAATTTCAGGGTCTAATTATAAATTTCTATATCTAAGATGGGGTTTAAGGGTTTAGTATTTACTTTCCGAGCAAGTTAGGGAAAGTGTGTGGTTAAGATTGTTTTTGACAGCAAGGGGAAATGGGCTCTTTACTTTTCTTCTTTTTTGGGTGAAATGATGAGAGAGAGAGAGAGAGAGAGAGGGGGGGTAAAGGTAAAAAAAAGAGTGTGAAACGAAATGGGGCTGATGTGGCTTGCTAAGAAGTTGTAGCCCGCAGCTTTAATACTTTTTATTGCTTGTTTAATTTAATGGAAGAAAGTGTTGTTAATTTACTGCTGGTAAATTTAGATATCAATCTCATTATTCCATCTAAAAAAATATGAAATATTAATTGTTCTAAGAAAAGGAGATAATGCAGGATACTTCATTGTACAAACATATATTGGGTTGAAACGATATGAGATTAGAGATCGGAATTGTTTAAGATGTGTACTAGACATTATTTTTAAGTATATTTCGTGAAATATTTATCTTATAAAATTTAGTTATTCAGTGAAAGTTATAATTTTATAAAATTATTTTTTAACTGATGTGACATTCTTTTAAGTCAATAACTTTGTTTATAAGACACTAACATATTAGCGTGTAATACCATGTTGGTTTGTCACATCATTTCAAATCATTTATTATTGACTATCAGTTTTCATCTTCGTAATGAGCATTTTGACCCAAAATGAAACGTTATAGTTAAATTACTTCAGAAAAAATAAGAATCATAATGATTAATCAGCTAAATGTTAAGGTCGTTTTTGACTTAATGCCTTAATATTAATAGGATAAATATTCTATACACATGCGGTGCAAACTTAAAGTTTAAACAAGCGCCTTAGTTTCAGGATATATGAAGTTAGTTTAGAGTATAGGGTTTAGGTGTAGGGGGATAGTTATTTCAATTTAAGGTTAGGGTTTATAGGTTAAAACCTAAATTCCTCACTATATTATCCTAAAAACTAAATCCTAACACATAAACCCTAAATTATAACCCTAAACCTTAAATTGAAACAACTATCCCTAAATTCTAAACCCTTACACCTAAACCCCTAAACTTTATACCCTAAACTAACTCCATATACCTTAAAATTAAGACGCTTATAGAAATTTTCAGTTTCCACTGCCTATGTATAGGATATTAATCCATATTAATATCTATCTTATCACCTAATTTGCCTCACATTGATGGTAAATAGACGGGCCAGGTAGCCTGGCCCAACTAAACAATTGTAACCTAAGACACCTTAAACAAGCATAATGAATTACAAAAAGGAAAAAGGCCCATTACAACATTACAGAATAAAAGATAAGTGCATCATTAATATAATTTTATATAAAATTATAAACATGTGCGAAATTAATATAATTTTATACTAATATAACTAGATGGTTTGGAAACAACTGCAAACCTGAACCTTCTACAGATTTCTATATATTTTCGAATTTCGATAAATTACAATTTTTGAGAAAATATATCATTAACTCTATGTTTGGATATTTTTTTTAATTAACAGTAAGTAAAAAAAAGTTTAGTATGATTTGTTTTCTCTTGAAACACCTCCATTTAGAAGAAAGTTGTTTTTTTAAACGAGGGCAATAAATTAGATTTTATTAAACTAAGGAAAGATACAACACTGATTTATAAAAAAAATCAGGACTAAGTCCGCCAAAAAGATAATTAAAAACTTAAGCGGCGTGAAGAAAAAAATTGAACATTTCCTTAAATACGCAGTTTATTTTTTACTGAAAACTTAAAAATCTTCATGAAATTATTTTATTATTTTAAAAGTATATTGATATATGATTATAGATAAAGAAAAATAAATTTGAATCGAGTATTGAAAAGACTCATTACGAGAGCTTATTGAAATTATGAGAAAATTATTAAGAATGTTATAATAATTTTTGAAATTACACCCATCAAATAAAATATAAATTTTAGCATGTTCAAGTATATTTTGTTTATTAAAATAATAGTTTATCATTTACAAACACATAATTTAATCTATTTATTTTTTAAATAATATTAAATTTTATTCAAATATAAATTTAATTTGATAGTGATTAAAATATATTTAAAATTAAAACATATCTTATGATTTTTAATTAAAAATATTATATAGGAATAAGTAAATATATAATTTACGTTCCTATATTAAGAAATCACATTTTTTTTATAAAGAAATCACATTATTTATTAAATCTACAGAAAAACAATTCATAATAAAAAGTTACATTCTAAAAATAAATGCATAACCTTTAAGATGTCAAATATAATTATCAAAGTTAAAGAACAATGATATATCCTCGAAAATAATGTCTAAAATAAGAATGTTATACATTTAAATAATAATATTAATTTTACTTAAGAAGTTGTCTTGATAGGAAAAAAATGATAATTATCTTAGAAGATTTATATTTTAACAGTTCTGTCTATATTATATATATTTTTTATCAAAGGGTTAAAAATATGAACGAATAATATGTTATAACCGGTTTAATACTATTAAAAATATAATAGTAATTAAATTAAAATTCAATGGATCCACATTCCACAAGACTTGAAATTTTACAAAAGAGGTGATATATGTTTTATAAAATAAAATGGAGGGGGGACAAGGAAGCAGGCAGGATAATGGGGGTGGCCCGATATCCAAGAGCAATGTGTACAGTTGGTCTTGTAAGAACCTTTGAAATTTCTTTTCTATCTATCAATGATTAAAGCCAAAGGTGCCTTTGGAAGCCAAACATCTTTAATATTATTTGAACAAAAAAGAAAACATCTTTAATATTATTTGGTTGTCAAATGTGGTGAGCCACCCCACCCTTATCCCTGCACTCAGATATATCTGTTTGGTAGTCTAACAAGTGATTTCAATAAAAAAATAAAACAAATAATATTTATATTAAATAATTTATGTTCAATCAGTTTTGTTTGTTTAGTATGTGCACCTTATTAAAAACTTAAAAAAATATGAATATATACTATATTATAATTATCTTAAGACTATTAAATATATATAACCATTTCTTTTTCATTCATCTCTTTAAAAATGGATACGTTCTTGCTTGGTTTTGAAACATCCCCTAATTCCAAGGATTAATAAGTTTAAATTTCTCGATTGGGGTATGTTGACAAAAGATTTATATTGATTTAAGTTATTAGTTGACATTTAGTTCTGAATTCAAATGCAATTCTTTATCATTTTAGTGTACTACATGTTCATTTTATGATCCATATTAAAATTCATGGCTTTCCTCCCACTAATATAGTCTTCACGATTTGAACTCGGGTTCTCTCTTTGGGAGAACAATGCACCTTTGTACATTTTATGATCCATGTTCGGTATTCGTGACTTTCCCTCCCAACAATATAATCTCTAAGATTCAAACTCGAATTTTCTACTTAAGAGAGCAATATGCTTTGTCATTGAGCCAAACCCTTGTTGGTTGGTGCATTCTTTGTTCCTTTTTATTCTTGATCAAGTAAGAAAGTTTGAATTTATATTTATATTTTTAAAATTTAAATAAATTAATCAAATGGGTATAAAAAATAGCATGATGACTAATCTAGAGCTAGATCAAATTCTTATTTCCAACTTATTGGAATTTAATGACTATATCAAATTCTTAATTTTTAAGCAAAGCTAAAATAATTGAACATTATGTTAATGCAAGTGATAAATTTACATAACTCCCACTACATTTTTTAGAAGAAAAATAAAAATAAAATACAGCTACAATAAATTTAAATATTAATTCCATTGATGAACAATCAAGGATGTACAAAGTAATGAATTAACTGTACATCATAATTATGCAGGGAATATCATGTGAATTGGTACAAGGGCATCAATATTAAAGGTGATCCAACATGAAGAAAGAAGTGGCACCATCATGAGCTTAGTGCATCAAATATATGGGTGTACTCAATAACTCCAACCTACTCCACCTCAAAAACCCACTTTACACAATAAATTGACATCACTTTATATATTATAAAAATAATAAAACACAATTAAAATTTAGGTTCGAGTAGTTTATTTGTATAGTGCATGTTATAAAAGAAAATATTGGTCTAATAAAACAAAGTATTACGTCTTTTAAGCGAAGTTAAGAGTTCAAATTTTGATGCTGTAAATGAAGAAACTGAAATAAATTAAAAATAATCCACAAAGGGAGGGAGAGTGAGAAGGAAAGCAAGCAAACAACTTGACACCACAAAAAAGGCATAGATTGGATTTGCTATCACACTCAAAACAAAACCCTTTCCTCCACCAAACAAAAAAACTTGTAGAAAACAAATGGGAGAAAAGGAGGAGAAGAAGAAGAAGAAGCAAAAACATGAACACCCCAATGATCAAACAACCAAACCAACCGCACCCCCATCATCGGATTTCTGTTTCAAGCCAAGCAACGAAGTAAAGGGTCTGAGATTCGGCGGCCAATTCATCGTAAAATCATTCACGATCAGGCGAGCAAGGCCACTAGAGCTGCTCAAGCTACTCGAATCCCCACCATTGTTCAACAAACCCAACACCAACACCAACAACAACAAGCTCCCTTTCCCCACGACAAGCGCCTTTTTGCCCACAAATTTCACCATCTTAGC
Organism: Hibiscus tridactylites; assembly: GCA_958450335.1. NCBI lineage: Eukaryota > Viridiplantae > Streptophyta > Magnoliopsida > Malvales > Malvaceae > Hibiscus > Hibiscus tridactylites. Next base: position 69,820,686 of record OY288286.1, read on the forward strand.
TCACCATGCTTGGCACACACTGACCCTAGGCCTGGGCACGAAGAAATCGAAAGTGGTTCTCTTCGTCTTTGAATCGGAAGCCATGAAGGTAGCGGTGGACAAGATTTGGCCAGCCGAGATACCTCTGGGGGAAGTGAACAAGAAGCTGATAAGGGGGTTAAAAGGGTGTGAAATGGCGCGGTTTAAGTTCAGGAAAGGGTGCGTTACATTCTATGTTTATGCGGTGAGAGCGGTGGGAACCCTGGGGTTTTCTTGTGCCGATGATTTGAGAAGCGTTTTGCAATCGGTTGTGGCACTCAAGGATTTCTTGGATCATACCGCCATGCTTGCGTTGCCTAACCAAAGAAGCCTTAATTATTCACCTCCGCTTGCCATGGCTCACTAGTCACTAATCTCCATCATTATTCTTGTTAATTTTAGGTTTAAATTAAATTATATGATCTGGTGGTGGTGCATGCAGGGGATTGGTTTATTTTTTGGATGATTTTGTTCATGCTTTTTCTTTTTCCTTTGAAAAGATTTGTAGTATGAATAAATTTGTACTGGGCAGTGCCGACTGCTGACTGTAAGGTAATTGAATTAAATCTGTTAAGTTCTTTTCTTATTCTTGAGAATGTTCGTTATTTATCAAAAGAATCACATTAAGTTGGTAAATTGGCGAAAATGATGACATAATTTTTTCCTCTGAGAAAAAGTATAAAAAAAGAGGAAATTGGAGTGGTAAAGATTCTTTTGGAGAGAATTGATGAAGCAGAAATGGACCCGAAGCCAGGCTTTTATTATATGGTCTAAAAAGCCGAATAAAAAGAATATAATTTAAGGTTATTTTACCCGAATATCATATTTTTTAACAAGACTGCTTATTTATATTATGAATTAAAATTAAACTTAAATTCTTAAAAATTAAACTCCAAACTTTAAATTTTAAACACTAATCTTAAATTCCAAAACATAGAACCCTTAAGAAATATACCGCTAAAAGCACCGCAAGAAGCAATGTCGCAATAGGTAGCGACGTTTTTGTCGTATAAACACCGCTATAGGTTTTGTTCTATAGCGGGATTTTAATACTAAAAAACCGCGAAAAGTTTTGTTCTATAGCGGCGTTTGTAGAAAAAACACCGCAAAAGGTCAATGGTCTATAGCGGCGTTTGCATATTAAAACGTCGGGAATGATGCTGCTCTAGTGGCGTTTTTACAAAACAACGCCGCAAAAGGTCTGAGGTCTTTAGTGGCGTTTTATGTCAAAACGCCGGAAATGATGCTTCTATTGTGGCGTTTGTGTTCTTAAACGCCGGCATTGGCTACTCTATGGAGGCGTTTTTCTTGTAAACACCACAATATGTTATGGATTTGTAGCGGCGTTTTTTTTTTCTAGCAAACGCCGCTACACTCACTACCTTTATAAAATACATTTTTAAAATATGAAATACCCAAATAACCTGTAAAATAATTCATAATAACATCAAATTTTTATAAAACTCCAACAATTAAGTAAAAACAACAAAAACAAATTCAAAGTCTACAACATTAAAGTGAAATATAGTTCAAATATTGAATTAAAATGTAGTTAAATATTTTTATTTGAATTCACACATAAATGAACTAAGATGGCGGATTCTTTGGTTGATTTTGCCTTAACATCGCCATCATTTCTTCAAATTCTTGTTGAAGCTTTTGGTATGCTGCTTCTCTCTCAGCTTCTTTTGCTTCTCTCTCAGCTTCCCTTCTTACTATCTCAACTTCTCTCCTTTCTCTTTCAAATTCTTTTCTTTCTCTTTCAGCTTCTCTCGCTTGTACCTCGGCATGAAATTAAGATAATGATTGTTTTAACCGATTAACTTCTGCTTGAGAAGTTTGGCTCTGTGATGGCATGTACTGAGACGAGTTAGCCCCAAAATATTTTGTCGGGGTAACGAATGATCCTTGGCAATGAACCCGGCCATATCTTTCAGGACCCAAGACATCAGCAATAACTTAATTTTCAATCTCTTCCATATTAACAGAATCATTAGTTGAAGTTGTAGCTTCATACTCGGTCCCTTTTCCCTCAATTTCTCCTGAAAATCAATTAAAATTGTTATACAATTGATATTAAATATAACATAATCAAGATTTTCTGTCTAATTAATATACCATAATTTCTGCAGCTTCAAGAGTTATAGGAGAGCCATCCTTTTTTGTGTGCGTAATGTTAAAGAGCTTTATCCGTCCAATGCTAGTGCCGGTTATAATTTGCTACAACGTATAATAAAAATTAATACTCACAAAATGTAATTCATTAAAAATTAATCAATAATTAAAAATAATAATACCTCGTCATTAGCTATACGAGCAAAACTCTTCGACCCGTCGGTATGAGTAAACTTCTATTTTTGTCTGCTAGCAACTCCAACGCGCTCTCGATCCTACAATTTAAAATTTGCATTATGTATAAAGTCAATATTATAATGACAATTTTTTAAAGTGCATCGACCATACCTCTCCTTTCATTGAACTCCAAAACCTGACTGTATCTTCCCATTGATATCGGAGAATTCCTGGTGAGACATTTTTGCAGCTTCTTTTGAAGAGTGAGATCGTTCTTGAAATATGTCTTCTTCAAGAAACTCTTATTGTCTCTCTATTTTTCCCTAATGCATGCTTCACATAATCGTCCGAGACTTCTAAAGAAAATTTATCCTACAAATGACACAATCAAATCAAATATAAATATTATTTTGAATTGTGATAGATTATTATTACAATGATATTATTATCTTAACAAGTTCTAAAGCCTGATTTTTGTTACTATTCGGCATCTGACGCCATGACTCATAATCGATCGGCAAAATTCCAGGGTTGCGTGTAACAATGCCTAAGTAACTGCTCAGAACACTTGCTTCTACCCTAATGGGTTGGCCGATATCGTTTCTTGAAACTTTCACGCGTTCACCATCGGGAAGATTGTACAATTCATTCAACGTCGTGCGCCCTCTACTCTTACGAGTTCGACCATTCCCACCTATATAAGAAATAATTCAATAAAATTTTTAAGATCAAGTCAATAATAACAAACAACTAGCATTTAAATAAAGTGTTGAACATTACCATATATTTTCAACTGTCTCCGGAACATGCGATGATCCAACACCAGACAAATTATCATCATTTGTTTTTTCCTCTTCTCTCGGTACTTGAACTATCTACAGATCACTTAATTTTCTCTTAGGCATAGTATCTACAATAAACAAAAGATAATTTTAGTAACTAGAGACAACAATACTATTATAAATTAATAAGTTAAGATATAAAACTTACTACATTGTTATGTAGTTAGTTTTCATTAAAATCTTCATCCATGTCCTCCCAAACCCATTGGAATTGTGAACTAGAACTAGGGATTGTTCTATCTAGATTTTGTGCTGCAAAAGGCAGAGTTTCTGATCTTATTTCAATGTCATCTCTATTTTCATCACCGATGTCTATCAAGTCTCTATGAGTGTTACGAAGTACAACATACCAACCCTCTTTTGTTGGATCAAGGCAATAGAAAACTTGTTTGACTTGAGAAGGAAATACATATGGTACGTCCATCAATTGGTGACATGTGTGAATTAACCGAGAGAAGTTCCCCATTGTAAAACCAAATTGATCTCTTCTAATGCCTTGAGCCGTATTTACATCGGCCTAGTCACAACGAAATAACACAACTTTCTGTTTGCCATAATAATCCAACTCAATAATGTTTGTAAGAATTCCATAATATTCTACATCTCCCACCACAGGATGATTGTCCCTAGCACTAGCATAACTTGTATTTGAAGAAGTTACAAATACTCCACAATTTTGTGTCCTCCACAATCTTTCTTGAGATTTCGTGTGGAACCTAAACCCGTTAATGAGAAAGACATTATATCTTTTAACAATTCTATTTGGACCTTGAGAAAGCCACTTAACCTCTTCACTAACTTCTCTCCCACACTAAACCTATTACACGTAAAAGGTGAATAAGTTATCATTTATATTGATGTAGCAAAGGAAGAAAAGTTATTAGGTACATGTAGTACAAAAATTCAGTTGCTTACCATCTTCGCTAACCAATCATGGAAATTTTCTATGAACAACTTATGGATTTCTCTTTGATGTAATCTCCGGGAGCGTACTTGAGATTGTAGCTTTTCCTTAAATTCACTACAAAGTAAGCTACATGGTTAAAGAATGAGTGTAATATAAAAGATGAAGTGAATACATTAGAATTTATATAAACTTACGTCCGTAAGGGCTTTGTTGAGTCATGATGGAAAATAATATATCGATGTGCTTGTACCCAAGACTTGTCATCTAACTGTGCAATTTCAACTTCACAGAGTGGTTTACCAAAATTTTGAAACAAATAAGTCTCAGCTAAGTTATTATTGCTGCACACTTCATTTCTATGTGGTCTATTGAATCTCGTTTCAATATCTTCCAAATATCTAGAGCAAAAAGTCAAACATTCCTCTTCTAAATACCCTTCATCAATTGATTCTTCTAGATAATGCTTATTACGACAGTAAGATTTCAACTTGCTCAAGAACCTAGACCATAATAAACAGAACATTATATAAGTAGTTGTAATTAAATGAATTGTTAAATGGTGTGAATATATATTAAACAATTTGTACCTCTCAATAAGATACATCCACCGATAGAAAACTGATCCACCAACTTTAGCTTCGTGAGGGAGATGAACCAACAAATGCACCATAATTGTAAAAAAAATGAAGGTGGAAATATCTTCTTCATGTTGCATAAAGTCAATGCGACTCGATCTTGTAATTTGTCAAGTTCTTCAACCATCAAAACTTTCCCACAAATAGCTTTCATTACATTAGAAAGTTTAATAGTACAAGATGTCACCTCAGTTGACATACAACCGCGTAATGCAACTGACATTAAATCTTGCATCAATATGTGATAATCATGTGACTTTAGAGAATAAAGTCTTCGATCTTTAACACTGACACATCGAGATATATTTGATGCATACCTATCTGGGACCTTTATATCTTTCAACACCGTGCAAAATACTTCTTTTTCTTTCTTCGACATCGTAAACATAGAAGGCAGTAAAAAAATTTCCATTAAGAAGTTCTTGAGGATGAAGATCATGTCGAATTCCCATGTCAACTAAGTCAAGTCGACTCTTTGCTGTGCTAGAGGAAAACCTTTGTGACATCGACAATCTGTATCTTCCAATTCTTTTTGTTTCTCAGCTGTTGGATCTTTTCCAATTGTCGACGAGCTAATTTCAAGGTATTCCTTTTTATCTCTTGTATTGCTTATTGCAGTAGTTCATCGTGTTCTTGTTTGTTCAAAAACAGTTCGGCTCTGAAGTAACGGTCGAATTCCGGGACATCGATGGCTTTCCTAATCTCCGCTGTGTAATTCGCGTTGGCATCGAAGAATTTCCTCACTTCATCAACCATTCCCATTTCAACCATCTTATCTACTCGGTCGGATACATATTGATCGAGCACCAGCATTGCTACATCTAAGCACAGGAAGCAACATTCGTATTTCGATCAGAACAAGAAATCTTCCTCGTCCACCAAGGCCTCGATGTACGAATTCGAGCCTCCAGCTATGATCGAGACCTGGCCGCAGGACAAAATCGAAGCCATGGCATCTGAAGCCATGTCGACAAAATCCATCGTTGTAAAATCCACGTTGGGATGTATCACACCTAACAAATGGTGTGGAATCCCACGCCATTCTTCCTCAGGGATTTTGTTGGTCAGTATGTCGAGTCCAGTATGTACTTGTATTTTATCAGAATTTATAATCTCAGCCAGAAATTGAGTGGCGAGGTCGATCGAAAGTCGAGATTTGCCTGTTCCAGTGGCTCCTAGTAGGATCACGACCTTATCTTCTTGTTGCCTTGGCCTAAAGAAGTTGGATTTGAACAATCCATATTCTATATTTAGGAAAGACATTGTCTGCTTGTACATAGACACGGAAAATGTCATGATCGAAACCTGTCACGAAACAACAATATTTTGGGAATGGGGATACTGAAATTACAACGTCAAATGGAGATGTGTACTTATACAACCTTAAAGTTGACTATCAATTTGCTGGGGGAAAAACAAATAATGGAAGAAAAAGAAGAGTTTAATGGATTCTTACAATGACAAGGGAATGTTTAAGCTAGTAGACTGTAGCTATACTATATTGCAAATGAAGCTTTCCCTCGGATAACACACGATTCCCTCATATCCAAGAGATAGAGACCTTCTGCACGGCTGATTCAAGAAAAAAACATTTCACATGATAGACCTAAGATTTTATGTTTAAGGATATACTTATAAAATTTTTGGAGGATAAAAATATATTATCAATAAAAAATATTTAAAATATACCGACGTCTGGAAACGAGATGACCTAGCCCAACTCTTTTACACTGATGTAAGATAGTTCATTCTGACAGTGGTCCCACCTCATATTTTGTACCAAATAAACTTAAGTATAAATAAGAAGCCGCCGCTTTATTATTTGGAAAAAAAGGAAGTTGTCACTTTATCTTCTCATTCTCAAACACAATTCTCAATTCTCATTTTGAATTCTTCAAAATCAGGTACGATCATTGAAATCTTCATCATCTTCTTCATTGTAACCTTTTAGACTTCATTGAAATCTTCTTCATTTTGTTTTTTGTTGAACAATGGAACAGAAATCTGTACAACCTAGGCTTACGCTGGCATTTTTTTTAAAATGGATTTGGATTCTTAATCCGATGTAAATATCAGTTTGCAAAATGGGTTCCCGCAATCGGTAAGTTTTGTTCTAATTTTGAGAGTCTACTTTGCTTTTTGTTTTGATGCTCATCTGAACTTCAATTGTTTTTTCAGAGCTAATTTTGATGTTGTCGAAAATGCTGAAAATTTCTTGCCAAATAAATTCTTTTTCCACCCCAGAAGTTAAGAAAAGATTGAGTGGAACGGGTTTTGAGAATATCTTGAAGTGCACAAGACCTTCAAGAGGCAACCTATCACTCTTAGAAGCGGTAGCTAGAAGATACAATGTAGAACAAAGGTGTTTTGAATTTGGAGAGAACAATTCTGTTAAGCTATTTATGGGTTTAGGGGATGTTTTTAAGGATTACTGGTCTACTGGTAGTTGGTTGGCCAATTACAATAAATGAGAAAGACCAGAACTCAAAAGAATTGTGTATTGAATTTTTTGGCATAGATAGGTGCCTGCGCTTGAATGGAATTAGTCCAACTTGGCTCAGAGAAAAATATGAGCGATTGGATGAAAAAGTTGTTCTTGAAGGTGATGAACTTGATCGCCATGTCCAGGCCGCAATGCTCTACATCTTAGGGAGTATTATAGCCCTTACTAGTATTAATATAGTGTCTCCATATTATCTTCGGTTTTTAAGAGACATTGAAAATATCAAAAGTTATGCATGGGGTGCAGCCATGCTAGCAATTCTGCACCGTACATTGGAGAAATGTAAATTGGGAAAAATAACTATAGTATCTGTCCATTTTCATTTTATTACGGTGATAATAGAGGTTATATCTACAGTTTCATTTGTTTAATAGTTTTTCTCTTTATTTCATGTGTACTAACATTTTACTTTTCTTTGTTGTAGGCGTTTATATTGGAGCACATCCCGTGGGTGGCATTTTGTTTGTTCCATCCTGACTGTAAAATAATATCTCCAAATGTCATTGAAGTAGATAAGAAAAACTATCCCAATGTCTTCCCGTTGCAGGTTGGATGGCATGAGAGGCTGTATAATGATTCCTTGAGGCACAAATTACATCCCAATGTTTTAGTATTTGATAATTATTTTGAAACATTAAAGCCAAATGATGTAAGTGAATTCATTTCCTTTTTCTTTTTAATTATTTAATTTAAACTCTTTCAAATTACTTATTTTTAGTCTTTCATATTTCGATGTTTCAAATAGGTTGAATGGAACCCATATAAGAGACTACCAGAAAATTTCTTGCCTTCTCCATATGATAGTCAAGTTTGCATGGAGCGTGCTTTGACATTTCTTATATGTATGGAGAAGGCAATTCTCCATGATCATGCTGTCTCGGCACAAAAGCAGCTACTTGCATCTTGTAGACTTCTATCCTAGAAGGAACATATCTATAATCTTGCATGTAAAAATCAAATAGCTAAGGGAGGAAAAGAGAAAGATTGGACTACTGAACTTAAAGATTTCCTGAAAGCCTGGGCTGAGGATCCTCCATTTTTGTATACTGCTGGTAATCATGAACTTGTGTCCCCTGTGCTCTTATTTTCTCCTTGCTAATTACTTCCTTATAATTTTAATATTTTGTAATGCCATTGATAGACCTCAAGGTATACACGAGACGTAAAAAAATAAGGAATAATGGGACATTGCTAGTATGGACATGGAATTGCAGTACAAACGCATAAAGTTAGACAGTATGCGGAGCAATAAAAGCCCTCCAGAGATCATGGAGAAAAAATGCAATCCTATTGGTGCTAGCAATTGTTGCGCAAATAAGAATGTTAAGGTATTGGATTCATTTTTGATTCTGCAATTCATACATCTTCTATTTTGTGTGTTGTTTTTCATATTTATTTTTCACTGACAATTGAGAAATCTTGCATCAATTAGGCCAAGAGAAAACATTTCAAATTTCACCAGTGCATGGAAGAAATTATAAATGGTGTTCTGTGCTTGAAATGTAAAAACAAAGTGTACTGCACATGTTGTATTAGACAATGGTAACATTTTCAATCTTCTATTATCAATAATCCTAAAAAGTCTTTCTCATTTCCCCTGCTTTGATCTGTATAGGTATCCCAAGATACCAGAAGAAGATATTGCAAAACAATGCCCATTTTGTAGCAGGAATTGCAACTGCAACATGTGTTTGCACTCAAGTGGATTAATTAAGGTTTGTTCGACTTATGTAACTAAAAAATGAATTATGTACTGGACCCAAGCTTATTCTTTTGGATGAACTATCTACAGACATCGAAGAGAGACATCACACAAGAGGAAAATATTAAGCATTTGAAATATTTGATTGAGTCATTGTTTCCTTTTATGGAACAAATTAGAACAGTGCAAAAGTAGGAGAAAGAGGTTGAGACTGGCATTCAAGGTATTGGCCACAAGCTTTATGTGAAGATTCAATTATTTCCTGACAAAAGCTTCTCTATATAGGGTTACTGACTTCTAACGTTGAAATACCAAATGCTCTTTCTTATGCTGACGAGTGTGTCTCTCTATATAGGATTATCGCCTCCTAACGTTGAAATATCAATTACACCTTTTGCTGAAGAGCGTGTCTTTTGGTAAGCAATTCCTCTTTGCATAAGAAAACTATTTATCATGTGATTGTATTCATTATTTGCACCATGATTTTTTTCCTTGGAACAATAACTACCGTGCAACTTCAATCTTTGACCCTCACCGTAGCTGCTCAAAATTTTCATATGATCTATGTCTTAGTTGCTGTCAAGAAATTCGGAAGGGAGGCCTTTCTAGACGTGATGATGTTGTTTGCGAATACAGGGACATAGGTTCTGATTATATTCATGGTGGAGACCCTTTACCAGAATCTTATCTTCAAGAAACATCTAATAATCAGGCTAACAACTCAATTATATGGAAAGCTAACATTGATGGAAGTATTACTTGTCCTCCAAAGGAAATGGATGGTTGTGGCGATTGCAGATTGGAGCTTAAAGGCCTCCTTCCGATTGAGTGGATTTCAAAATTAGAAACTGAGGCTTTTTAAATGAGAGAACGTCTTCAAGATACAGTATAGGAGGTTCTTTCTAGAGAAGAATTTGGTTGCTTTCAAACGCGCTTGGCTGAAGGTGAACCAGTTAGAGTTACAACTTCATCTGATTTAAGCTGGGAACCAATGGTTATGTGTCGTGCTATGTGTGAAGATGTGAATTCTGATATGATTTTGGAGATGTCTGATGTCAAGGCCATTGATTGTCTGATTGGATGTGAGGTAAGTTTCATTATTTCCCAAACATTCTTTTCACTCGTGTTATGTTTGAAGTCTAACTTTGTCAAGGTATGCAGGTTGAGATTAATACTCGACAATTTTTTGAAGGCTATATAGAAGGGAGAACATATAAAAACTTATGGCCAAAGATGCTAAAGTTGAAGGATTGGCCACCATCTGATAAGTTTGACAATCTCTTGCCTCGGCATTGTGACGAGTTTATAAGCATGTTGCCATTTCAAGAATACACTGATCCTCGTTGTGGCATCCTTAACCTTGTTGTGAAGTTGCCACCAGGTGTTAACAAACCAGACTTGGGCCCAAAAACATATATTGCTTATGGGATCGCTGAGGAACTTGGAAGAGGGGACTCTGTGACCAAGCTTCACTGTGATCTTTCAGATGTGGTATGTTATCATATTCACCATGTGCGAATGTATACATAAATATAATATGTTATCATATTAACCTTGATGTGGTATGCCTTAACTAGGCAAACTTCTTGCATCCTAGAATATTATATTCACTGCACGTTTGTGTTTGTGTGTGTGTATATCAGTGTTTCTCTGCACATGTATATACAGATTACGTCTTTTTAGGTTTTGGATGTCATAAGTTTTAGACGTCGCATAATTTTTAAAATGATATTTGATAATCGGTGGTGAAGGTAAACATTTTGACTCACACTGTTGAGGTAGCCTTGAGCGAGGAGCAGCTTGCTGCTATGGAAAAGTTGAAATTGGCACATAAAGCACAGGACGAAAAGGAGTGTTCAGAGAGACATCAGAAAGATCTCAACTTTTCCAAAGATGAGCTCAGAGCTACAATTTCTGAACCCTCCACTAGCATAGAGGAGACCGGTGGTGCTCTGTGGGACATTTTTAGGAGGGAGGATGTTTCTAAACTGGAAGAATATCTTAGGAAGTACTCCAAAGAATTCAGGCATACGTATTGCTCCCCAGTTGAAAAGGTAAGCTTTTGCTTGTGCCCGTACAAGCGGTAATAAACTTAACTTGTAGTTGCCTATATAATTAAATGAATTTTTTTCAATGGCATTTTCTCGATGTTCTAGATGTTTTTATTTATGATCAGGTTATCCATCCGATTCATGGTCAAACGTTTTACCTAACTGTGGATCACAAAAGGAGATTGAAGGAGGAATTTGGTTAGTACAAAAAATGCATCTTGATATTTACAATAAAAACTTTGCAAATAATGTGTACCTCGTGTCTGTCATGATGTCTAGGAGTCGAACCATGGACATTCACGCAAAACCTTGGAGAGGCTGTTTTTATTCCGGCTGGATGTCCACACCAAGTTCGAAATCTAAAGGTATTAATAAAATACGACCTCATTTTATCTTGTTGCACAACTCATGTTTATGGTCTCTCATAGCTTTGTGTTTTCCTAGTCATGCACCAAAGTAGCTGTGGATTTCGTGTCTCCGGAGAATGTCAAGGAGTGCCTTCGTTTGACAGAGGAGTTTCGGAAACTACCCCCAAACCATAAAGTCAGAGAAGACAAACTCGAGGTCGGTGCATTCTTTCATTGATGTTTTGAATTGTTATGCATCTCCTGCAAAACCTTATACTGTTTTCATGTAAACAGATCAAGAAGATGATAATATATGCAGTCAAACACGCCGTTGATGAATTGTTTAAGCTGATATCTATTTCGAACCCTGTAAATAAGTTTTCACCTATATATTACTTCATAATGACTTGTATGCTTTATTTGATTTTCTGGCAACCCATTTAATACTTTTTTTTGGAACGCTTTACAAGGACATGAATAAAAACTGGCAAGCTGGAGTTGATCTTGGCCCACCATGTGTTCCGGAATATCCCATTGACCCGCCTAAGAAAAAACTTCTTATTCTTGATTTTAATGAAGTTATTGTCGGTGTTAACCGAAACGACATTAAATATCTTTCTCACTTCTATTCAAAATGTTAACAAATTAGTTTTATCTATTATCGTTTGCTTTTGCAGTTGTGCATATGAGACATGCTGTTTATCAGTTTCTTGATTTTTGTTTTAACAACTATGAAGTTGCTATTTGGTCTTCAAGGAAAAGGTAGCATGTGTTATTATAGTGATCATTTTCCTTTACAGTTTCTATTTTTTGGTTGTTCTGGTGTCCAGTGGGCAAATATTAGTTTTTAGAAGTAAACTTTAAAACAATGCAGGGAACACCTTCATCAGGCACTTTGGAGAATCAACGATCTCAAGGAAAAAAATTGTTTCATTCGGGTAACTTTTATATTATTATGCACTAGGTGTATCTCTATTATATGTTTGGTTTTGTTTCAAGAATCTTTAAAATTTTCTGATATTTTGAAGGAGTTAATTTCAATTATGCAGGACCAGGAGATGTGTTAACCACATCCATGTGAAAAACATATATTTATTAAAAATCTAAGGCGAGTGTGGACTGCCATGACTAAATATAACGAAGGAAATACATTGTTGGTTGATGATTCAGAAATTAAAATGATTAATAATCCGGTCAGTAAATTACTCAAGATTGTTTTTGTAGAAAAGTGGCATGTAAATTACTCCATTTTACATGCCAATTATCTGCAGTTTTTACTTTCAAATATATAATCAATGAATTTTTATATAGTAATTATGTTTTTAATTAAGTTAATGTTGCAGGATAACACTTACATATGTCCTAAATCTTTCAAAATAAATGATGGGATCACTGATAATGCATTAGGAAAAACTTCCATAGTCAAGCATCTTTTATATGTCCTAAACATTTTCAGGCACTCAAAGCTTATTATCTAATTATTGTACTTGCAATTTATCATAGAAAAAGGTGGTTCTATTCGGGTCTATCTAGAAAATTTGGTCAGAGCAAAGAATGTTCAAGAATATGTCAAGCATCATCCATTTTCGGATTGACACAAAAGGCAAAACATATGTCCTAAACCTTTCGAGGCACTCAGAGCTTATTATCTAATTATTGTACTTGCAATTGATTGTAGAAAAAGGTGGTTTCGCTTCAGTTCTACAAACCCCATTCTACAAGTTTTGTATCTAGTTCCAATTGTAATTTTCTTTTCTTCTTCTCCTCCTCCTTCTTATTCAGAATTTTATCACTATTTTTGTGTGTGTTTTCATCCAGCTCCAACCGTCCATGGTGTGCCTCTGTTCGCGCGTTTTTTCACTATTTGTCGTCCTCTTCATCATCATCTTGTTATGGGGTATTTGCCTTTGCTTGACCAATTTTGGAGAAAGAACCAATATAGAATCGCAAAATTGCAGTCGTTGTCAGCACAACCGGCAAATGGCTGCTTTTGATGTAAATTTGTGCTGTGCATTTTCAATGACTTTTTGATGTAAATTTAACGTAAGTTGGTTCCTCTTTTGTATCTTTTTGATGTAAATTTGAACCAACACTGAAAATGCCATTAGACATTTGTATTTTTCATTGTAAAGAAAGCTTGTTTGGTTTCCCTCGCATGTTCCTAAGCATTCTATGATTGCTTGGTTAGCCATTTTGAATAGACTGCCTACGGTTTTTCATTGTAAAGAAAGCTTGTTTGATTTCCCTTGCATGTTCCTAAGCGTTCTATGATTGATTGGTTAGCCATTTTGAATAGATTGCCTACGACTGATAGGCTTATCAAGATGGAGATGATTGTTGATTTGAGCTGCAGGCTCTATGGTGGGATGGTTGAGACTAGATGCCATCTGTTTTTTTGCTTGTGCAGGGTTGATAGAGCTATTGGGAGCTAGGATGATGAACTCAGTTGTTCTGTAGCTTGCCTTAGGAAAAACATTAGAAGTGATATGGTTAATCGAAATCATTGTATAGCATGGGGAATCCAGTCCCCTTAGGGGGATGTTTTGTGTTTTGTATTGATTGGTAGTAGCAATTTTTAGGCTGTTTCTTGGATAATAAAATGACTTACTTATCAAAAAAAATTGTGAAGTTTTAAACTTTCTTACGTTAAAGCTTTATGTCATTAGATATTTAGAATGAAGGAACTAAAATTAAAGGCAACTGGTGATTGAGTATAGGAAAGAACTAACTTACGTTAAATTGAAGAACTGGGCTGAAGGGGCCTCGTGGCCTTATTACCGACGTCTACAAATGTTCCATAACGTTCAAGAATCCATAACATCTATAAAGAAAAGGAGCGACAACAGTTCAATGGTAATACCACATTCACGCTTGGCCTTAAGCTTGTCAAGCACCCATGCATACTTGAATGACCTCATACTATTTAATTTCCCTGAATAATAAGATAGATTAGGAGAGTGAAAACATCCAATGGTAGAATCTCCGCGTGTAATAGTGAGCTCTTTACCGACGTCTGGAAATAGCCTTAAGAGGCTTAAGGGCTATCGTATTGGAGCATAAGAGATGGACTAGGTAAGGCTTTTTACGAACTTCGGTCAAGGGCTCATACTATTTAATTTCCCTGAATAATAAGATAGATTAGGATAGTGAAAACGTCCAATGGTAGAATCTCCGCGTGTAATAGTGGGCTCTTTACCGACGTCTGGCGATGAGCTTAAGAGGCTTCAAAAGAGATGGACTCTTTACCGATATCGGGAGACGGGCTTAAGAGGCCTAAGGGCTATCATATTGGAGCATAAGAGATGGACTAGGTAAGGCTTTTTACGAACTTCGGTCAAGAGCTCATACTATTTAATTTCCCTGAATAATAAAATAGATTAGGAGAGTGAAAACGTCCAATGGTAGAATCTCCACGTGTAATAGTGGAGCATAAGAGATGGATTAGGTAAGGCTTAAGGGCTATTGTATTGGAGCATAAGAGATGGACTAGGTAAGGCTTTTTACGAACTTCGGTCAGGAGCTCATACTATTTAATTTCCCTGAATAATAAGATAGATTAGGAGAGTAAAAACGTCCAATGGTAGAATCTCCGCGTGTAATAGTGGGATGGCCATAGAAGAGGGAAAATTAGATAGGCCCCTCGGGTCTTGGATGGGTGCAGCCGAATGAACCTTGGTTGGGCCCCAAGGGTCTTGCATCAGATGACTCTTGGACAGGCTCATGGGTGCGGCTTGGCGGGCTGCTGGGTACGGCTCGGACAGGCCCATGGGTGCAGTTGGACAGGCTGTTCGGTGCTGCTCGGACAGGCCCACGGGGGCGGTTGTGCAAGGCCCTAGGTGCGAGCTGCACTCGAACAGGCCCAGGGTGCCTAGCAAGGCCCCTCAGGCTGTTGACTCGGCTAGATCGTAGCTCCTCGGGTGCGGCAGAACGGGCCGGACGGACTCGGGCCCCTCGGGTGCGTTAGAAGCGACACAGGGTGCTGGAACCTCGGCCCAATGGTCTCAGACAAAGGTGCTGGAGCTGGATACGAACCCTAGGTGTGCGGTGGGCTAGACCCTAGGGTGCACCATGGTAACATTCTCCTCCACCGAATTGAGCGACGCCCTCGTCGCTCGTTGGGCTTCGGAATCGGCAACTTTGTCTCCAAATTTCCACAAATCTTTGTCTAACTCCCAACTACCTTCGCTTCTGTTAGTCCTTTCCAAAGCACAAAGTACTCGTGCCTTGGTTTGAACCCTTGGCGTCGAATGACTCGATCGGCTATGATGGCTTTGGCTTCTCTCTCGAACGAAGTCCTAACTCCAACGGGTGCTCGCTTGGAGATGTTCCTTTCCGGATCTTCCTCGTCCTTGTGATAGGGCTTAAGAACGCTAACATGGAAGACAGGATGGACTTGGATGTGGGGTGGCAAGTCTAGCTTGTAGGCCACTTTCTTGTCGGCCCACTCCAACAAAGGAATTGCGAAGAGTTAGATTAAGTTTAGCTAAAACCAAATCATTTACCTGGAATTCAATGTCGCGTCGCTTCTTGTCGGCCCACTTCTTCATTCGCTTGCTTGCTTTGTGGAGGCAAGCGTTGGCTAAGTCCCTTTGTTCTTGCAAGTCTTTCACTACATGAAAGGCGGCGGGATTTGGACCTTGATACTTGGTCACGATTGCATCGGGTGTGAGCGGTTGTTGGCCCATCACTATCTCGAAAGGACTTTGATTCGTGGCTTCACTCCTATGCAAGTTGTAGGAGAATTGGGCCACGTCTAGCAAATCAGGCCAATTCCGTTGAGATGCACTAACGAAATGCCTTAGATAAATTTCTAATAAAGCATTGGCCCTCTCGATTTGTCCATCGAATTGCGGATGAAAGCTCGTTGAAAGGTTAGGAGAGTAAAAACTTCCAATAATAGAATCTCCGCGTATAATAGTGGGCTCTTTACCGACATCTGGAGACGAGCTTAAGAGGCTTCAAAAGAGATGGACTCTTTGCCGACGTCTGGAGACGGGCTTAAGGGCTATCGTATTGGGTTTTCAAAATGAGTAATGGTTAGGGAAATGTATGATGATGGATACATTGTAAGCAATTGAATTATAAAACAAAAAAGTAAACCAAATCCAAAATTCCACCACAGACCCTACTCCTAAATCTCAAACTCTAAACCCTAATCAACTGTCTAACGAAGCCAGCTGCCATATCTTTTGGTGCTCAACCGGGTTCTCTTAACTCTAGTAGGTATTTCATTACATGGAGTTATTCCTAAACGATGGCGGCGCCTCAGCATAGTGTGATCATGAGGCTCTTCCACCTCCGTAGGGTAATTCGGTGTCCCGGGCTCTTCCACCTCAGTGGGGTAATTCGGTGTCTCGGGCTCTTCCAGCATGCGTGGCCTTCTTCTATAGACAAGAAGTTCATGCTGCCTTTGTGCTGGAATGGGCTCCGGCTCCTCAATATGATGACCATCCCTAATATAGTCCTGCTCTTCTGTTGGAGCAGTATCTGAATGATCCCGTTCATGCCCGCCATCCCTCGGCTGATGATCCTGCTCCATTGTTGGAGCAGTACCCGGAATATCGTCTGTATACGGAAACTTTGTGAGAAAAGCAGAGAAGTGATTTGTTCTACACATTCCAATGTTATGCAAAGGGGAAAAAGAAGAAAAACTTTACCTGCAGCATACAAAAAATCCCAGCGTGCGTCCCAATATTCTATATACTTCTTATTTTTCTCCAACCAATTCACTTTCGGTCCCGTCCTATTTCTAACTCTTGAATGGTGATTTTTTTTGTAAAAATCTCTTCCAGACTTCAAGCGAATCAGATTTATTCAGTTCCCTCCTCATCAAGACTCCGGGATTATGGAGAATTCTCTTCTCAATGCATATGATCGACGTTAAATAGCGTTCCAAAACAACTTGGCGATCATATACGGGAGGCAAGAAATCCCTTCCTAGTCTTACATAGGGATTGAATTCAACCCGTTTAAATATTAAAATAGGATGTACGAAAAAAATAAGAAAATAATTTGAAAATTTTAAAATTATATTAGTAGCAAAAATAAATTGGTTTCATCACTTACATCGTTTTATGATAATTCATCAAAATAATTTGTGAATGTAGACTCATTGGGAGGATTCCTCGAATCTTTAGATGACATATCCATCTTTTTATGCCATCCCATCATGAGAGGGAATTCCTCTAGAAGACCATTATCTTCCTGTGTCAAATCTGGAGGCATACTCGTCCTCCTTGGATGAATCAATTGAGACACAACCCCTGGGATGTGCTCAAATATAAACATCTGCAACAAATAGAAATGAAGTTTTAATACACAAGAAATAAAGATAAAAAACCACTAAAAATTGAAAGAATACATATAACTTTTATACTCACCGAAAGCAAGTGAACGTTCCAGACAGAGCAATTTCTTGACCTTTCATTCTGTCGAGGCTGCAGTACAAACTTGATAACATTGCTGCCCCCAAGCATAACGTTTAATTTTTTAACATTTCTCAAAAGACTTAAATAAAGGGCTGGTTCCACAGAGGAAGAAGGGACAACCACAGACCCTAATATATACAAAACTGCAGCCCGAACATACACACGTAATTTTTTTTCTTACTCTTGATCTCACACCCTGAATCCAACTTTCCAAATTGTTTCTTGAGCTATGGGAGACTAATATCACAGTTATTGGATAAAATGCTATCATTTCTAAGTAATTTCAAACACAAAACACTTGGATTGATTGATTCCTCATCCACTATCACAGGTTTACCGTCTATACGAATACTGGTAATCCTTAAAACGTCACCTAATCCTATAAATAATTTAATAGAAGCGTCTTCTCCAAATTCAAAACACTTGTTCTGTTTGTTGTATCTATTCACCACTGCGCTCAAAAATGGAAGGCAATGATTTGCAACTTGTTTTGGCTTTATAAGATTTTCGAAGCCCATGTTTTCTAATGCTTCCACTACCTGAGGGTGGAAAATGAAGCTGGCTGGTAGCAAATTATTGGGAAAGTCGTATATTTTCCTGATTTTCATTATTTTCACCTGAGATATCAAATACTTCGGACGTCAGTTATTGTTTTCGAAATCCTGAAATCAAAATAAATTAGAAAATTAAACCAAAACAAAAAAGTATACTAAACCGAAACAAGAAAAGGGAAGAGAAGAAGGAGAACGGCGGCGTGCCTAGAAAAAGAGGATTCTTGAACTGGTGTTGCTCTTCTCCAATCGAAGATAAGAAAACAAAAAAATTTTAAACGTCATCCAAGATTTAAAGACGTCGACAAAAAGGCCACACGGGCCATTCAGCCCATGAAGGCGCCAGCGGTGTAAAACAAATGGGTTTTATTTTTTTCACGAGAAAAGGACAAGTCACAAGGATTTATTGACTGACTTACACTGGTGTAAGACAGTGTTGAATATTTTTGTGATGCATTATGCCTTTAGACATTTAGAATGCTAATTGTGGAGGAACTAATATTGGAAAGAATAAAAATTATTATAAAATATATTATTTTAACCTTTTAAAATATAATAAACAATTATAAATATATTATTATAAAATATATTATTTTAATTATTTTAAAATATTAATAAATTTGGGTTGGGGTTTTAGTCCAAAAATGGGGCGGGAAAAATTAGGACTAAATTCAATAAAAATTAAAGTTTACATTTGATCGATGTCTAGATGACTTATGGTATTGCATTTTAAACCGGTTGTAGATGACCCATTGTATTCTCCAGGTAAGTCTAGATGACTTATGGTTTCAATAAAGTAAATGAACCAGGTCCCAAAATCGGAATAATTCTTAATTAACTGGTGTAAATAAATCAGGTTGTAATGAATGCTTGAAAAGAAAAAAAAAGAAATGCAAAGTAAATTCTAAAAAATTACATGCATATATTAAAAGGCATTCATTATCACTTAAGAACACAGATCATTTTCTAAAAAATTCTTTAGATTCTACTATTTTAATTGCTCTTACAAACGCCAACAAAAAACATTACATGCATATATTAAAAAGCATTCATTATCACTTAAGAACACAGACCATTCCCTCTTTAGAGAGGGCAAACTTTACAAACTAAGGTGAGAGAACCCTTTTTGGAATTTTGTATTCCTCGTATGGTCGAGGAACATCAGCAACTTCAGATTTGCTGTCGGGGAGCTGAGCGAGCTGAGATTCAATATCAGCAACTTCAACTTTCCATCTTTCACATATAATTAAAGCATAAAATAACAAGGAAAACAATATGACTAAACTTAAGAAAAGAAAAGTAATCAGAGGATATTTTATTGGAGTAATGAAGGATTGAATGAAGCTTGGGGAATGGAATGAGGTTTACGGCTAATATGAAAAAAATACTTAACTTTCTTATAAGAATCACCAACAATAAATGTGAAAAGACTTCAACAGCTAGTATGAAAAAAATATAAGTTATTTTAATTTTTGAACTATATATCTACAGGGGAATGGAATGAAGCAGATTTTTTTTAATTATAAATTTATATACATATACATTAATACATATACAATTATACATAACATATATGTCACATGATACATATCAACACAAAACACATTTGGCATTACAATTTACACACATATTATATATATATATATAATATGATTATATATATATATATGATTATATATTTGTTCATTATAGTCACTAGAACTTTATTTTTATTCTAAATTGACCCCTATTCATTGTTTTTTATTTGTCCGATGTTTTATACTTTTAATTTGTTGTTTTTTTATTATAGTCCCCAAAATTTTATTTGTATTCCAAATTGACCCCGGGATTATAGTAGAGGGACCGAAATAGTAATTTGACCTATTAATAAATAAATATATAAATAATAACAGGTTCCTAGGTTCGCACTTGAGAAACCATGAGCTGAAGTCATTCGTGCGCATCAATGGAGGCCAAGCTGCTTGAGTTACCGTTCTCTTCCATTTTCAACCAAAATGCCGCAAAATCTACAAGACCCATTTCTCTTTTCACGCCCAAAAAAGCTCTCAAAGTCACGGTATCGAGTTTCGGGGAATTAACTATGACTTTATTAGATTAAAAGGTTTATTATTGTTAGGGCTTAGGGTTTAAGGTTCATAAATTGATACATACATACATACATACATACATACATATATACATACATACGTACATGTATTATACATATACATATATTGATGGATTATTGTTTTTATTTTAGGGTTTGTGGTTTATAGATTATGGTTTAGGGTTTAAGGTCTATGGATTAGGGTTTAGATAGTATTGGTTATTATTTAGGGATTGTGGATTAAGGATGAGGGATTAAGGATTATATATTAAAAATTAGGGTTTATGGTTTAAACCTTTAATCCCTAACTTATATACCCTAAGCACTAAACCCTAAACCCTAACTTACATGCATTATATATTGATGATCTAGAGTTTTTATTTTTAGGGATTAAGGTTTAAGGTTTATGGTTTTTAGGATTTAGGGTTTAGGGTTTTATGGTTTTATGGAGTAAGGTTTTATTTTTTAGGGCTTAAGGTTTAGAGTTTAGGGTTCATAAATTGATACATGCATACATGTATTATAAATATAATGATGGATTAGGGTTTTTATTTTGGGTAAACTATACTAATGACCACCGAACTATGGGGTTAGTGTCGATTTGACCACTATATTTTCAATTGTGTTAAATATACCACATAACTATTTAATTGGTTCCAATGTAGCCACCTGCCGTTAAAAAAATGAAAAAGTTAACGGGACTGTTAAAATAATTGGTATAATTACACATTTAGTCCCCTTTATTTATACAATCATTCAATTTAATCCTAATTTTAATCTAATAAAATAAATTAATTATTTAATTAGGTGGTGACACGTGTCACCACCTTATTTGAGGGATTCATCTATTTTTATTAGATTTATTTTTCTTTCCCAATCGGGTTGGAGTAAGAAAATTGAAATAAGGGAAAACAACCCCAAGGAGAATCAAACTTGGGTCTTTGGGGAAAGAGAGCAACGCTCTTGCCACTAGGCCAAGCTTGTTTATGATATATGGAATACCAAATATAGTATATGTTGTATATGTGTTACTTTATTGAGTCCTGCTCCATATCAGAATTTTGATCGCCGAAAGAAAAGGAGTGGAATGCTAACAAATATGAAGTCCCCATGAAATTTGTAAGGGTGGTTGCGGATTTCGTTAGGTTGAAGTTCATGTACCCATAAAAGTAGGTTACCAGGCTCACGGCATTTGAGAGGAATGTCATATTCTCCAGTCCTTCCATGGCTGCCAAGAAATTCACAATCAATACAAAAACAAATAAGAATCAAAGACAAGCAAACTTGTAAAGGGAGGGAGGGAAGGAAAGAGACAAAACAAGATTGAATTGCTACCATAGACAGGAAGTGTAGCCCTGATTCCCCCGAGTTTCGTTTTTTTCTTGGCTTGGCCGTTGAAATCCCTTAAAGTAGCCTGTAAAACAACATACAGGAGACTAATTATCCTGAATAAAGAAAACGAAAAACATTTAAGCAGGAAAATGGGATAGACCAGCTTACCATCATTGTTGTTCAAAGATTGTGAAGACAAAGCTACTTCTTAGGGACAGATCAGTTGGTTTGGTTAATGTATATATAGAGAAGATCATATGAAGCTAAAGTCTGACGACAAGACAATTATAATATTCAGGCCATTACATATATATGCACGTTGGCATTAATAAATTGCCAAACAATTCTTGGCACTATAAAAAAGTGGGTCAATTGTTTTTCCAAACAAGACACGTATAATTGGAAGAAAATTAAAAGTATTTGCATCATACAATGGTGGTTTTGAAGTGCCAGACTGCTGTTAAAGGCAACAACAGTGGCAAGGGAAGTGGCTCAAATTCAGAACAATTTAGTGTGGAAAATTTTATTGATTCAAGAACTTCATTATAGTACATATATTATATTTAGTATCTCATATACAAGAAATAAGCTTGGCCCAGTGGCAAGAGCATTGCTCTCTTTCCCCAAAGACCCAGGTTTAATTCTCCTTGGGGTCATTTTCCCTTATTTCAATTTTCTTACTCCAATTGGTGGTGACACGTGTCACCACCCGATTGGGAAAGGAAAATAAATTTAATAAATCTAATAAAAATAGATAAATCCCTCAAATGAATTTATTTTATTAGATTAAAATTAGGACTAAATTGAATGATTGTATAAATAAAGGGGACTAAATATGTAATTATACTAATTATTTTAACAGTCCCGTTAACTTTTTCATTTTTTTTAACGACAGGTGGCTACATTAGAACCAATTAAATAGTTATGTGGTATATTTAACACAATTGAAAATATAGTGGTCAAATCGACACCAACCCCATAATTCGGTGGTCATTAGTATAGTTTACCCTTTTATTTTTAGGGTTTATTATTTAGGGTTTAGGGTTTAGGGTTTAGAGAGTATGAGTTATTGTTTAGGGATTATGGATTAAGGATTAAGGATTAGGGATTAGGGATTATAGATTAGTGTTTAGGGTTTAGTGTTTAGTGTTTAAAACCCTAATCCCTAACTTAAACACTAAGCACTAATCCCTAAACCCTAACTTACATACATTATATATATATATTGATGGATTGTGGTTTTTATTTTTAGGGATTAAGGTTTAGGGTTTAGGATTTTAGGCTTATGTATTATGGGTTGGAATTTTTAGGGGTTTATGGATTGTGGTTTTTATTTTTAAGGTTTAGGGATTTATGGTTTAGGGTTTATGGGTTATTGTTTAGGGATTTTGTATCAAGGATTAAGGATTAGGGATTAAAGATTAAAGATTAAAGATTAGGGTATAAACCCTTAATCCCTGACTTGTGGACCATAAGCACCAAACCCTAAACTCTAACTTACATACATTATATATATATATATATATTGAAAATATAGTGGTCAAATCGACACCAACCCCATAGTTCGGTGGTCATTAGTATAGTTTACCCTTTTATTTTTAGGGTTTAGGGTTTAGGGTTTAGGGTTTAGGGTTTAGAGAGTATGAGTTATTGTTTAGGGATTATGGATTAAGGATTAAGGATTAGGGATTATGGATTATAGATTAATGTTTAGGGTTTAGTGTTTAGTGTTTAAAACCCTAATCCCTAACTTAGACACTAAGCACTAATCCCTAAACCCTAACTTACATACATTATATATATATTGATGGATTGTGGTTTTTATTTTTAGGGATTAAGGTTTAGAGTTTAGGATTTTAGGCTTATGTATTATGGGTTGGAATTTTTAAGGGTTTATGGATTGTGGTTTTTATTTTTAAGGTTTAGGGATTTAGGGTTTATGGGTTATTGTTTAGGGATTTTGTATCAAGGATTAAGGATTAGGGATTAAAGATTAAAGATTAGGGTATAAACCCTTAATCCCTGACTTGTGGACCATAAGCACCAAACCCTAAACCCTAACTTACATACATTATATATATATTGATCGATTAATATTTTTGTTTTTAGGGTTTATGGTTTATGGTTTATTCTTTAAGGTTTAAGGTTTTTAGGGTTTTAGGTTTAGGGATTATAGTTTAAGGTTTTTAGGGTTTTACATTTAGGGTTCATGGTTAGCGATTCAAATAATTACATAACCTTAAACCCTAAATTAATTAAAAGAAATCCTAAACCATAAACCTTAAATTAATTAAAAGAAACCTTAAACATAAAAATTAATTAATAAACCCTAAAACTAAACCCTAAAACCTTAAACCATTAAACCATGAACCCTAAAAATTAGTTAATAAACCATAAACATTGATGAACACCACTAACGATGAACACATTAATTTTTTTTAATTTTAAAAATCTAAAGGACTAAAATTATAATTAAAACTATCTCTTAAAAAATAAAAATAAAATTTAATAGTTACTTTATAATATTTTTTAATAGGTTAGAATCAAATATACTCAATTCTCTTAAATCCTAACAAAATCAATCTCTTAACAAAAATAGAAATCAATTTATAATTTTTTAATAGATTAGAATCAAATATACCCGCATGTTCACATGGTTAACCTAACGACGTTTTCTAATACAAACGCCACTAAACATATACCTATGGTAGCGTTTCTAGTAACAAACGCCACTAATCCTACCCTATTACGGCGTTTTCAGTAACAAACACCACTAACCCAACCCTATTGCGGCGTTTCTGGTAACAAACGCCACTAACCATATGGGATATAGGGAAGGGGGAAACTTGGGTATAATAACCCTTCACAAGACTTTTTCCCAACCCATGTGAGATATAGGCTTTTCCCTTTGGTTCTCACCTTAAGCATTATCAACATTATATAGTGGTTTTGCCACTCCAAAATTATGATACTTTTGTTTTATGAAAAAATCACGATCGCAATACTTACAATGGTCGTGATTACATCCGTTATGCAACCGAAAATACAAATCTCTATATTGAACCTTTAATCTCATTAATTGTTTATCCGTGATTACATCCGTTATGTGACCGAAAATACAAATACCTATATTGAACCTTTAATCTCATTAATTGTTTATCCGTGATTACATCCGTTATGCGACCGAAAATACAAATCCCTATATTGAACCTTTAATCTCATTAATTGTTTATCCGTGATTACATCCGTTATGCGACCAAGAATAAATGTTGTAGTTAGGGTTTAAGAAATCTATGGCGACATTTTTAGCACTAAACGCCACTAACCCTACACCTATGGCGGCGTTTCTATTAACAAACGCCACTAAATCTACGACTATTGCGGCATTTTTATTAACAAACGCCACTAACCCTACACCTATTGCGGCGTTTACTAAAAAACGCCACTAACATGAAACTCATACCGGCGTTTACGGCAGAAAACGCCACTAACATGAAACTAATTGCGGCGTTTATTAAAGAAAACGACACTATATGTCACCCTATGGCGGCGTTTTTCTTAAAAACACCGTCAATGTTGCCGTTTTGTGGCGTTTGTTTCAAAAACACCGTTATAAGTGAAATGGTGGAGGTGTTTGTTTCGAAAACGCCACGAATAGCGCCGTCATAGAACAAGTCTGGTGTAGTGTATATAATTGAATCAATTGATGATTAAAATATATATACTTAAAAATTTAATTTTTCATACTGGAATATATAATGAGATTTAAATTAAAATAACGTTGAACCGAGACTTAAAAAATAAGACTTTGCCTCATGGTTAAGGAACAGTTGTTGTTCTTAGAGGTCACATGTTCAAACATCAGCAGCTGCAGCTGGATGTATGAGCATACATTGCCAAATGGTTGAGATTGAACAGATACTTGCTAACTCGATTTATATTTTTAAATATTAAATTTAACTTCATTTATTTTAAAAAGTATTAGAAATATTTATGAAAGGCTGTGGAACATAAGTGAGTGACGTTTAGGGTTTATGTAAAGCTAAAATAGAATTGAGATGAAATACATTCTCTTTAGTTTTTTATTAAACTGTATCCGAAAAATTAAGGTTTGTTCGCTTATAGACAATAGACTCCGTACTTATTTTTATTTTCCTAAAAAATAAGAAACAATGGAAAAAAAACATGTTTAATTATAAAATTAAAAAATAATTTTTAGAAAATGAAAATGAAAATGTGTAAGACTTTAAAAACATAAAATAATGTTTTCATCATTTTCATTAAAAATGTTTTAGGATAGTGAAAAAATACAAAAAAAAAAATTATTTTTTTAATTTTAATTGTATTTCGGGTTTGAATCTTTTTAATGCCATTTTTAAAATTCTAATTTATTTAATTATATTTTATTTTTATAATAAAATTTTCTAAATATATTTTATTCTAAATATTTAATAACTATTTGTTCATTTTTATTTTAAAAAACTATATACCTAACACATTTTTACTATTTTTATTTTTAAAAACAAACTTTTATCTCTATTAACCAAGTGTATTTTTTATTTTTTTAAAAACTGAAAATAAAAATTATTTTATAAAAAAACTCTTTTGTACATGATAGCTGCCTTCTGCTTTCTTAAATAAATATACACTACACTTATCCAAAAAAAATATTTTCTAAAATCTAAGAGCCTCTTACTTGTATAATCCATTAAACTTTTGATATTTAATAGCCCAAATACTAACAACTAATTCGACTAGTAACGGCCCAACTTGACAAACTAATCACTCAAGCCAATAAATATTTCTTTTTTGTTGATAAAATCACTTAAAAAGCAAAACTAAGTATAACAAAAAGTAGAATTTCCCCTTGAATTCAATCAATATCTCTATAAACAAATGCCTAGATGAATAGAGATGGGGCATTTTGACAATAATTGATATGTTTTTATGGAGGATAAAAGACATTTTTAAGGAAAACTTTTGGTTGTTCGCACCTTTTGATTTTGAACATACATGTTTTAATTTTCTATATGCATGGTTTTTTTTTAATGTGGGCATATTCTCTATTAGGGATGGGTATTTTACTCGACTCAACATGATCTGGTCGAATTTTTTAATAATAAATCAAGTTTTGGTCGGACTTTTATTAAGGTGAAGTTGGGTGAAAAATATCCGACATGACCCTGAGTAATCGTATAATTTCCTCCTAAATATTTAGGGATATTTATAATAATATATCTTCTTTATATATATTTTTTATAATTAGGTCCTTAAAATTGAATTTTTATTTATTATTTAGTCCTTAAAATTATAATTTTTTATGATTAAGTCTCCTAAAATTATTTTTTTACAATTAAGTCCCTAAAATTAATTTTTTTTCTATAGGTCAGGTCGGTTGGGTCACATTTAAGGTATTTATCTTCAGGTTTGGGTTTAGTATATTTATTTTTGAGTCGATTTCGGATAGGCTAAAGACCCGACCCGTGCTCATCATTGTCTCTATATTCCTCTTTATGATCATGGTCGCGTTTAAGGTATTTATCTTCGTGTTCGCGTTTAGGGTATTTACCTTGTAATCACTTTTAGATATTTAAAAAATATATTATAAAATCATTGCAGTTTATTTATTTTTTTATACTAATACAATATGTCAAAACACAAACCTTGTAAAATATCTCGATTTCAGCAAAGGATAATCGAAGAGAAATGAAAAGGTGTGAATCGTGAGAAAATATCCAAATGAAAAGAGAACATTTTTTTACATATAATTTGTCAATCATCAACTATATACTGCATTTACGATACTAGAAAATGAAATGAAACAACAAGACTAGAAATTTATCATTTTCCAAAGTCTTATTTATGAGAAAATAGACCGAAACTGAATATCACCACCATAGCTCGGTGCCACCGCAGCTTCACTTTCAAATGGATATAGCTCAGTCGGAGGCTGGAAATCTGTTAAATACGGAAATTGCTGCGCTTCTTGCAGTAGTCTCCACTGCTCCACTAACACCGACCCACCGTCACCACAGCTATTTCCAATCTCGGTGACTATATCGCCGGATCCGGAGATATAGTCGCCGAGATGATGTAAAGGGTGCAATGGAGGCAGCTGTGGTGGTGCGGGGTTCATTTGGCCGAAGTGGAACATGTTGGAAGCAAATGCTGATGATGGGGACTTTGTTCGTTTGCTTCTTGTGTTTCTTCGACAACCACCGCCGACCGGCACGTTCCTTAAAGAGCCTCCTCTAGTCCAGTACCGTCTACAGTTTTTGCAAAAATGGCGCGGCTGTGAAAGGCTGTAATTGTTGAAGTAACAGAATTTGGTGTTTGTTGATTCGCATCGAGGGCAGCGGAGAGATTTGTCGGGCTTTTGTACGTTGGATAGTAATCTGGCTCGTTCCGTCGACGAGCCAGGTCTACTACCTCCTGCTCCACCGTCAAGTAGCGACGGTGGAAGCTGTGAATTATGATCATAATTCTCAGTGGTGAAGACTCCAGCTTGTTGATGAGTTGGTCGCTATTGAATTCAACATATACAAAGGAAAAATTAGAAGAAAATCAAATAAATGATATGTTCAAGAGAAAATTAGAAAATTATAGAATAAAAGTTACATGTTGGCAGTTGAGCGAAACAAATGAGAAAACCATGGTGTCACGAGATGAGCTTTCTATCCTTTGTCAAAACAAAGAGAATGAAAAACCATGAAATATGCTTTGTTTATTAAAACTATTTATCTTGGGTAACAACCATCTTTTATAGATTCAAATATATTATTATTACATTTTATCATGTCTATATTTTATCTTTGATTTATATAATAAATTCGAAAATTGTATTGAATAATTATAAAGTATCCCTTCATTTTTAAAACATGTTATGTTTTATCTTTCAAATTGGTATTCCGACTCCGTTTCTATGAGTAACATAAAGGACAAAAATTGACTGTTCTTTTTTTGTGCCTTTTATTTGCCCCAACATTGTAAAAATTAAGTCTTAACCTTAAAATTTAAATTTTAAAAATACAACATACACTCAAAACTTAAAACTCAAAACTCTAACCCTAAACACTAATCTTAAATCATAATCATAAATATTAAACCCTATTTTTTTAATGATGGAGTATAAGTAAAGCACCTAAAAGGGGCATACGATTTCTACTCCATAATGAGCGACATAATTTGTGTTTACATGAGGGACAAAAATTCTCTACCCTTTTTGGTGCTCTTTTTTATGCCCCAACATCAAAAATATTAAAAAATTAACTTTTAAGCCATAACACTAAATTTTAAATCTTAAACCATACATCCTACACCCTAAAAATATACCCACAATTTGTGTTGACACCGAGGATACCGATTTAAATAGATTATGTTGATTGTGCATTGACATCGTTGTTGTCGTAACATTTAGAAGATTTCCAAGTTTAAATTCATTTAAATATAATTATTTTATTTTGTATTAGTTCGAATTCCGGTAAATAAATATGATACCTCTTAATTTAATAAAAAAATTGGTGATTTTGTGTCCAATGTCTAAACTTTACTTTGATTTAGGACCAGTTCGGTCGTAGCTTGTGTATTTGAATAAAAGAGAAATCCGAAGTACAATTCACAATCGCATGCTTCACCGGTTGAATCTTCCTTTTGAACCACCCAAACATCGTGGCATGGGAAAGCTGCTCCCTTTCAACTTTATTGTCATACGGTAACATTGATGCACTGTACCCCAAACTCAACAACAAGAAAATGAAAATATTGGGTAAAGTATGTAAATTATCACCGGACTTTACTCTCAAACTTATTTTGATCACTGAATTTTCAAAAAATTCAATTTACTCACTAAAGTTTAAACATTCAACGTTTTTGGTCACTAAAGTTTAGACATTGAACAATTTGTATCACTCTTAAACCTCAAACGATCATAGATGATAGTCGTTAGGTCCCAAATTTTATCAATCACTTCATCTCGAGCCTTGAATTTGAATTCGACCTCCATTTTGTCGAAAAGTGCTCCAAAGTTCATGAGTCAACCAAAAATCATTTGATTTCTCTCTCATCGATCTCATTTCTCTGCCGTAAGATAGAACCTGTTTTTCAGTATGTAATTTCTCTCGTGTCGATGAAATTTTTCACCGTTCAAATTTTGGAGAAATTTTTTCATTCATCAGTAAATGGACGTCGTCAAAAAGTTGTCGGAAGACTAACCAAAAACGTTCAATATCTAAAGTTCAGTGAGTAAATTGAACATTTTGAAACTTCAATGATCAAAATAAATTTGTGAGTAAAGTTTAGTTATGATTTACGTAATTTACCTAACAAGATTTTGGTTCTATTTCTTTCGTGGATAAATGATTTTTTAATAATTAATTAAAATGGACAAATTGTTAGAAACATTGCCATAGAAAAAGGCTGAAAAAGAAAGAACCATAGTTTAGGACTCTGTCCCAATCTTCTGTCAAAGAAATTTGTGGTCCAAAGTCTCCAACTCATTCACAAGTACTCTCTCTTTTTTTCTAAAGATGGGCACGTGTTGGGTCGAGTTTTTGACCCATCCGAACCCGACCAAAAAATAAATACTTTTATACATGCACTTGATTCGACTCGATTCGAAAATAAATACACTAAACCTGACTCCGACCCGACCTATAAAAAATAATTTTAGGGACTTTATTGTAAAAAAAATATTGGACATAATCGTAAAAAAATATAAATTTAAGGACTAAATTGTAAATAAAAAATTAATTTTAAAGACATAATTATAAAAAATATATAAAGATGAAGTATTATTATAAATATCCCTAAAAATTAAAGGAAAATTACACAATTAATTCAGAATCGGGTAGGGTATTTTTCACCCTAAACCCGAACTCGACCCGACCCAAACCCGATTTTCATTAAAAAAATCTGACCCGGTCGGTACCCGACCGTGTCGAGTACAATGCCCATCCCCACTTTTTATTTCAAATATTAATTATTGGTTTAAGGACATCATAATCCCTTGCATTTTTTGGAGAAAAAAAATTGATTTTTTTTCATCCAATTAAGTTCTCGAACTAATATTGAATCAAATCAATTTATTTTTTTTGATCATTTTTACCATCAATTTTTGATGGAGTTTTTTTCTTAAGATGTTATTGTCACGTGAAACACTACAGTTCTGTCATGTGACATTTACAGTTTTTTTTTAAAATATTTTTTCTAATTTTTATAAGTTATTAAGATTTTTTAGAATTTTTAATGAACATTTTAAATAAAAAAATCTAAAAATGTCAAGGAACAACACTGTAAATAACATATTGCATCAATTGATTTAAAAAATTATTAAATTTAATAATTAACGTTGATCAAAAGAGTAAATGATGAAAGTTCGGAATATAAGGATTTAATTGGGGGTGCAAAACTCAGGTTTCAGTTGAAGAAACGGCGTTAGAGAAGCTGGAAAACCTATTTTTTTTTCTTCAAAACGGGCATTTTAGATTAAAATCATGCGCAAAAATACGGTAAAAAATCTAAGGTGTTCAACGAAATATTTCCGTTCGGCAGCCAATTTTTCTCCAAACCTATTGCCGAACGAGCCTTAGTTGAGTTATGGACTTATTTGAGTTTGTGTTTTAATTATATTTGGTGGAAGCTCTAATCATGCTTCAACTAATCATTACTGGTTTTAAAAGACTCGTGTGAAATTTGATCACCAAGCGTTGGGTGCAATGGTAAAACATCTTTTAAGAAGATATTGTTGGAAGGAAAAATTACTAATCTCGAACATAAATCATTAAATGGATATGTACTTTATTAAAAAAAATAGTGAAACTTGTCTCAAACCAAATCTAATTATGCTACTTTCACATCTTTAATTTGGTGAGTTATGATCAAAACAATAATTTCCAAACTTTTTCATGCAATAAAATGAAAATAAAAATCAACGTAGCTTACAATGTTATGCACATGCGACACATATTAGATTATTTAAACAACTATAATTGTATAATTAATTCAATAACATATCCTAAAAAACCATCAATCACGCTCCTTAATTTATATTGTTTCGTTCTATTTTAGCAACAACAAAAAACACCAATTACGGAATAATTTCAAATATATATGTAACACTCAAACTTGTACTCTATTTTTTTTTTGCCATCAAATTAAATTAAGGAGCATATTAATTTATAAATCCGTCAATCGTGTTGTCAAGTTTATGTCATATTAATTTTCGGTCGGATCAATATATGTTTAAATTTCTTGGTTGATTCTTAGTTGAGTTAAATCAATTTTAGGTTTGAGACACTTTGGTAATGGGATGTAACTCATGTAAGTCAGAATTTTAAGATTGAATCGTTTCGTTTCAGATCATTTCAATTTCGGTGATTCAAATTTAAGTTAATTTAATATACAATTTATTTTGAATCCGATAATATTAAATTTAAAATTATTTTTAATTTTTCTCATAATTTTTTGTTTGACCATTAAAGATATTTGAGTCAAATCGTATTTTTTACACATAAATCATTATGAAATACCACGTCAACAACTATTTTACATGAATTCACTCATCACATTACAATGTAACACTGAAATTAGATTGTATGTATTATTTATGATTTACACGTATATAAAATTTATAAACATTGAATTTTAATATATTGTATATATAAAAGTACATGCTTATATTTTATACTTTAATAACTGTACAAGTTGAAATGGCAATTACAATTCACAAGTTATAAATTAATTATATTTAAAGCTATACTTAATTTGGGTTCGAATTGTTTATTCTTTATAGTTATATTATATTATATCGTATTGTATTTTATTTGAACAATTCAGTGTGATTACAAGATAATATATATTCACTAATAATAGTTCTTTAACAATTCACACATCGTGCAGATAGACTGCTTAAACTTGAATAATATAAGAATAACAACATTTTCTTTTTCACAGGCAACAATTGATGAGTTCATATTAAATAGTATTTATATTTAAATTGATATGGTATTCGTAAAATTTATAAATGGTCACTCAATCAACAATAATTTGATAGTAATTATGAAACTAATATATACTTTATAGTGTTTGTTTAACATTCAACTTTTTGATTAGATGTTAAACATGATACTTACCAACCAATTAACTTCATTTTGTCTATGGGGTATGTTTAATTAGGAATTATCTACCTACAACATGCTTTGCTACATTTTCAAATTTTAATTTCTTCTGTAATTGTAAAAGAAAAAATTCAATATTGGGTCAAAATATTATAAATCGTTCTATTCATTGTTTGGTCCAATTCAATTTGGGCCTTTGTATATTTATTTCTTCAGTAAGCCTCGAGCTTATGGATATGGGCATATGGCAATAGACAGGTCGTTTGATTTTTTTTATAACAAATCTGGATATTATAAATTTAGATTTTTTATTGGGTGATTATATTATGCACTGTCGGTTTTTGTTTTCACAAACGGTTTAATTTTAGGGGTTATGAATTTAGTTTAGGGGTTTATGTTTATGTTTTTAGAATTTAAGGATCGTTGTTTGAATTTAGAGTTTAGTGTTCAAATTTAAGGGTTATAGGTAAAAACCTAAATCTCTAACATATTACCCTAAAATCAAGGACGAACGCAAATTTTTATGTTAGAAGAGCGAACTTATAAAATTTAATGAGGGGCAAAAATATATTTTCAATAGAGAACATACATAAATTTTCTAAAAAATTTCTAAATCATATATGAATTTTAAAATTTTAGGGGGGCGACTGCCCCCTCCACCCTTCTGAATCCATCACTGCCTAAAACCTAAACTCTAACCTTTAAATTCTAAATCCTAACTCTAAGGCCCCGTTTATGGTTGCGTTTGGCAACTCAAACGAGCTTTTTTAAGTGCTTTCACTTGTTTTTTGGTGTTTTTTGGTTGCTTTTAAAACTAGCTTTTCCACCCAAACCAAAAGGCTAGATTTTATAGCTTCTTGGGTGAAAAAGCTAGTTTGAAAATAAAATTATTTTTTACCTTTATTATTTAATTATAATTTATTATACATTATGCATATATAATTATAAAATAATATATATTTTATAATATTTATATTGAGAATAAAATTATTTTATTTGTAATTTATTTTGTATTTATTATTAATTTGTAAGTGATATGTCCGTATATAATTTAAAATGTAGTTTATATTTTCAAATTAAATTTTATAAAAAATGAAATTTTTATTATAATTAAAATTGACTTATTTCTTATATCATAATATTAACTATTTGAACATCACTCAAGTTTACTTTTACTTTTCAATATTATGTTTAAAATAGACATTTTATCTCTTCAAAATGATTTTTTGACATCAATGACAAACACTAACCAACTTTTCAAAACTATTTTTCAAAAGCTAGTTTGAAAATCACTTTTTTACCGCACTTTTTAAAAGCAACCGCAAACTAAGCCTAAACCTAAATTTTAACCACAAATTCTAAATTCTAAACCCTTAAACATAAGCCCTCAAATAAATTTCTAACCCACTAAAATTTGGACGCTAGTAGATTTTGTTTCCACCGCAAATGCATCATATATTTTCCCTTGTTTATAATACATATAAAAAAATCAAATCAGTTGCTGTCTAAAGCTTCTCAACCAACCTATTCAGTAATTAAATTTGGAGACCTCTTGAACACTTCTTTACCAACTTGAGGCTCACCTTCTCACCTTATCATGGATTTGAAAACTTAATTATACCAAGATCTAATAATTGACTAAGTGATAAAGAATATTTATGTTGTTCTCATTTTATATGAGATTAAATTTCGGCATTTG
Organism: Hibiscus tridactylites; assembly: GCA_958450335.1. Lineage (NCBI taxonomy): Eukaryota > Viridiplantae > Streptophyta > Magnoliopsida > Malvales > Malvaceae > Hibiscus > Hibiscus tridactylites. The sequence continues at coordinate 69,855,193 of OY288286.1, forward strand.
ACTTGAGAATATAAATATCTCTTACTTAATAAAAAAAAACTTAAATCAGATTGACCATTTAACTAGTTTAATTAAAAATGGATTAGTTCAACAATTTAGTAAAAATAAATTCACTCATAGAATGGAGATTGAAATAAAAACAAGAAACCCCCACACTCCCACAAGCTTTACACCACTCTCACATTACATATCAAATTAAGTAAAAAGAAATTAAACCCTAAACTCTAAATTAGATCTTTGGTGACCTGAATGTGGAAGGTGAAGAACTTAGAGGAAGAACCTGAGAAGCATAAGTTGAATGGAATTGGTGTTGATTAATGAACCCTCTTTCTTTACTCATATCAACATTGATTGTGATAAAAGACTCATCTTCTTCCTCCTTGAGGTACTTTGAAGGAGGTGTCATGTCCCCACTTTCTCCATCATCAAATCCACCATTGATGACATCATCATCATCAACCCTTTCTGCCATTAACATCCTTTTATGAAGGTTCTTCTCCTCTGCTTCTTTCAACAACTTCAACCTTATTTTATTGAACTCAGCTTCACTTGCAGATTCCAACAAAGGGTTCAATGGTGGGGAAGCAAGAGGAGTAAAATATGGGGTTTCAACTAGCATTGACCCAAATTTGGCCTTGGAGTTGGACTTTGCTTCCTCAAACTGATCCAAATCCTCCATTGTTTCTTCAACAATGGTGAACAGAACCCTTGGCCTTGGTGAAGGCTTCAACTTTGATTGCAGAAAACCAAAGTGATGGGATTCTTGTTGTTGTTGTTGTTGTGGTAGTGGTGGTGGTTCATCAGTTGTTATTCTAATTTCCTGAGGATTCAAAGCTGATGAAGTTTTCAAGCAGAACATGTAAAAGAAGTCCCTTTTGCTGCTCAATCTCTTCTTCCACCATACCAAATAATATAACTCTGCAACCAAAGCTAACAAAAGTGAACCAAAAACTATGCTCAAACCAAGTCCTACACTACTCAAAGATTTCATTTTTTTTCTTCTAATTCTGCATTACAAAACAAAACTAGAAAATTCTTCAACTTTCCCTCAAAAACTACATTGCTTTATCTTTTAGAGGGGGAGATAAAAAAAATACCCATTTATTCAGTACAGGAAACAAGTGAGAACCCCAAGAATAATAACAGGATTGCTGAGAAGTCTCAATCTTCACAAAACACAAAAATAAGAGCCCAGGTCTTTTAAGTTTGACTAGAACTAGAATCTCACCCCCATGGCGACTACTGAGTTACTTATGAAGCTCTTTTTCATTTTTTTTATCATTCTCAAAAGTATTAGAAAATAGAAACATTACCACCTACAGCTTTACCTGCTGCAAAAAGAATAAAAAAATAACAGTGGTCTAAAACCCTAGAGCTAAATAAACTCAAAAAGGCATGGATTAGTTCTTTGAAAGATCACAGTTTTCTTTTTTCAAGTTAGTCGGTTTTAAGTATGGTAGTCAATTTAGTGAAGTTCGATTAGTTAAAAAGTTGTTTTTTCGTAATTTTGGTGAAAATATCTATTCTTACTATGGGATTGAGAGTTTTCTTCTGAAAGGAGCTCTCTTAGAAGAGTAAAAATTTCGCTTACGTCCTTTCTGATTTGAGGTCTTCTTGTAGCGGTTGTGTTGCTTGCCTTGATAGGCGTTAATTTGTCTCTGTGGGCCTAGCTGCCCCGGTTTTGGATAGGCTCTTAGCCTCTGTTGAGTTGTACTCTCTTTGCATTGTTCGGCTTTGCAAGGATATTGTTTCCTTCCGCTTGTTTGTCTCGCGGTTTATGTTTATTTTGTCTCTTTGTTTCCTGCACACCATGTGCATGGGTCGGCCCCTTTTATTTTATTTGAACCTTGTTTTTTCTTTTGATCAAAAATAAACTCAAAAAGGCTCTAGGCGAGTTTAACATGCGGCTAAAAGATGTAAACTTTAAAATTTGTTCTTAAACTAAAAATGTTAGACTTTTTGATAATATTTTCAGTTGATTTTTTTAGTTTTTTTTGTTAGTATCAATGCTGATTTTATAAGTTTTAATATTTTGTCTCAAACTGAAAATTTATCAAAAAGTTAAGTATCAATACTTACAAAATAAGTATCGATATTTGCAAAAAAAAATAAAAAAAATATAAAAAATGTTATCAAAAAGTCTAACCTTTTCAGTTCAATTACAAATTTTAAAATTTAAAGTCTTTTAGTCACACTTTAGACCACCCTAAACCTACCCAAAAGCTCTCTTTTCTTTTATGTGGATATCACACTGTTTTTTGGAACCAAAAAAAGACACGACGTTGTTTTCATAATTAAGCACGGTCATAAAAAAGAAAAACCTTTATAATTTTTAAAATTAGTATAAAGTAAATAAAAATATATATGAATTAGAGTACCATTAAAAGGAAAAATCATGTACATGTAGGTAATTACAATATCAATTATTATCACGTACAATTAGACTTAATAATATAAAATTCACATATAATAAGATTTAAAGTAAAATAAATCTAAACACAAATACAAATATATTTGTATTTACTTATGAAATCTCAAAACCCTCAAATTCTATACCTTGCAAGCGGAAGATTTAAACGAAATCTCAACTTTTGAAATACATACTTCCTACTAATTTCCATATGATTTGGTAATTGGTATGGTGCATTGATTTTTTTAATGTTTAAATGGCATTTTCTGTTGGAAATAAAAAAAAAACTCGTTCTAGTTTGTTAAAGTTGAAATCTTAAGGTTTTAATGGAAAAGTAGATGATACTCATCTTATGAGACACGAGTTCAAATTACTTTGTCTATAAAGTGTATGTGCGTTGTCAAATGATTAAAAATATATATGAACATATAATATCTTATAATTACTTTTAGAACATTAAAAAAAATTGAGATCTTAAGGTTTTAGTATTCAGATTTTGAGTCGTATGGTATATAAATTACATTTGATTTTTAAAAAAAATATTTCGATCAAAATCTAACTCAAATTTTATTTTGTGTAAATCCTTTATAGAATTATTTTCAACTAAACTGAATCCACTAATACTTTGTAATGAATAATAATCTGGGTTTCAATTTCCCAATCATTCCGCCAATGAACTTAACATGAACAAAAAAATTATTTTGTAGAATGTTTTTCTAATGGCCAAACATCCCCTATTTGTAGGTTTTCATTACCTACATTGATTCCTTATGAAAAAAATGTCCCTTATTCTTTGGGAAATTTTATTTCTCTCTTTAATTCTCACGTGAAAATTCGTTTGATTGTTTTGTTGAAAAAATTGATTGCAATGAGCGATGGAAAAGAAAGTAAATAATGGAATTAAAACAACACAACAATTTATGTATTGTAGTAAATAATACAATAAAAACAACAATACAATTAAAACAAATTTTAAAATTATATATTCTAAACCTTAAATTTTAAATTTATAAAACTTGAATCTTTAGATTCTAAACCTTAAAGAGTTTATCTCAATATTAGTTATTTTTCATTTGATTGATTAACATAAAATTAAAGTAATTAAGATAAAATGTTGTCAAAAGAAAATTAAAATAACCAACCGAATTGATCTAAATGGTAAGATTAATCAAACAAACAAAAAAACTAATGTCAACTAAAATTTTATTTCAACTAAAATTCTTTTTTATTACACCACAAAAGTTGATTGATTTTTTTCAAATAGAATTTTTTTAATAATGTTGAAATGTCTTTAAAAAGAATCATATATTTATATCCAAATTCAAATATACATTAAAAAAATCAGATATACATAAAAATGAAGATAAAACATTATTATATTATCTCTCTAGTATGTATCTGATAAGAGGATGTCATTTGTGAAATCAATTTATCCTTTTTAATGAAAAGTACACTTTTTAAAAAATAATAATATTATTAAAACAAATTTAAAGAATAGAAACATTTTGAACCAATGACCCAAATCCAAAGGGTTTTCTTTCTTTCTTTCAAGACAAACGACGAACTTGCAAGCTACTTTCAACTGATAGGAAAAAGGAAAAATTTAATCTGTGGCTGCTGGGATTCGAGCCCAGGTCTCCACGGCCACAACGTGGAATTCTTACCACTAAACTACAGCCACTAGTTGTTACGAGTTTGCCAAATAATTTATAAATCTAATTGACAATTGATTTATGCTTAGGACAATATAAATTGATAACTCTACTCACACATGTGTGTGTGTATATATTGAAATGTAGATCTTAAATTTACTCAGCGAAAAGGCTTGTTCAAGGTTTGAATTTATTGATTCCACTCGAAATATTTGACTTGACTCATAATTTCATAAATTCGACTCAAAAAAATTTAAATAAAGTGTGAGTTATAAAATGAGATGTCGAATAACTCAAAATATTTAATAATTAGTGGATTAGTTTCAAACTACGGTCGAATCTCACTACTTCGTCTGATATATGTATATCGCTTGTAAAAAATATGAATAAATATATATTATATCGTATATGGTTATAGAAACCGTTTAAATTAAAACAACTTAGTATCACAACATTATACATATCTACAATTAAATTTGAACAGAAACTCGAACAACTCAACTAAAATTTTATAAACTTTGCTCAAAAAAATTCAAATAAAGTTTGAGTTATAAAGTATAACTCGTAAACTCAACTAACTCGAAATATTTTGACTAAACTCGATCGAATGTAGTGTCAACAAATATTTAAATAATGTAAATTATTTTATTACTACAACAGTGATTTAATTGCCGTTTTTAATTATGGACTTGTGGTGTAAAAACATATAACAAGTTGTTAATATGAGATTATTTTAACTATGGTACACATTAAATCTTGTTTATGAGATCGGTTCGAGGTGCGGCAGTTCAAAAATTTACGGGACCTTTTATTGTTTATTAAAATTGAGGCTCTTTATTTATAACCTCAAAAATATATAAGGTTTTTTTTAAAAGATATTTTTATCTAGGTAAAAAATTATATTATAGGACCCCCTTTAAAGTCATTTTTTATTTTTTGTCTTGTAGTTTATTAAACTAAAATATTTTATTTTCCCCTATAAGTATTTAGTTCAGCTCGTTTGGGGCCTCTTTTTTCTTAAAGGCCATGTGCAGTCGCTCATCTCGCACATATCGAAAACCCCTATTAGTTTGAGGCAGGGATGGACCCAGAGGGGGGCTGGAGGAGGGGTAGTCGCCCCTAAAAATTTAAAATTCATATATGATTTAGAAAATTTTTAGAAACTTTCTATTGGAAATTTATTTCCGCCCCCTCTAAAATTTTATAAGTTCGCCCCTCCTTAGAATTTTATAGGTTCGCCTCCCTAACATAAAATCTTGCATATGTCCCTGGTTCGAGAGGTTTAATTGTAAATCTATTTTGAAAATAATTTTCTTTTATAAATTATGTCTGAAAAGTTTGATTAACGATTTTAATCACAAATCTTATTTGAGAGCAATTGAATTTATTTGTGACTTTTCAATTCATGTGTAGCTTAAGTTCAACTATTAGCAGTTAATTAAGTTAGGGTTAAGATGTTGCTTTCTTGAGCTTAGCCTTATAAAACAAACGTGCTATATTTCCCCACTTTTCCCCCATCAACTTGCATCAGAATCGAAAAATAAAGTTATTGTTGTTCTTTTTTATGTCAACATCGATATATTTCATGCAAAAATAAAAATAACTCAAAAATTTAAGATGGTGGGAGTATTATATGTTTTTTTATTGAAGTATTATATGTTATCTTTATGAGAAAACAAAATATTATATTCTTCAAAACGACAAAGGCTGCCGGCAGCTGAGTCATGTTCAGTGTTCACATTGCCTCAATGTCGTTTTCTATGTTTCAATAGATTATAGTTACTTATTACATTTTTTAATCATTACATATATATATTTTTTAATTATAAAAAATATCTCAAATACAAAATATCTAAAATAGAGAATAATAAGATCTAGTACATCAAAATCTCAAACAAACCCAAAATGCAAAAAAAAAAAATACTTTCATATATATTAGCATACCGAAAAAATCTAGAAGTCTTCCTGAATCTTCTTGTCTCTATTCAAACGAGACGCTTTACGATGTAAAAAAAAAGAGTGGTGAGCGAATAAAACTATAGCAGATTGTTCTGCTACCCAGGTCAGATTGTATCGACAAACAACCATCAACCGAGAGGGGATCTATCTTTCTATGAACATCGATAGAATCAAAATAAAAAATTAGCGCCGCAAAAATATCTGTAAGAGCACCAAACGAACGCTAAGGTATGTTAAAATCATGCCAAATTGACAGATGAAACGAACCATAAAAATAAATAAATAAAGCGTGCCACAAGGACATAAAAAATACGTACCACAAAGACATAAATTTTTATTAAAAATATAAAAAATAAAAATTATGAAAATAATGAATCCCGTGATCAACAACCAATAGTAAAATTGATTGTCGATCACCGGCCAAAAACCAAAAATAGAAGAGGCGGCTAGGCAAAGGAAACTAAAAACCTTGGGCGTGTACTATTCTTTTTGTAATCATAACATATTTACTTGTTCTACATATTTATGTAATTTTTGTTTATTTGTTTTGTATTCGTATAATGTTGTGTTAAATTCAAATAAATTGATTTTAAACATAACGCATATGATAATCATGTTATATTTTAAGTAGGATTAATTATTCATGTCCCAATCATGTTTAAATTAAACTATGCCCTATTGACTTGATTTAACTTGGGTTTTTTTGTTTCGTATCATGCACTAATAAAACAAGTTTTTATCGATATTGTTTTTTTATAAAGGGTTTTTATTGTCATTTAACTGAAACGAAACCAATTAATCGAAAAATTACTGGTTTGGTTCAACATGTTATTTATGGTCATGTCCACTAAAAATCAGCTAATTATTTTTCCATATCATTTTTTAAAGATAATTTTTATTTTTTATACCCTGTAAATAAAGAGTAAGTGATTACATAGAAGTTGATTATTAATTGATTAGTGATATAAAAAATTGATTAATTGACTCATTTTTAGTGGATGAGGATTATAAATGACGTGATGAGCCGGGTCTAAAAATAATTTCTCCAGTTAATCACTATTATTGTTTTGTTTGTTCTTAATTGAATGATAATTTTAGTGGTTGTTTGATAACTTTAGAAAATTAGTAATTTAAGTAGTTTAATATTTTTTAAATTGTTATTTCTTTTAACTATATTATTCTTCAATACTTATATTTATGAAATTAATTATATCTAGTATTTAATTTTGAGCAAAATATCAAACAAATATTATTTAAATTCAACACATAATTTTTTAGTTTATCAACACCTCCTTAGTTTTAATTAAATCGTATTGATTCAAGAATATATATTTGATTTACACACAAAAAAGAATATATATTTGATACGGTCTATACTTTTTCTTTTTGAATGCCGATAAAAGTATAAGTATTGATGTTTATTTGTAAATTTTATTGAAGATAAAGATGACGCATTAGATCTTTTAAATAGTGTTTTTTATCTCTAAAATATAATAAATTTTGCTATTTGATCAATTTATTTAATTTAATGTATTTTGATCCTCTGTTTTTATAATATTATTAATCGATCTAAATTAAAAGTATTGTTATTTCGTTACATTAAAGTGAGTACATGATTTTTTAAACCAAATAAGATCAACTAACATTATTAGTTGAATAAGATCAACTAATTTTCACATAATCATAATTGTAAAACCAAATTACAGTAAAAAAGAAATTTGACCTTATCACATAAACCACAACAACTAATTATGCTATTAATTTATATCTCTACTAATAACAATCTAAAACAAAATCCAAATTTCATCAGGATAAATGGATTAAGAATCAAAACTAGAACTAATTACAATATAAGACGTTTTGAATATAAGTATATATATTTATATAATTTTAAAAAAATATATTTTATGGTGATAATTTAATAACACCTCACCGCCACTAAAGTCCAGCAGAGATTCTCCTGCACCTTCGTTCGTCAGTTCGTCACCACCCGCTCACGATTACAAAATCACGAAAACACCCTTCCATCTAACACCAACAGTACGTGTTACCACGTCACCATCTGACGTGGATAACATTAACGCGGGTCCCACCTAAACCCCAACAAACAACCTAAAAAACATCCCTCCGTTTTTAAAACCAATACTCTCAACAATCTCAAAACCTCGCCGCCGTAGCACCCCAATCTTCTCTCTGCGCCGCCGTCGACGACGAAGAAGAAGACAATGGGTATTCCAAGTGAAGACGTCGTTTTAATCCAATTACCCAAAGACCCGTCGGAGCCAACCGTCGTCACCGTTAATTGCCCCGACAAGCCCGGTCTCGGATGCGATCTTTGCCGCACCCTTCTCGAATTCGGGCTTTCAATCACCCGAGCAGGTACCTTTAATTTCTTTCAATTAAGATTTTAAATCAAATGCTTGCGAAATTGATAAACATTAATGTTTTTTTTGTAATTATTGTTAGATTTTTCGACGGATGGGAGATGGTGTTACGTAGTATTCTGGTTGGTTCCCAATGTTTCGAATTCGTGTACAATTGATTGGGAAAGCTTGAAAAATCGGTTGTTGTCGATGTGCCCTTCGTGTTTGGTTCCATTTTTTTACTTTAATTATCAGCAAGGAGGAGATGGGAATGGAAGCTCAACCCATTCTTCTTCGGTTTATTTGTTGAAACTTTGTTGCTTGGACCGCAAGGGATTACTTCACGGTTAGGGACCAAGAATTCTTTTTTTTTTATTGATCTTTTCACTATGATGATTTAGATTAGTCGGCGACTGATGGGATTCATTTTTTTCTCTTGTGTATAGATGTTACCAGGATACTGTCGGACCTTGAGTTTTCAATTCAAAGAGTGAAAGTTATGACAACGCCGGATGGAAGAGTTATGGACTTGTTTTTCATCACGGATGGAATGTGAGTCTTTATGTTATAAAGAAAGTTTTGGTTGAGTGAATTACTGCATGCATATTTTGTTGTCTTTGACTTTGAATAACATGTTTTCTACACTTATCTGTCTTGGGTGCATACCTTGTTTTCGAGTCCGCACTCATATGAGAAGGCCTGTGGTGCAGAATGAACTCTTAATCTCATTATGATGACTCGGTGATATGTTATATTTGTTGTTTAATTTCTGTTTTTTTACTACATTTTCTTTCTTGGACCTCTATGAATGTGGGGTTTTAGAATGGTCAATTTTGGTAGATCTCGATCTGTCTGATCGAGATGAAGATGTGATGCTGTAGAAATTTGTATATATACGATCAAAGCAGAGGAATACGGTGTAGTTGTTATATGGGCTAAACTTTCGCAAAATAGGCATTCCTTTTGATTTTAGACAAGTTAAGAAACTATGCCAAACGATTCAAAATGTTATAGTCTGGACTAAAAAGGTTACTTATTGACTTGCAAAGCAATTGGTGTGCCTTCTTGTCTCCTAAGTTAAGTCTACTTGACCTTGTGGAAATTTTTTTTACCCGTTGTTAATGAATAATTGTCTCATTACAGGGAACTTTTACATACAAAAAAGAGACGAGATGACACCAAGGAGCATCTGATTGCTGTTTTGGGGAATTATTGTATCAGCTTTGAGCTTCAGTTGGCAGGGCCCGAGTATGACAGCCTTAAGGCTTTGCCGTCTCTCCCTCCAGCAGTTTCAGAAGAGTTATTTACTTATGAGTTGGCTAGCAAAGAAGCCAGCTCAAAGGAACTCAAATCTGATCTGGTGACACTGAAGAAGGCCACTGTTACTGTAGACAATTTGTTGAGCCCTGCTCATACGTTGCTACAAATACAATGTGCGGATCAGAAAGGACTCTTTTACGACATTCTGAGGACGTCAAAAGACTTTGATTTTCAGGTAATTTTCATGAGATTGGTGTTATTTGACTTCTTTAGAGTTACTTTTGACAATGAAAAGAATCAATCTTCTTGTTGTGAGGTGCTCAATATATTTGGAATCAAATTAGTATTTATCAATTTCTAGATTCTGGACTCTCTTATATCTGTATCATGCTGTTGTTGTCATGGTTCTTTGTTGTCCGGAAAGCATCGAAAATGGGATGCTTTTATTTCTCTGAATTTACTAGGGCAGAATCTTTAGTATTTCTTTTGATAATGTGGCTTTGATGAACTTTTTCTATTGGTCGACGTTGCTCGCAATTTTACCAATACATGGTGGTTGTTGTATATCATGTAGATTGCTCACGGTAGATTCTCTTCAAGTGTGAAAGGCTACCGAAATTTAGACCTTCTTATTCGGCAAGCAAATGGAAAAAAGATTGTGGATCCCAAGCATCAAAATGCTTTATGTTCTCGTTTAAAGGAGGAGATGCTTCACCCATTTCGAGTGATCATTGTGAACCGTGGCCCTGATACCGAACTCTTGGTTGCTAACCCTGTTGAGTCATCTGGAAAGGGAAGGCCTCGAGTTTTTTACGATGTTACATTGGCTCTTAAAATGCTCGGGGTATGCATTTTCTCGGTAAGGATTTACATTGGGGTTTCTTGTTTTTGTTCTAGCTTTCTCTTTTTTCGCTGAATATTTATGTTAGCATGCATGAGTATGTTTTCTTTACTGTTGGTGTAGGCTGAAATTGGAAGACATTCAGCTAGTGATCGCCAGTGGGAAGTCTACAGATTTCTTTTGGACGACAGCCATGAATTTCCATTAACGAGCAATCGAGCTAGAAATCAGCTTGTGGACAGAGTAAGAAGAATATTGATGGGATGGTGAGCTCTGATTGAATACGTCGACGGCAGATGGATGGTTTTGCTCCGGATGTATGTTTCTCGACACTCGAATCCTGTTGCAACATATCACACTACTAGTTGGAAACCAACCGATCCCGACAAAATTTCCACATTACATCCGGATTCAAACATGTTCCGAAGCAAAGATCGGAGCACTGCTCTAAGTTGTTTAAGATTGCCATGTGAGCCATCTGCTGTTGGGGTTCTTGAAAGTGTAACATTATGTATAAATAGCGGTCGAAAGATTCTAAAACACGTGCGTCCAAATCTGGGTTCGAGTTCGTAAAAGCATGAACTTCATGAAATTAGTAGTTATTTTTACATTTTTCAGTTAAATGAAGGAAGGTTAAAGAAAGTAAAATATATTTATTGTACTGAGTTTCTCTAATTATATTTTTTAATTTTTCTCCTACGATGTTTATATAAAAATATTTTCATTTTCCATTTTAATGGATTTATATTAATTAAATTAACACTTCTTCACGTTGTTAACCATTTTAATGAAAGTGTTGATGTTGATTTTATTATAATGATATTTTAATATCTAAATTCTACTCTGCTATAAATCAAATAATATTATACAATTAAAACACTTTTTTTTACCCAAAACAACATTTAAATCTATATTCCATTAAGCACATTAAATATCATAAATAAAACCAAATGCAACAATTCCTTTTCCCCCAATAAATTTCAGCAATTATAATATATGTAATGGGATAAAACCACGGCAATGCTTCTGCATTTACATTTTATTTAAATTTTATAGCGATGATTGTTCCTCCTTTGTCACACTTTGGGTAAATGAAATGGGAACCAAGCAAAGTCCTCTACTTCTTAGATCTTGTTGCTTCTTTCCAATTTCCTGCCAAAAGAAATGCAATTTTATAAAATAAGTTTTAAATTACACATATTACAATGAAAAAAATGAAAATTTTCAAAAGGGTATGTTCAATTATGGTTTTGGTCCCCCTACCACCTCGAATTTGAAATTTAATCTATTCACATAATTTGGTCCCTCTAGTTTTATAATATCATCATTAAAATCAGAATATGGCCTAATTCATACAATGTTGAAATTGAAATAATTTACCTGTGGATGAATGGCTCTGAGACTCTTGTATGAACTGCTCAGCATCTGAAACAAATTCAATGGTGAAAATGGGGGTAAAAAGTGAAATGTAAAAATAAAAAGACATTAATATAAAATTTGAGACATATGATTCATACCTGAATTTGTTCTTGGAGAAGTTTGATATAAAGAGAAGCCTCTTGAAGGACTGAAGCCGTATCTGTCTGCAGTAATTTTTCAAACCAGACCAACATTATATATATATAATTAATTAATTAAATAAATATGATCTTTCTAATGTTAAAAAAATATAATTTGAAGTAGTTAAAAATGAAAGCTTACCTTTCCGTAGGGGGAAACCAACTTTTGAAGAGTTGTGATTTTGTCACTTAGCTTCTGGCTTCTCCTTACCGGCATATTCAACTAAAACCACACAAAAAAAGAAAAAAACTCATTATTATTGTATTAATTATTTATTGTTTTTAATTAGAAACTGCAAATTTCCATACCCTGAAATCTTTGATTTCTGTAAATTCTTCATTTGTTTGATGAGATAGCTGCTGCTGTTGAAAAGAGGGTAACTTCTTTCTCTTGTTCTTCCTCTTCTCATCCATTGCATTAATTATGTCTTCATTAATCTCACGTTTCCTTCCATTTTGAAAGTTCTGAATGTTTCCCTGATAAAATGAAATCAGTAATTTTATTTGTGCTTCACCTAAATTCTGATATAGATATTTATTAAAAAAAATTGAACATATTTGTATCGAACACATGAATATGTAACCCATATCTCTAAATGCAACTAATATATCAAAATGTGACTCTGAGTTATTTCGGCACAATCTAAAATATGAACCTTAAATTTTGCTAAAACTCGATCATATTCGTAATAAAAATAAAAGGAATGAAAGAGCTTACGTACCGATTCAAAATGTGGAATCGCTAGCTTGCTGCTAAGTGACATAGACTGCTGGAAATTGTCGTCAAAATTGGAGCTACCGTACTGATAATCTAACACCAAGTTACAAAGCTTATTTATTTCTCTTTTTTTACAATTTTTCATGCATATATTCATAGAAAGAAGATGAAGGTTAGGCTGAGATTCCCAGAACAAAAAAAGAAGAGTTGGAAACTTAGTAAAAATAGTGAAATGTGTGATAAAGACATGAACCAAACCTGGTAAGAAATTAGAGTTGAAATGGGATTGGTAAGGAATACCAAAGGCCCCATCTCTTATTTGGTTGCCATTGTTCAAGCTTTTGGGTTCCATAGAAAAGGCATCTCCATTCACATTCCTACAAAAAGAGAGTTCAAAAAGGAGCCAATAAAATTAGGGTTTTTCTTCAATATATACAAGTTCTTGACCTGCAAGAAAAGTATTTGACTTTGGTTTTGTATGACTGTACCTATCATCTTTTTTGCAATTAAAGATAGCCATTCATGATTCATCAATGAACTCCCCGACAAAAGAAAAGGTATCTTTCAATTAATCTTTTTAATGGTTAATTGAATTTTGAGCTAAATTCAGGACATATGGGGACAATTCTTAATTCAAGGTTTCAAGTTTTTCCTTCAACATTATTGAAGAGTTTCTTAGAATTGGACAATTAATTTAACCTACGTAAATGATTAATCTTTTTGTATAATGAATTCATATCGAATATATTCGTATCTGGCACATATCTATATATTATTAAATAACATAGAATAGAGACTACTACAACTGATATTCTTAGTTATTGCATGAGAGAACATATACCCTTTGCTTTCCATCTGCAAAAGGACATCCACATAAGGCATCTGAACTTCATTGTTTCCTACAACAACAAAAAAACCCAGAAAAGTTAACGATGGTATACGAATACGTATACATATACGTATAGTGTATAGATTTTAGAATGATCATTATATACCTATGTTATACAAGTGTGATGAAAATGGCGAAAGATGAGCTCTCCTCATGATTTTCACTGCCCCAAAGCCTCCGAGTGCAGAAGCCTGTATGAATATCAGACTTCAACTCAGTGAGCCAACTTCATCGAGGAAGTCTCATATATACGTTTTAGCATGATCTTTTATGAAGAACACTTCAAATTAAACCAGTAAAAATGCTGGGAAAGAAAGAGAAACACCAGAAAACTGAGATAGAATCTGACCTCTGATCTGCGGCGGCCGGCGGCAAATGAAGAAGGGTTTAAACCCTTCCTTTGGTTGTAGCAAACTGTGAAACGGGGGATTGATATAGTGAGATTTTGTGAATGGGGATTTCTATTTCTTTTGAGTGTAGGAACCGTTCATTTCCTTTCATAGAGACAAGTGAGGTTACAGCTTATTTATTGCATGAAAATTATATGAAACGTCTATGCTGACTCATCCAGATTCAAGACCCCTACTATTTTATATTTTTACACTATAGGTAACCTTTACTATATGGTTTGATTTCGCTTTCACGTTAAATTTTGACTCGAATTCTTTAATTTAATTATTAAAATAATGTTATAAGTCAAAGTATAAACTTTGTGGGATTAATTTGGTTATAAACTTAGTGAGGACTAGGGCGTTAAATGAGATGAGACAGATCGTGAGTTATTCTAGTTCGACTCGGTTAAAGCTCGACTCGATTGGATTTGATTCGAGCTCAAATTCGGCTCGAGTTCTTGACGAGCCGAGCTACTGAATACAAAACTCGAAAAGCTCACGAGCTACTCGAAAATATAATATAATAATTTTTTTATTTTTTATAACTTAAAATCTAAATTCTTAAACTTAAAACCCTAAATATAAACCCTAAAACATAAGTACTAAACCCTAAAATCTAAATCTTAAATTCTAAACCCAACAACCTAAACCTTTAAACCCTAAACCCTAAAATTAACAAGCTTGAGTTTTAGGACTTTAAATGATACGTGATAGATGATGAGTTACTCGAGTCCAATGCGATCAAAGATCAGTTAACACTTGACTCGATTGGGCTCGAATCAAGCTCGAACAAGACTCGAGTTCTAAATGAACCGAGTCAAGCTCAGATTTCTCAGGCTCGTTAGAAATTACTCAAGCTCGAACTCAACTCGAAATCTTAACGAGCCGAACTTAGCACTACTCGAGCTCGACTCAGCTCGTTTACACTCCTAGTGAGGACTAGTGGGTCCATAATCCTAACATTTTTAAAAAAATAATTATATTAAAATCCGTCACCGACTGATTACAGTTTTGTAAAAGAACGATCGCACGCCAAATATAAATTATAAAATGAACATAAAATATTACAAAACGATACCATAATGATTAATATGATTTGATAATATGTACAAGGATTTAATTAATAATGCAGGACAAAAGTAGTTGTTTGAAACGGTATATATAATTCAAAAGGAATGCTTTTAAAAATGGGTGGAAAACCCATAAAGAGAACTGGTTTAACTTGGTTTTCAATCTTTATCATTTGCTTAGAATGGAGGAATAATATATTTTGGACAGCACAATTAATGCCATATATAATTTTCTTTTGCTTTAATTGGGAACATATTAATTGATTAATGTGTAATGTTTATATATAGGATCTAAATTAAAATGACTGCATTCATATTCATGAAATCAGACTTACATTTTCATACCCCATATTTGGCAAAGGGTATTTTTATTGGTTTGGGTAATCAAATTGTTGTGAACTACTTTATTGATCAAAAAGTAGGGAAAATATAATGTGGCAATGATGCGAATGCATACAAAATTATCATGTGATTGGGAAATTAACCGGGGATTAAAATACGAAAAAATATTTCATACACCGACGGTGAAAATAATTTTTTTTTACAAATGTTTAAGTTTAAGAGTTTAGGGTTTATGAATTTAAAATTTAGGTGTTGTGGTTACAATTTATGATGTATGATTATAATTTAAGATTTAAAGATTAAAGTTCTGGTCTTAGAGTAATATATTAGAAATTTAGGCTTTAACCTAAAGCTCCTAAACTTTAAATTTTAACCACGCCCCATAAATTATAAATTATTAAACATAAATTTTAAAACTAAAATGCGTGGGCGCGTGCGATAGTTTTCCCACTCTAGTGCATAATACCCTTATGGTGTATTTGGTTCACGGAAAAGACGATTACTTCTGAGAATAAGATTACTGGATGTTATATTCTCTTGTTTGGTTTATTTGGCAGGAATGTAAGATGACAATGTTTGGTTGGAATAATATAATATTACTTAAATGTATATTTTACGAAATTATCCTTGTGATATATATTGGTAAAATAACAGATTTACACCAGTGTAAATTGTAATTAAGTTTGAGAAAATATAACTTATTTACAATAGTGTAAATATGTTGAGATTATTATATTAGAGTTAAAATTTTAAGGTTCATGGTTTAGGATTTCGGGTTTACGTATCAGACGATATTAGTTTTTAAAAAGAAGATTAAAAAATATGATGAAAAATTATACCTTTTAATTTTAGGGTTTGAGTTTAGGGTTTAGGGTTTACGTATCAAACTATATTAATTTTTAAAAAGAAGTTTAAAAAATACGATGAAAATTTATATTTTTAATTTTTAAGGTTTAGGGTTTAGAGTTTATGTATCAAATGATATTAGTTTTTAAAAAGAAGTTTGAAAAATTATACTTTTTAATTTTTAGGGTTTAGGCTTATGTATCAAATGATATTAGTTTTTAAAAAGAAGTTTAAAAAATATGAAGGAAAAATATACTTTTAATTTTTTAGGGTTTAGGGTTCATATTTTCATATTGTAGGGAAAGACTAGACTGAAATTTTCATATTTTATAAGGGTAAATTTATCTTAAAAGGAATGAATTGTCAAATACCAAACAAATTGGAGGAAATAGGATTCTCGGTAGAAAGCCCAAAAAGCAGAACTATTGGTAATGTTGTATTGCCCCCTAGTGAGTATCTTTGGAAACCAAACGCGAGTTTTAGATTCTGAAAAAGCTTATTCCCTTGATAATCTTCTTTTCTGCGATCCAAAAACAACCTTAAAATAATGTCTACAAAATATAAATCTTAATTCTAAGGTAAATTATACCATGATCACTCCAATACTAGTTAAATTATGTTTTCATCATTAGACTTTAAAATATTATGTTTCAATCACTTAACTAATAGCTATTTGATTATCTCAGTCGATGTGTCAGTACAACGTCGTCGTTTAATAATTGTAATGATAACACACTTAACCTCCAATATTTCCATATTTTTGTCAAATTATTCATAATTATGAGAAATGACCCTCAAAATATTCATATTTTTCAGTTTGGTCCCTAAATAATTAAACAAAACCTTCTTTCATTTGCACGACATTATTAACAAAACTCAAAACCAAAGTTCCAATTTTCTCATCTTAGTTTCGTTCAAACCAAATAAAATTCAAAAATTAAAAACAGCTTTTCAAACCTTTCAATTTATTAAAGCAATCAAATACAAAAAACGCAAGAAAATTTCCCAATCTTTTCCGTCCAGAAAACAAAAAGGAAATAAATGTTTTTATTTATTTAAGTAGATTCAAAAGGATGGGGAGAGTTTTTTGGAGTGTTGAAAACAAACCCTATTTCAGCTAGCTAATGAAAAATTTGAGAAAGCTGATTTAAATTACCCTAAGATTGTGTTTACAATCTGTAGCGGCGTTTATTAAATCAAACGACATTAAAGACCAGTTATTCGCCGCTATAGATCTTGATTTTTTACGGCGTTTCCCCTTAAAAATGTCGCGAATTATTGCGGTGCTGGTTTAAGCGGTACTTCCCTAAGCGTTAAAGAAATTTATAACGGCGCTAAAAAATGCCGCTAAAAACTTGTTTTACGAGCAGTGAACCTGTTTTCTGGTTTGACAAATTGGAATCAGATAAATACAAACTGGATTTAGGAAGAGGCTAGAGAAAAGAAACATAAAGTTAACTGGTAAAATTGTCAAAATAGACCTTGAGTATTCTATCAGATTGGATTAGTCAATTAATTGATTGTATATTAGTAGTTATACAATAATAATAATTAAATTAAACTGTGTTTCAATTCTAGAAAGGGTTTGGGAAGAGATGGGCAATTATAAATTTGTCGAAGTAATTTTATAATTTTTGTCCGAATAATATAAAACATTTGACCAAGTAAGACTCAAAAGTCAACTAATAAGTTTTCTCTTTGTCTTCAACGTTCATTTCTTTTCGACATATGAAGAAAACTCTTAACAATTAACACGTGTCACAAAATCCCGGCAAGAATATATATACTTATACCAATTTATTTTGAAAAAAAAAAGACTAAGTTGTTGGATTCCATGCATGGGTACATAATATAATTAACCAGGTTTACTTAGTGAATGGTTATGGGATTTAAAATATATGTCAAATGTTATAAAAATTTCAAGGTCAAATAAGATTGTCTGTCAGTTAGGTATTGTATTTTCTCTAACAAGTTGATTTTGTTTTACTTTTCTTATAATAATCCTTCACATAGTCATATGATTTCTCTAAATTATTTGGATTAGTCAACCAATATTTATATTTATTTATTTTATTTGTTAAACTATTTTTTAATTTGTCGAGTTTTAAAATTTGATTATTTCTCCACCTGTAAACATATTTTGTTTTCAATACTTTTATATTTAGTTTTAATTTTGAATGATTTAACAAATTTAATATTTCACACCTACTGATTCTATAAATTGGATTCTAAAAACTTGTCCGCCGTCCATAAAATGAATTAATGACGTGGAAACATATGTTTTTTTAATAGTAAAACATTATCTCCTTTTTTTATGAATTAAAAACATTACGTTTCTTTTATCTCAAAGTATAAATGATGTGCAGGCCAAGGTATCAATTTTTTTTTTTTAACTCGCTGATATACTTGTACCGTTGTGGAAAGTAGCTTGAAGATTTACTCTTAATTTTATTTACGTACATTCAGACTCGTAATCTCTAACATGTGTTGGTATTATGATTTTTGTGAATTTTTTCAAACTCTAGCAGCTTTTCACTATTAAAATTCCTTCAACGCTAATCGTCGTCATTCTCTATTTTGATCAATCACTTTGATCGATGGTTGGCAATCAATTTTAGTATTGATTGTCGACCACCAGATCTATTAATTTTTTTATTTTATTATTTTAATAAGAATATCTTTCTCTTTCCTTGTGACACACATTTTTTTTGTCCTTGTGACACGCTTTTTCCTTTGTTATTGTGGCATGTCTTTGTTTTTGTTTTGTGGTTTGATTCATCTGTCTTTGTGGCATGTTTCAGCATACCTTAGCGATCGATTGTTGTTCGCATAGAGATTCAATCAACGCTAGTTTCTGATTTATGTTTTTGTCGGTGGTCACTTGGAAAGTTATATCCCAACTCGGTTGATGGTTGTTTGCCGATGAAATCAGTCACGGGTAATGGTACTTTTTGCTTGACAGCTTGGATCGCACACCACTCCTTCTTCTTTCTTTATGCGTATGGTTTGGACAGAGATAAGGAGATTCAGGAGACTGTTAAATTTTGTCGGTATGCTTATCTGAAGTTTTCATTTTTCTTTATTTTTGGGTTGTAATTTTTTATTGTTTAATCTAAATATTCTTCCTCTCGGATGCATTGTAATTGTGATTTTTCTATGGATTTAATAAAAATTTAGTGTATTTTATAAAAAAAAAATACTTCTGAATTTATTTAAAAAAAAGTTTTGGGTTAATTGTTAAACTAATTGATACACTAAAACCCGGTTTAGGGAGAAAATAACTATTTAATTAATTATAATGATGACCATCAAGAACAAATCAATTATTAATTGTTTGTAGTTCAATATTCTCTTCGTGTTTTTTTTCATAATTGAAAGTGAAATTCAAAAGAAAAAAAAAATCATAATCCAAAGTAAGATAAACACAAATTGTTTTTAAATATATCTTTGTAACATCTAATTAATTAAAGAATTTATTTTAATGTACAAGTTTGTGTACCCTCTAACAACTTACAACACTATGTTATTGTCTATCAGTCCAATAATCAATAGATGTGTTAATTCAACAGATATAATCACTTTACTGTTGGACAATGGACAAAATAATGAAATATACTTATTATGACCTTAAACTAATGTATTTTTTTTTGATATGAATGATTAAGTTTATTGAATTATTTAAAATTATGACCAAATTAACAGAATGCACAAGTTTTGACTAAAAATGTTATTATACCAAGTTTTTTTTTTTCAATTTTAATGATGAAGTGACTTTGTTTATAACAAAATTTTAATTGAGTGACATATTTATTCTCAAACCTATAGTTGAATAATTAAATTATTAAATTTTATAGAAGTGTTACTAAACATATAACTAAGCAATATGTGTAATTTATCCTAAATAAATTTACTAAACATACAATTAACGGATAATTTAAAGATATTCTGCAGGTTTCTTTGCTTCCACATATTTTTCGGTTGATGGACAAGGATCGAGAGGTTTGTTTTTCTCAGGTCTCTCGAGAAGTTAATGTAGTAGCGGGTGGTTTGGCGAAAAAATGGCTTCGATGTTGCGTAAGGGGCTCAAGTGTTCTTACAACTACCAATTTTTATTTTAGAGACTTTCATGCGAATTTTAATGCCTTATCAGGTTGATATGTGATAGATTTTAATTAGTTTGTTTGATTTTATTTAGTCATGTAAGTTATTATGTGTACTATTTTTTTTTTCAACTAAGTTTAATTTTTTTAAGAGATACACTTTTCTTCTATTTATATAAAAAATGTTTTGAAAGTTGAATTTCTACCCATAATGCTAATATATATTAAATTTAATTATATTTTGTTTCGCTTCACGTAATTACCTCACATCTTATAAAATATAAAAGAAAAAATAAAACAAAATATCATTTTATTTCTCAGTAATACATTGCTTATTTATTTTGATACTTTTTTTATAATGCCTATACATTTTAAAAAATTGATAATACACATATTTCTTAAATTCTATACTATATATATATCATTTTTAATATCATATATATTTAATATTTTCGTTTATAATTTGCATTTCTTAATTTAATAATTTTAAATTTATTTTGAAAATACATATCCAAACAAACAATTAGTTTTAATTTCCAAAAAGTTGGAGAATTTTTAGTTTAACTTATCCAAAATTCTTTAAGAAAATAGCTTAAGCTATAATACCATGTGGCCGAGTTTATGTAAACAAGTTTTTCCATCCAATCACATTGCAGAAACCAAATCAAAAAGTGAAGAACAAGGAAAAAAAAAGGAAATTCAAGTACCCCAAAAAATGAAATTCCCAAATTAGTTGGACTTTCTCTGTTCATTCGCTTGCTACCCTCTGCGTCTTAGGTTCTCGTTCTTTTATAATTTTATTTGATATTATTTTGGAAGTGGATGTTATTATAGTATTTTTAAGAAAATATCAGATTTTTCTTTTTTAAATTGGGATTTTTGTGTGTGGTATTTGGCAGGATCCATGGCTGCACCACCAGCTAGAGCTCGGGCTGATTATGATTATCTCATTAAGCTTCTTTTGATCGGCGATAGTGGTAAGTTCTTTTTTTATATATAATTTATTGGGCAACAGAATAATTTTTATTGTCATATTATTGAAAGATGAAACATTGGGTATTGAAGAAACTCTGATCCTCTGTTATTTTTTTTAGTTTTGATTGAATGGTGCTTAGATTCCACTGTGAAAGAGGGTATATGCAATATGGCGTTTGTATTTTTGAGTTTTTCATTGGTTTTAAGGAATGGATTTTCTTCAATTTGATCCCGGCCATTATTATTTGCCACAATTTAATGAAGCCATTGGCACATTGTTGAATTCATATTGAATTCATGTTGGATTAGCTAGGGTGTGTATGTATGTGTGTGTGTCCATATATATATATATATATATATATATATATATAGTATCATACACCCGCAGAAATGGGAATCATCGATTCAGGAGTTTGGGTGTAAAAGTTGGGGACACCCTTTTGTTGATTTTCTTAATTCTAGTCTTTGACATGAAATCTTGATGCCGAGACATGCATATGGATCATTGTTGTGCCGTGTCATGGAAAACTTGATGGTGGGAAGCTTTGAAACATGATCCGAATCTGACGCAGAGTAGGAAATAGAATTGTTTTTGTTACATTTGACTAGTTTTTGTTGAAGAGGCACGCTGTGTAATTTGCATGGCTTGGCTTTAAATATTTCCCGACTGATTTTCTCATTTAAATTTATGTAGGAGTGGGGAAGAGTTGTCTGCTTTTACGCTTTTCTGATGGTTCCTTTACTACTAGTTTCATAACGACCATCGGGTTTGTATCCCTGGAAACTCCTGTCAATTACTTGTTCAAAGTTATTTGTAGTTTTTGCATTTCAGAAGTGTGAATGCTGAGAGGAGCAGTTACAGTGTAGCATTAGAGGGACTTAATAACCTGACTAATGGAGGAGAACTGACTATGATTTGCACCATTTGGTTACTTCCAATGACACTGCAACGTTTTAGGGATGGAATGGAGTTTGCAATTATTGTAATCTAAGTTTTCATTTAACTGTCCTAGACAATCCCTTGGTAATTGGTATTCAACTTGAAAATTTGTACACACTCTTGAAGATGGTGCTCAATGAACTATTCACGGCAATAGTCTCTAACCCTTCCGCTCCTTTGCTCACTACTCTGCATTATATATCGGTTGAGGAATCTATTCAGTAGATTATCTAAGATTTAAAAAGTTTGATAACTTTATGAAACGTTTTCTCTTGATGACTATTCTATTTTCCTTGACAGTATTGATTTTAAAATAAGAACCATCGAGCTTGATGGTAAGAGAGTCAAATTGCAAATCTGGGATACAGCTGGTCAAGAGCGATTTCGAACTATTACAACAGGTGTGTTTAAGCTTTTGCTGGTTGCCTATTTATTTTCTTTTCAAACTATTACGACAGGACCATTAAGCTTGATGTCTGACTTTGCTGATGAATCATGCTTCTGCAGCTTACTACCGTGGAGCTATGGGGATTTTGCTGGTTTATGATGTTACTGATGAATCATCTTTCAACAGTAATTTTCTGGGTTTTTTTTCTTCTGTTTTTGGCATATAGGTGAACTTGTCAATTTATATGGATTGATAAGCCATTGTTGTCAAACGATTTCGGTCGTTTTTATGCTTGTCTCCTTCATTGGGTTAGGCAGTGAAATTGCTCTATAGTTGATCTTCCTTGTTTTTATGATCTCTTTCTGTTGGTATGGAGTTTCTTACAGTGGGTCCTACATCTATTTCGAGTCTTATATGAGCCAACTTCTATTCATGTCCAGATATTAAGAATTGGATTCGCAATATTGAACAACATGCTTCAGACAATGTCAACAAGGTACTGGTGGGAAACAAGGCTGACATGGATGAGAGCAAAAGGGTAAGACTTTCCCTTTTTGAGTATTTATAGAAATTGCTGATCTTCTTTGTATTGGTCGTTAGATTTGTCAATTCATTAGGTCCCGAGGCAACCCCTTCTTTGTCGCATGACTTAGTCTTTTAATAAGTTTGACAACCCCTTATACCAGACACATTTCTCGAGTAATAATCGGAATTAATCTCCTCTTTCCCAGGCTGTGCCAACCTCCAAGGGTCAAGCTCTTGCTGATGAGTATGGTATCAAGTTTTTCGAAACTGTAAGTCGCATGTTTGCTGCTGACTGGATATCTTCTTTTGTAATGCTATTGACCATTTCTTCGGATACTATCGGAACAATGTAATTCTGCAGAGTGCAAAGACAAATTTGAATGTGGAGGAGGTTTTCTTTTCGATAGCCACCGACATTAAGCAAAGGCTTACAGAATCTGATAATAAGGCTGAGGTATTCTCTCTTCTGATTTTATCCTTTTCTTTATTCGCCTTGAATATCCCTTCGACTGCTTTGTGTTCAAAATGATGGAGGCCTTGTTTTTATGGTTACAGCCAGCCACACTCAAAATCAATAAGGAAGACCCTGGAGCAACCAGTGCTCAAGGTGCTCAAAAGTCGGGTTGCTGCGGATAGTGATGGGATTAAAAAGGGTATGCAGATTCGAAATGGAAGGTTCAGCCTCACAGTCGCTCTAATGTCAAACTAATCGCAACGACACGATGGAGGTTTCATGTATTTATCGCTTTTATTTTTTTCCAGCTACCAGGATTAGCTCGTTGAAGGCAGTTCCCTTTTTTTTTATTTAATGTGGAATTTTATAAGCATGTCTTTAATCTTCTTGAACTCAAATGGCACTTGTTATGTACTTGCCTTGTGTAGATAGATAATCTGAATTCATATTTCGGCACAAGGTCTCTAATTAGAATGAAGTACAATTCAATGTTTAGGGTTTTAGATTTGTGGTTTAGTGTTTACAAATCAAATTTAGCAGCAAAGCTTCAGTAAAATAATAATAATATGGACAATTTAGGGAGGGGGTAAGACCTAATTTGACTAATGTTTAAATTCAAAGGACTTAAAATGCCAATAGAGCAATTTTTTTTGGGAGGGGCCGTTGTCTATTTGGCACCGTCCTTAAGTCAGAGTTACAGCCACTCTAATATGAAAGCTCAAAACATGAAGTCTATATATTCTGAGGAAAATTGGGTAAGGGTCTTGTGGGTTGGTCCACTGTGGCAGAATCAACCGACCCATCACATACCAGGAGATGAACAACATATGATAGCAAAGAGCGGCAAATCGGTGGTTCGGGTCATTTCGGGTATGACAACATTTAATTCAAGTTCGGTTCGGGTTTAGTTTGATTTTAGTTTAGTTTTATGGTGATTTGGGTCGAGTCATGTTAGGTCAATATCGATTCAATAGAAGATTTATCGGTTTCAATCGGGTTTTCAAGTCTGGTCAATTTTTTACACCCCTATATATAGTTTTATAAAGTCAATATATTTAGTTTTTTCGTGACTTGTGCAGCAATTCACATCTTATCTTTCTTTATTATTTTTTTAATATATTGCCTTTGATTCAGGTTGCTTTCGGTTCAGATCTATTTCAGTCCAACTAAAATTCAATTCAGTTTATTTCATACTTCAAATCAAATTAAGATTATTGTGTTCAAGTTGGTATCAAGTCTCGAGTCAGATAAATCAATTCAAATTTCAGATCTCGGATCAAGTTTACCGAGTCTAGCAAAGACTGGGACAACTGTATAGGCCATGTTGGGAAAGTGAGGATTATTCGTATCATAAGAATGAATCTCCTTTAATGCATATTCTTTGGCATCATATGAATCTTCAAAGCCTTCTTGCAAGAGATGTAGATGGCCATCCCTATTATAAGACTAGTGCTCTTTACCCCACTTCTTTAGCTTTCATTCCAAATCAAAAAAATAAAAATGCTAGCCACTTTAGAAAGGATGTGAAACCAATGTTGTATAATTAAAACCCCCTTATTTTTTACAGGTCATGTTCATCTGTGTAGAAAGTAGAATGTTTGGATTCATAATTTAAATTTAAGATTTTTTTAAATTTTTTTTAATTTAACAAATTGCACATTAATTTTTTTCAGAAATTATTTAAGTTTGGATCTAAATATATTCCGGAAATGTTAACCTAAAACATCAAAGTTTATGATTGACAAAATTCTTCTTTAAATTCGAATATATTCAAAATATTTAAACTACCCCGACTTTCAAATATATAAATTAGATGATAATATATATGTTTTTTAACAATTTCTACTTGGGAAGAGAAAAATTGCTCCCATTGAATTTAAAACCCACAACTTAGGCGAGAGTGTCAATAGAGAACTTTAACCACTTGCTATAGAAATCGTTAATGTAACCCCCTAGACTCGTCTATGTGTTATTACGGATCCTAGAAAGTCACATTAGGGTCACAAGAGCGACCCACAGTAAAAATTCAAATAAATATATAGTTAAACCTTTAAAATCATAAAACAAATATCTGATTTAAAATACAATTTCAGAAATCGTTCAAACGATAAAACAATCATGATACCAGTTGCGGAAATAAGTTTCAGACTCATTTGTATAATACAAACACGACACACATGCCCCCTAGTTACACAGATACCATACTCCTTGACGAGCCGAAGAAACTCCCATACCGAAGTTGATAGGTGCAACCTGTCTGATCTTTTATCCTGAGATGGTAAAAACAACATGAGCTTGGGAAAGCTCAGTAATACAAAACTACCAGAAGATGCTATAAGCTCATGCAGATATATAGTATGCATAACATTTTCATGATGTTTCAAGCAGTGATGGTCCTCTATTTATGTTCTACTATTTCGAGATTTGCATCTTACACGAGAATAACGGAATTTGTTCTTTAATCAGACCTTGAGAATTAGACGGAAATTATATAGGCTGGTAACATATGAGGTAGGAATCAAAGAGTTTGGCGCCTAATGTGTTCCAATAAGTGCAGATCAATATACATAAGTACTTAACATCATATCATATGAGCACATAACAGATTAAATGCAAATGTTCAATGTTCATACAGAAGTTTACAATAACTACCCTCCAACCTTACACCAATGTGCAGTCCCCCAGAACTGTATACAGAAGGTCTTATCCTAGGCCTGAGGCGTAGGAGCCTACCTAAGGGAATACCTTAGGTCCAGAAAGACTTACCCTAGGCCCGTGGGCGTAGGAGCTTAACAGAACAGCTGGATCAGGGCTGTGACAGACACTTCAATCATAACCCGAGAGTATACCCCAGACAGTAATCGGTGTTCAAATTTCAGACATGAATAACATAGTACATGTAACAGCCATATTCTATTTAGAGTATCAGAAACAGAAGTTCATGCTTTTGACAGATAAATAGACATACTATTGAGTTTATAAGGCAATCAGACAATACCATTACAGATCAAACGATCACATACCGAGTATACAGATTGAGCAGACATATATCAGGTAGGCAGAAAATGTCATCAAACATAATATTATTCATGATTAATTAATTATACAGTTCATTCAACAGAATATAGCACACATGGAACACACTAGATGGGACAGATCATTTCTCAGAGATATTTGGCATTTACGGAAGGGGACATATTAAACTTTTGACAACTTGAACTGAGTTCTGAAACGTGGCTCCTCTTAAAAAGGGGGGGTTCATACTAACGGTTTAACCTAGATATTCAGAAGGTGATACTTCAAGATCTTAGAAAGTTCAGATATATTATGGGTACTTTAGTCCTTTAAGTATACAAGGGCAATATGGTCATGTTGACGTTCATAGACATTCTGGTAATTATACTAACATTGAAAACAATGGTTCACAGAACTCGGGTATCATATTTGCTCATTAGTATTCTATCCAGATATTCAAGAATTTCTAATTTAAAGTCTTTTAAGTTATCAGATAATTTCAGTGATAATCCGATTATTTAGGCTATCATTGCCTTTCAGTTATTTTGGTCTTATTAACAAATCCAGAATTTCACCAAACACATAGTTACTGATTAACTCAAGAGGGTATTTCAGTTATTTTAGACTGAGATAGATCTACCATTTCTTTCTGAATTACCAATTGGTACCTCCATCATTCACTTACTTAAACGAGATTAAGGCGTCCTAACTCTCCGGCCCTTTACAGAAAATTCATTTATTCCAGAACTTGAGGTTTATCGTCATTCAAATTAACCAGACATTTCGGTGCTCGAGGGCATTACCATCTTTTCAGTCATTGCGATCATTCTTATCAAATTCACGTATTATTGCCATAAGGGTCGACTTAGGATTTCAACACTATTTCCAAAAAATTCTTATTCATGTGTTATACAGAGATTGAGGGATGATCCAAGTTTGTATCACACGTATTGCATAATGATGCCGAAGTCTTTTCATTAAAACATACATCTTGAGTAATGTAAATTGCATAGTTAGGTCGAATGCAGATTTTAGGTCATTTCTTTTATCAGAGTGTAGTTTAGTCAAACCTATGCTTTAAGGGTATTTTCGTAATTTCATATCCAACATCTCATACTCCACATTCTGAACATTGGTTCTTAGACATCATTGATAGAGTTTCAGATTTAGCTATATTATTTATTACTAATAGCACTTTCGATACTCCCGGTCTATTGATATTCTTATCTGAATTCTATTTATATTCTTATCTGAATTCTATTTACATTCTTATCTGAATACTTTGAACTTACTGATTCTGATACTTAATTTTTGTATCGAATTCAGCTTAAGCAGAGTTCACAGATACACTTCATCACAATCATGCATGCTTAAACCGGATATCAACATGTGCATAAAGCATACAAGGGGTAGTAATGTATTACCTCAAATCCGAGCTACACCGGTCGATTCATGATACTTCATTCGATCACACTTGAACCCAAATTTGACGTCCCTCACATCTCGGATACAAGGAACTTTGAACACCTTCAAAAACACAAACTCCAAGATCAGACCTTATTCGCAAAGTTCTTAACTGAATAATTAAATACATATACAAGTTTGGGTTCGAGGTCAGATTCGGAGGCTTTCGGGTTGGAAATTTACAAAACAGACTTCAAAATCGGACTCAGAACGTCGAAAAACATAAAACAAGAGATTTCGGAAAAGTTGACTTTTTGGTCAACGGTCAAAGTCAACGCTGACGTCAGTAAGTCAACGCTGACGTCAGCAGGTCAATTGTCAACAGGGGTCAGAGTCAACGCTGACGTCAGCAAAGGTCAGCGCTGACGTCATCAGTCAACTGAGTTGACTCGGGCTGACTCGGACGAGTTGACTCGGGCTGACTCGGACGAGTTGACCCGGGTTGACTCGGTTCGGGTTTTCGGGTCGGGCAGACAGGTCGGGTCAACGGGTCGGGTTTTGGGCTCGGTTTCGGTTTGGGCCAGATTAGACCGGGTTGGACTGGTTCGGACCGGGTTGGACGGTTCAGTCCGGTTGACTTACCCAAAATTTCCGGTCACCGGACGGCCGTCGGAAAAGTCGCCGGAGATGCCGTTTTCATGTCGGTTCTATCGGAAACCAAATGAATATTAAACCTCGAATCAAATACACCTCAAACCTCACCAAATAAACCGGAAAATGACCGGAACTTACCCAAAAATGAAGCCGAGATTGCCGGACTCGACGAAGCTCCGATGACGCCATTGCCGGTGTCAGATGGGCAAACGGCCGGAGGAGTTTTGTCTGTCGTGGCGTGAGGAACCTAATGGTGTTGACGACGCGCCGAACGGAAGGTGGACGGCGACGAAATCGCCGGAAAACAGAATGATTGGCCTAAGGTTTCAACCGAACCTTCGAACCCAGATCTGCGACGGACGGCGGCGCTAACGCGCGAGTGGCGGCCAGAGCTTAACCTAGACGCGACGACGCTTCGTTTGCCGCCGGCGGTGACATTCACGGCGGAGGGGTGTCGGAGATCGGACGATGAAGGGGCTTGGACCTTTGGTTTGCTCTCCCACTTTCTCTTTCACATTTAGCGTCAAAATGAAGAAGCAATGATGACAGAAAAGTGGGCATGCAATCTGACTCATCTTATTCAAATTATCACATTGAGCATAGTTCAAAGTTAAACCAGGGCAGGCTAGAACCAACAATGGCCTTGGCTCGGTTGGCTAAGGCCCTTACATATTAATCCAAAGGACGGGGGATCAAATCCCCTGAATGTCATTTTCATTTCATTTTTTTTTTGCCAAAACTTAGAGTGTTACAGTTAACATGATAATATATACTTAAACACACTTAAACTTACATTCTTTTTTAATATTATAACAATATCTATGCCGATCAAATTAATACTCGAACGGATAGAGAGATTTGAACAAAAAAAAATCATGATGAATTAATCATAAGGTCCACAGCTGATTATTTATACGGGCCAATTGGACAAATAAATGTCAAGGCCCTTGATAAAAGCTCGATCTGAAACATGTTTGCTCTACACTAACATAACCGATAGTATTTTGAATCCAAAATCCTCAATCAAAGCGTAATTAGTTTGACAAGCAAGATAATTAAATTCAAAGGATTTTGGACCGCCCTCTTTATTTTTTTATTTAGTATTTATTGTGATGTATCATTGGTAGTGATTGGTCATTCATGAATAACACATTTTTTTCCATTTATCAGAAATTTATATCCATGAAATTGATTTGAGAAGATAACCTAACAAGCAATACTTGTCACTATATATAAATCATTGAACCATAAAACTAATATTTTTCTCACTTAAGATTTATATTATTTTATTTTTTAGAAGAAAACAATGATCTTATTTGGTAATTAGCGGATAACTGATAATTGATAGTAAATTACATCAACTGATAGCATGTGCAGAGCTACATAGATAGTTGGCGTATCTAATGACACGTCAAATTTTTTTAAAAATCATATTTTTTTCTATAATTTGTATATGAAAAAATTAAAAATATATAATTGACATCTTTATAAATAAAATGACACATCTTTATAAATAATTAACTCCTCTTAAATATTATTAAAAATGACACCCCTAAAATAAATTCCTGGCTCCGCCGCTGGCTGATAGTTGGTAGCTGATTTGACTAGCGTGTTGTATAAAAGTGTTTGGTAAAATTAACTGATAATTTATAGATATTTAATTATTAAAACAAGCAAAATGACATATAAAGACATGTTTATATTCGATACTTGTTTGAATAGTTTATTAATTATCAATATTTTGTATCTAATAATATTAATTAGATTATGAAAAATATTTTTTAATATAACATTACCAAGCATATTTGAAGTATCTATATATTAATTTATTATTTATATAATTATTGTTAATACAATTTAATTAATTATTAGATATAAATACAAATATAAATATGTGAGAGAAACAAAACATAAAGTATTAGTTTACAAATGTCATAATGCAAATACGCGAGGGTGAATAATTAAAATAAAAAATGTTAAATTTAGGTATTTGGAGATTTTTTATAATTGTTAAGGCTAAAAGAGTTTTTTATAGTTCTAATGTCAAATCATTTAATTTCAAAAAGTTCATGTTAGCAGTTTTTTTAATATTATAAGTTTCGCCTCAATCAACTATTTTAATTTAATATTCACCAAACATTTAAATTAATAAATTTGACCAGTTAAACTTTAAATTTTATGTCAAACTGATGTTTACCAAACATTGCGGGTATAATTTTATTTAGGATTATCAGTTGAAACAAGTTTCATAATTTCACAGGCGGCTTTAATTTACTGTTATTGTCTTATTTTTCTAATTAAATATTAACTTAAGATATATATCGACCGATTAAAATTTTTTTTCTTTGGAGGAGGGAAGCTATATATTGAAACACGGTTAACTTAATTTCTCATAATTTATTTAATTAACTAAATTTCTTTTGGATTTGATTGAATATATAATAACACGTAAGTCAACAAGCGTGGAGAACTGAACAAGCTTAAACTTTATCGTAAAATTATTACGGTGCATCATCTTAATTAAATCATATCGGTGCAATAAATCACAAAAAATGCATATATATATAAATAGAATAAGAAAATTAATTCCATTTAAAATGGAACGAAATATAAGTGTGTATACTGCTGTATTTCTATCTGTAAATTAATGAACAAATATGTAAAATAATAGTAATTAATAATATAGTTTATAAGAAAAAATTTATTGTTGGAGCTGCCTTGCCAAACAATTCCAAATCATTCTCCAATGGCGTCAAGTTCAAATCTAAACACAAAACTCTCCTGCTATTAGATTTCTTCACAATCTGTGCCATCATCACAGCTTCACTAGACGATTTCAAAGAACCGTGGTGGTTTTCACCCGAAACGCCCCTATGCCTCCTCATATGTCCGCCCAACGCTTGCCCGATCGCAAATTCGAGCCCGCAAATCGAGCACTCGTGCGTCTTAGGTTTAACCGGCGATGTTTGATTCTCCGAGTTCTCGCCATCTGCTTCCATCAACTTAGGCTTCTTATGACTCGCCCGGTGGCCTCCTAGAGCTTGGAACGATTGAAACTGCCGGTTACATGTTTTGCACTCGAAAACTCGGGTCGGGGACGGGGTACTATCGATCTCGGGGTGTTCGTACCCGTTCCCTCCTTGTGAAAGGAGCATCAAACAATTTGCCAAAGCTATATTATTCTCCACTTCTCTATTGAGAAAACTTCGCTTCATTTTTTTAGGGTTTGGTGTGAAAATACAAGTCTGTTTCGGTATTTGATTTGATTTTTTTTCAGAGGAAAAGAAAGTGAAATAGGACTTTGGGGTAGCGTGAGGTTTGGTATATATTTATAGGTTGGTTATGAGGGAAGATTTGACTTTTAATAGTTGACCTTTTGGAATGACGTTTGTGCCCTTACTTGCTTGTCTGATAAGGCAATCAAGTGTCGGGGATTTTGGGAATAAAAAAATGGACCGGCCTGTGGAGGGTTTGAGTGTGAAATCAGCTCGACTTGTGTACACGTCAGCATGACCGAGTAGCTGAGCCAAGCAAGCATCGTGAGTTGAAGCGAGTTGGAAGTCATACTTAGAATCGTCAATCGTCTAGAAGATTCTAACTTTCTCAGCAAAAATATGGTGACCGGTCATACCGAATAACGACTTCCCACGTGGACTTTATAAGCTTTGAGTTTCTAGACGGACGACGTGGCGGTTAATGGTTGGTTGTATGATTTTACTTATACTACGTTCGTTTTCATGTGAACGTACGCCATGAGAGTAGAGGCAAGAGTTAAACATGGTTGGCGACTTGATGTTGGAAAATAACGTTATATTACCACTATTTTCACACCATTTCTATTTAAATAATAAAACAACGAATAACTATTCTGTTTATTTTGCAGTGGAAAATAATATTTTTAAATCAAATCTAAATAAATAGAAATATTTTCGAGTGTATTTTAAACTTTAAAATTTATAGTCAAGACTTAAAATTTAACTTTTTTAGTATTTAAGTATAAAAAAGCGACAAAAAAAAACATAAGATTTTTATCCGGGAAAAGCCAATCTAATCTTTATACCTAACTGTTTTCTAGAGGCTTTTATCCGTTCACAAAAGTATTTTTTTTTTCTTTGTTGATTTTTCTTAAATTTTCATGTAAACCACTAATAAATTCACGTGCTTAAGAATTGCATTTGTACTTCTCCCTTTCATCTTTTTGTGTTTTCACCCGTTTTTCAACATAAAATGCAGTTCAAGCTTACAATTAAGATCCGAAATTTTAATATAATTAACTATAATCTTTTTAAGTTATATAAATTAATTAAATCAAAATTTTAATATAAATTCTGTCAACTAATTATTGATGTAGTAGTAAACGAATCATGTCACTTAAATTCACGTTAGTTTTAGGTTCGAGTTTAAACAATAGTGTATGTAAAATGAAGTAGATATGGGTGGGAAGTGGGTGGGGTGGGGACGATTTTATATTTACCACTCTTTCATCAACACTTACGGTTACAGTTTCGAAGAATCCCCATTAAATATTTCGAGAATTTTTTTCCATTCCCATACCCTCCTCCCGCAGATCCCACAGTTTTTAGAGAATTTCATCCCAAAAAATTAAACAAAATTGTTATTTCACTAACTAAAATAAACAACCAATTCAGTTTAAAATAAAAAATTTAGATACTTCAATTGAAAGCAATTACGAAATGATGAAGATTGAAAGGGTGTTGAGTTGGGGAAGATTTAGACGAGAGTTTTAGCTTATATCTAAAAACTAAGATAATATCATGTTGAGAAACTTGAGTGTGGATAGGTTTGAGAGAAAGTTAAAGTGATAAAAATATAATTAATTTTTATATTAAGATATGTATAGGGGTATATAAATAATTAAGTATATATATATATATATTTTTTAAATCTTGTAAAATATCGGTATCTTTGTGGGTATTTGTTGAAGACCCCACATCTTTAGTGATAAAATTTCACTCGTCCCGTATCCGTAGGTGAAGATTTCGATTATTTCTCATTCCGCCGATTTAGAACCCACAATTGTCCGATATTCCTCCAATTCCCAACCCCCAGAAGTAGGCTTACGAGGAAAGACAATTCTTTGCAATACTTATCTAATGGTTGCTTTAACTTCCAAGTCTTTGTTTCCTTATTCCTTGTTGTGTTTTTCACATTTAACCGAAAAAATAAAAATCAAAGCCTCATTTCAAGGAAACAAGTAAAATAAATTCATAGAAACAATTGAAGGAACGAGGAAAACAACAATATTAGTCATTTTTGGTTTTAAATTCAATGTTTTGATTGTTTAGTTAATTACTTCGAACTAAGCTCCAAGTTTAAAGTAGTTATGTTCCACATCAAAAACTATTACTTTGGTTTCTTTAATATTATATATCTTAATCAACCAAACATTCGATTGAATAATTGGTGCTTTTTTTTAATAAAAAATTACTTGATTAAATAAATTATTTTGTAGCAATCATAACTACTTCACATCTCATATATATATATATATGGACTTTTAACTCCAAAATATAATTAAATCTTCATTGAAATAAATCTAGATAGATAGAGTTCATATACAATGAGAGTTAAATTATAATAAAATATAAATTAAAAACCTAAAAATAATATTTATACTTAATGAAACTTGAATATAAAATATATTAAATTCACTTTAAAGCTAAAGAATTCCATTATAGAAATCTCAAGTGAACTCACGCAACTAATTGTTATAAATTGATTAGCATAATGGTGTATAATTACAAACGGACTAACTTAGTTATGGCTAATAGTTTAATATATAGATCTCAAAATTACTTTAAAATAGCAATTAAATTCGGCCAAAATCCAAAGATATCCCGGTAATCTTTAAAAATAAAATTGTTAAGTGCCCTAGAAGTCAAATGAAACTAATTCTTCCAATTCCCTTTCTTAGAAACTCCCTAATTAGCTAAATTAAACCTCTTAGAAACTCCCTAATTAGCTAAATTAAACCACACAACATTTACGGATAAAAATTATCTGTCTTTTTAGTGCCTCTTTCTATGCTCCAATACTAAAAAATTAAATTTCAAGCCCTAACCCTAAAATTTAAATCATACCCCTTATACCCTAAAAATACATCCCACCCCAAATTCTCTAAACTTAAGCACAAACCCTAACATTAAACCCTAAACTTTAAACCTATTTTTAGTGTGGAAGATAAATAAGGGGCAACGAAAAGAGACAAGTGATTTCTATTCAACATTTACCACGTGGAAACACTGCATTGGTCACAAAAAATGGACAAATCTTGACTTATTTAATTACAACTTTTCCACACGTTAAGACCAAATTAGCTTGAGTGGTGGACAAGTTGCTTTTAAGTTGTGTTATTTTACATAAATTTAGGAAAGCAAAGTATTTTGGTCGAAATTTCCCTAACAAATACGCCCCTTTGAGCCTTCTATGAGCCTACTTATTTAACCCTTTGGTCCAGTGCAAGTGGACGCACTTTCATTGTCCTTGTCACCATTTATTACAATTTCCATGGCTTTCAAGTTTTTATGTTGGTTGCTGATTTATTATTAGTGCAGATAGTATCGTTGTTGTTACGATATTTGAAAAGTAGTCGATTTAAGTGTCTTTAAAAATAATTATCTCCAATTTAAGGGTGGAGGGTTATAGATAATTCAAATATTGTAATTTGTATAAAATATTTGTTTATACATATTCTCAACCTTTTGACAATGCACATATAACGTACTGACAAAATAATTGAATTAGAAGTTTTTTAGGATGAATATCATCCATTTTTTCAGTGATATTATTTATTGAGTTCTTGTACATTAAATTTAAATACATATATAAAATTTTCAATTAAATGCATGAATATGACTGCTGCTTTCTTAGCTCGTAAGGGAACATATAAATGAAATAATCAATAGCATTGACTTTATAGATTAATTTAATTAAAAATCAGGTTAATTAATAAGTTAGCTAATTAATTATTATTTGGTCCAGTGAGACGAGATGGTAAATTAATTATTACTTTATAAACAATACTTAAAGTTTTAATTCTCACGTTGCAAATAGAACAAATTAAATTAAGAGGATCACTTCTAAAATATATCTATCGTACTCGATCTAGATTAATTAACCAATAAATTATATGCAAATAAGTATAGAAAGCTAGCTATAGACTATTAAACCATTCTCACATTCACAATCATCATTATTTACCCTTCTCAAAGAGTGTGATTTAATTAAGCAAAACCTAATTCACTCAACAGAAATTACATAAAAGATAAGAATATCAACTGAGTAGTGAGTCATTTCTTGAAAAATAAAATCATTCACGTGGTTAAAAGTTAGGGGGAAAACCGAAAAATAATAGATTTGCGATTGATTTTAATAACTTTTTATGAATGTATTACAACTTAAAGAAAATTTAACTCAAATTAATTCAAGGTCTACGTTTAAATATTTTTTTATATAGAAATGTGTTTTGTACATAAATTTATAAATATTTGACTCAGAGGTTAGCTCTAGTTGATGAAATAATTTGGGAAGCCATAATTTTGGATCATTGACTTGCTGGAGTTAAAATAATTAATGGGAACAAAAGAATATCAAGTTTACAAGAAAAATATTAAACATATTTTTTTATTATACTACTAAAAACATGGTTTAATTAAGAAAAAAGTGTTCATTTTTTATTTTAAGTGTGTAAAATTTTATTTTCTTTCTGTTTTTACTAAGAAAATGAGGATATAGTTTTAAAAAAAATAAGTACTCAACTTATGTTATTTTTTATTTGTCTAATTTTTTTGACAAACTTTTATTTGGTAATTTTTAACAAGTGTAACTTGAAAAAACATGATAAAATTTTAATACCTATTTTTTTTAAAAAAAAGTTAGGTTGCCCTCATGGTTCCTCTGTGCCGTAACTAATTCGGATTGACCCGTGTCGCACACCAAAATCTGCGAGTGAGTCTCTCAACTAATTTTTTTATGCACAAGACTTCGAACTCGATACCTATTTAAGCGATATCAAACTACTTATCACTTAGACCAATCTCTTAATAATTTTTTAAAAAAAACTTTAAACATTAAAAAAATATTTTAAACCTAAATCTATCAATGTAAATGCTCGTAATTTTAGGCCAAATAACATATAGATACGAATTACACGTGCACGATTATCTTTTGGAAGAAAAAAAATCAAATAACATATAGATACGAATTACACGCCAAAAAAAATTAAGGAAAAATTGTCCTAAATACATGTCATTGCTTCCCTACCTGCTTTAAAGATATGCATGCTTAATTAAATACTTTTGATATATATATATGCTTAAATTATTTTTTTGCCCTTTCGATTTTCAAAGCTTCGCCCTGACTAATTCGAACCGACTCACGTCGCACACTTAGTTTTGGTGGGTGAGTCTCCCAGCAAATATTTTCTACATACACAACGCCTCGAACCCGAGACATTGCTTAAGCAATACCAAGCTGCTTACCACTTGGACCAACCCCGTTGGTAAAATTTTGGGTGCAATTAATAATTTATACATATATTTTAATAGTCTTAATTTATAAGGTGATTACAAGATAATATATGTTCATATTTTTTCTCAATCCTGTTAAGAATATGGATGAACATATACTACCTTTAGACTATTCAAAAAAATATATTTTTTCAATCATTTGATAACGCATACACCTTATAGACAAAACTGTTTGAACTCAGATCTTCTAAAATGAATATTATCATCTTTTTTCATCGAGATCACTCGTTCGATTCAATTTATATATTATTTATTGTTTGAGTCTTAATTTGATCGTTACTATTACTGTAGCATCATAGTATGAGCTAGAACACGTGTAAACATACAAAACATACAATTATCTTCGATTTTGGAGCTTAGGAGAGGTAAATGAATAGTTTAAACGTTACATAATAGAAATTATATATTATTCATATTCACACTATCAACACAAGAAAGATATCACGAACTGCAGTTTTAGGTTTACATTGAATAAATAAATAAATAAATAGATATTATTTTTTTATAAGAAAGAAGATATTATTGATTAAACTTAACAATATTAAATATAACAAAAAGAAGTCGAAATTAAAATTTTTATATTATGGTATGGAGATAAAAAATCAAATTATAAAATTTTTGAAAAACTCAAAACAATTGTTTTTTTACATATATTTAAAATATAAAGATACTGATTTTCTTTTAAAAATTTTGAAATTTTTTAATAGGAATTGGAGAGAGGCCCTGACCCGCTTTCCCTCCACGTGTGACATGTCCCAGCCTCCCAGGACACGAGCATAATATAAAAAAAAGTTTCAAATACAAATATATAACGTTTTAAAATATGGAAAAATATTTGATGCGTGTAAATTTAGTTTATACAAGTAGTTTTGTTTTAGGGCTTCCATATTTAATTTATAGTTTAGATGTTAGTAATTTATATTTTAGGGTATTGAATTTAGGGTTTAAAATTTAATAGATTAAGGTTAGAGATTTAAATTTTATATTCTAAAGTTAAAATTTTGATATACGAGCTTTGTAAAATTAATTTTACACAAACTTGCATATTTACACTATAAAATCCAATCTTAAATTCTCAATCTTAACCAGGGCGGAACTAGAAATTTATAAAGGGGACAAAAATGAAATTAAAAAAATAGAAATTTATAAAGGGGGCCAAATGAAATTAAAAACTTTGAGGGATCATACTAAGATTTTACAAACTTTGAAGGGATTATAGAGATAATTTTACTTTTTTTCTAAAAAAACTATCATATTCCTAATAAAAAATGTTGGCGGGACCAAACCCCCTTAAACCTCCCCTATGTTCCGCCACTGATCTTAACCCTAAAAAATTAAACCTTAAATCATATCCCCTAAATTTTAAACACTAATTTTAAATTCTAAATCATACAACCTAAAACCCCAACTCTTAAAATTAAAAGGCACATGTAAATTAAAATTTACACAAGCTTGTATCAAAGTTTTTTCTCTTTAAATTGTTTAACATATAATATAAAATGAAAAATGGTAACCAAGTAAAACTAGACTAGTGGGCAGTGAGAGTTGGGTTAGTAAGCATGAAATATTAAAATCAATAAATAACTTTTTTTTCCCTATCCGAAAACGGTGACTTTAGATAGAGACTCAAGTATTATTAAGAAATTATATAATAAGTCAAAAGATGGGATTTAAAAGTTAGTGACGCATTCAATCTATGTTGTTAGCGTGGACGGTGCTATTTGCTAATTCATACTCCTCCCATCCTATTAAGATTGTCACATATTGACATTTTTATTATTATTTTAAAATTTTATTTATAGTTTATTTTAATTAATTAAAATTTATAAAATATATATTCAAAAATTATTTGATTAAAAAAATTTAAAATATTTTTTTTATATTTTTATCAGTAATAAGTTTTAAATTATTAGAAGTCAAAGTTAAAAAAATTTGACCACAAAATATTAACATATGACAATTTTAGTAAGACAAAAGGAGTATTACAAACCAATCGACGAGATGAGTCTGCCACGCTCGACGAACACTAATGAACACCACTAACGACGAACACTGATGAGCACCATTAATTTAATTTATAAAATTTAAAAGTATAAAGGACTCGCCATATAATTATAAATTATTTAAAAATCAAAAGATAAATTAATTAAATATATTATTTTATTTTTAATTTTCTTTTAAACATAAATTAAAATACATATCTACCTTTAAATTATAAAATTTTAATTTTTATTCATTTAAAATTTAAGTTGCCATCACCACCTCTTGCGGTCACCGTCGCCTTCTGATGTCGCTACGGCTACCCCTAATTACAACACCAGCGGCCTTGACAATTTGTGATGAGAGTGGAAATATAAAAATAGTCTTGAAAGGTACTAAAAATGATTATGAACCGGGGTACGTTTTTCGTGTTTCTCATCGTTGAACCTTTGAAATTTGGAATGATTATCCAAATCAAAACCTGGGATGCAAAGATATAGCAAATTGAAGCCTTAATATTTAGCGAAAAGAAAAAAAAAATGAAGAAAAAATATGGATGCCTTGGTTATACACATACTTGAGGAAGGGGCAAAGCAGTAGCGGCTTAAATTTCAAATGAATAAAAATTAAAGTTTTGTAATTTAAGTGTAGATAAATATTTTGATTTATGTTTAAAAATAATTAAAAATAAAATAATATATTTTAATTAATTTACCTTTTAAATTTTAAATAATTTATAATTATACGGCGAGTCCTTTAGATTTTTAATCTTTATAAATTAAATTAATAGTGTCTATCGGTGCTCATCGTTAGTGGTGCTCATCGGTGTTCGTCAAGCATGACAATTTAAAAAAAAAATACATTTTGTAACATAATAAATATAAAAATTTAACCAAAACCTGAGCGTAACCCAATTTGAATTAACCAACTCATGAGACTAAACTGACCCATATTAACAGTGGCATCAGAGGGTTCATGTCCTAAAATATTAAAAATTAAAATCCGATCTCTCAAAAATTTTAAAAATTTTAATTCGACTCATTCAATACTTTTATCGTTCAAACTCTTTCAAATGATTGCATATTAAGTCAGTTGAATTAGGCAAATTAAAACTTAAATCAGGTAGCATCTATTCAACTTTCTAGGTCTTCTCAAAGACAACACACAACATGCATTACTGGTGTTCGAACCCGGGTCCCAAAGGATGATAAACATCTACATTTGCCACTAGGACACAAGGGGATGAGCCCTTTGTTCAACCTTTTAAAACACCATATCTATTGTTATCTGGAGTCGAGTGAGTTTTGGGTGTGACCAATATAGGTATGTCCATTTTGAAGGTTCATGTTTTATGCCCATATTATGAAAGCTATCGTTGAACCATTTGAAGCTTGCAACTTGCCAAGAATGTAAAGCAGCAGTGGTAATCTCATGCATTCAGACAGAGCAGCCATGTTGTATAAATTAAACCAAATTCCAACAAACCCAAGTCATGAAATTTGATTAAACATGAAGCAAAGCCAAGTAACTGCGGTTTTAATCACGGTAACACAAAAGTTGAAAACAACAGAACTGGTTTAAACGTTTGAGAGACCGCAGGGAAAGGAATGTTATTATAGGACCTGAAATCCTGTGAGAGAACTCATCCCACCAATCCAAAGAAGAATGCACAAGCACAACCAACTTCTTGTCTTGAAAGGTCTAATGGGACCCATTGAGAGAAACCCAGCGCAGAAAACAAATCCAATAGCTGGGAAAAGCAGCCCACTGCTTTCATAGCAGAGAATTACTCCACTTGAGATTAATACTTGTAATCACTAATTTTGTCTGAAATAAACCCGTTCTATTTTTATTTTTATAAGCAATAGACTTTTTATATGTTACTACTATCTATAAATAAAAAATGTGTGATAATAGGGTTTGCCTAACCTTAACTAGTTCATATATATGTGTGTTTTCTTATTCAAACCAAAAAGGTTATTACTAGTATTATGTAACTTGTTATTTTATTATTGTGCTATTATATGATTGAAAACACAAAATACTACGGACGGCCAAGATCAACAACGGGTGACCCTTCAGCTTCCAATACACACGCGTGACGGCCACGCGCAGGTCGTTCCGCTTCTCCAGTCGCGCGTGCATCTCACGCCGGAGTCCCACACGACCTCACGCGCGTCTGTCCGCCTTCCCCACGTGCGCGTGCAAACCACACCTCGGACACTTCAACTACCGGGTCGAAGCCACGCGCCATTCAAGCCTATTCGACTCCTCACCACGACCACCCAGATCTCTATCGGCGGCTGAGACATCCACGTCAGAGGCTTGGCCTCGAAGCCGCGCCATTCCCGCAGCTCTTCATGGTCCCCCTCCTCACAGCAAGCACATGCAAACAAAGGAAACAAAATGTCAGAATCCTAACAAAAATTTCAGGGATTTTCAGAAGGATGAAAACAAACAACACCGGCAGCCAATAGGATTTTCGATTGTAATTTTTAATTTCCTAAATTCATGTAATTTCGAGGCTATAAAAGCTGAAGCAAAGAGATGTAAAAAGGAGGAGAAAACGAGGGAAATTTCAGAGATCAATACAAAGAGAATAGAGCATTTCAGAGGTATATTTCTTTTTTTTTGAAGTATAAACATAAGAAAGTTAGGGTTCCCATTTTTTACCTTTGCGTCGATTCGTCTTCCCCCGCGTCGATTCGTTTTCCCACCGAAAATAAGCCTACAGGTCTCTTCAAGCCGTGTATGGTGACTCGGTGAAGGGGCCAACAGAAAGGGGAAAGCAAAAAGGGTTTTTGAAATCAAAAAGGGTTTCGGGTTTCTGTTTTCTCAAAACAAAAAGGATGTGATCTGGTTTTTCTAGTTTTTGGGTGTTAGTTGAGTGTCGATAGAGTCTTAAGACATAAAAGGGAAGGCTTTTAGGGTTTTCGAGTTCGTCGGCCGTCGAATAGC
Organism: Hibiscus tridactylites; assembly: GCA_958450335.1. Taxonomy (NCBI): domain Eukaryota; kingdom Viridiplantae; phylum Streptophyta; class Magnoliopsida; order Malvales; family Malvaceae; genus Hibiscus; species Hibiscus tridactylites. The sequence goes on from OY288286.1 coordinate 69,897,436, forward strand.
GGAGAGTTGTAATGCCTCGAGTTTAGGGGTCGAATGTTACACGGGTAAATCAAGTTCGAGTCGTGGGCTCGTTTTAAATTAAATTGGATTTTGGTTTAATTAAAAGGGTTTGAATTCATTAATGACATTTTGGTAAATTTTAAAATGAAGGGGAAATAAGATGACAAAAAGGGGGTTTTATTTGAAAAAAATGCTCATCTTCTTCATTCCATCATTTTTGACGACCTAAAACCTCTCCCAAACCCCTTGTCACTATTGCATTCCTTTCTCCATCGAATTCAAGTGATTTCAACGAGGTAAGACCATTTTGACTTGTCCTCTTCATTTCTAACACATTGATGGTTTTAGTTTTAGCAAAACACCATTGTTGAGAATTTCTAGTTTTCAAGTAAAAGTAAGAAGCTTTAATGGGTTTTTGATGAAGTCTTGATTTGTAAAGCTAATTTATGTTTTAGTTTTGCCCTTGGATGTAATATATCTCAATATGGTTGATTTTTATAAAGAATCCCGAAATGAGTTTTGGGGGTATATTAAAAGTGTTAAAATTTGTGTTTTTGGAGGGGTTTTATGAAAAATTGTTGGGCTGATGTTATAGTGACATTGGGTAGGTGTTTTTAGATGATATTTGATGATTTTTTAGTGGTAATAGTGTTGGTTTGAATGGATTCCCGAAGCTACTACTGTAGGTGATTTTTAGGAGTGGAAGTTGTGGGTTTTTAAGGTGTTTATGTGGGGAAATGAAGGGCTGATGGTTGTACAGCCTTAGGGTGATGTTTTGGACATGTTTTGGAGTGTTTTAAGTGTTTAAATTGAGAGGTAATGGCTGGGTTTTGCTGGAATACGAAAATGGGATTATTTGGGAGGATTTCGGCTTTGAATTGTTGAGAAAATATTGAGGAATTGAGAGCTGATGTGTAACAGTAAATTTGTGGTTAATTAAGAGGTTAATACATTGTTTTTGATTGGTTAGAAATAGCGGATTTGGCCTTGGGTGGTTCAAATGCGGTTCCAGCAAGTTTGAAAGCTTGAAACGACTTTGTGGTTTGCATTGGTATGCAAATGGTGAGTGGAAATATTTTTAAGTAACGTTTTGGTTCAAAGGTGGTTTTGAAAGAGTTTGGATTGAGCTTGAAAGATCTATCTAAACTCAAGAGTAAGTTGATGTGTATCGCCTCTTTAAATTCCCCTTTAATCGTTTGTTTTTCAATTACTTAAAATGATAACTTGTTGTGCATGAAATTTCAATACTTTGGGAGGAAGCATGTTGCTAATTATTTTTGTCGTTGATTATGTATGATGGAATCAGTGATATTGTTGATATGCCTTGTAAAATATGTGTAAGTTGGTGCAGGTTGTGCACGGAAATGGTAAGTAAGACCAATTGCGGTTGGTAAGATCGTTAGTAGTAAGTTCGTACATAATTGTGATTTTTGTTACAATATGTTTTGGTCGTGCATGATATAGTGTATCCATGTTGCATGAGGGTGATCTGTATATCATCTTGCATGGTTGGTGTCGAACCTCACGTGATGGTTGTCGTTGCTCTGGTGATGTGTGGTCCCGCCGGTAGTGATTAGTATAAGACTCTGGTGATGTGTGGTCCCGCCGGTAGTGACTAGTAGAAGAGTATGGTGATGTGTGGTCCCATCGAAAAACTACTAGTCGAACGGTGATGTGTAGTCCCACCATGTGTGTTTTGGTTATGCTTGTGCATACCATGTATTGTTCATGTTTGAGTCTCACTATATCATTTCCCTCTTAATGGTTTTGTTTTAAATCTAGGATTATGCTTTTATGCATACCATGAAGTGTGATGCCATGATAAATATCTATATTGTTGACATGTGGTTGAACTTGTATGTTAGTAAGAGGATTATGTCGTTGGATGGATTGTATGTGTTGGCCTTTATTTTAAAGAAAGCTTTGAACCCTGCATTGTCGTTGTTATGTTTTTGAGCTCCGCTCACTAAGCTTTATGCTTACGCTATCCTTTTTTCGACAATGCAGATCATTAGCTTAGAGTTAGCAAGGAGCAAGAAAAGGGCGTCCAAGCGTGTGGTAGTTTGCTCAAGTATGATTTATTAAATAATGTAATAATTTAGCAATGGGAAATGCTACATGTTTTAGGAGCGTGTATCTAGACCCTTTTTATGTAGGCTTTATGTTGCTAATGATTTGTGTTGATGGAATTGTAAACCAGGTTCTTTGAAATGCCTATGCTTTGGTGTTAGAGTTGTAAGCCATGTGTTTATGAGATGCTTAAGTTTTTATGTTGAAGGCATGTAAGTCTTGGGTATGCATTGCTTGAGTGAATGTATGTTTCCTATGGCTAAATGGTTTTGATATACATGCTTGTATGCAAGTTCCTATCTAAATGCTTATCTTGTTGATTGATGCTTCTCTTATAGAATGACTTTTATATGTATGTTGAGTGCTAAGCACGCTTGTTATAGGGTGCCTTGTATCTAGAGTTAATGCATGTTGGTTGTGGGAGGTCTTAGTTGGTGTTTGAGGTAGCTTTGTGCCATAAACCAGCTAAAACCAGTCTGCTCGCAGCAGGCATATCGAAACGGTTGGCCCTGGTTCGATACGGTCCCCTTGTTTCAGGCCAGGCGTTTCGATTCGTGAGAGGGGCGTTTCGATACAATTTTTCTACTGGAAATCTGAGATTTTGACAAGAAATTGAGAGTATCGAAACAATCCTAGGCGTTTCGGAACGATCTTCGTAGCGTTGACCACGAGAAATTGGTCGATGAGGGCGTATCGATACGGTTGAGCAGACGGTCCCCTCGAGTTGACTTTGGCCAGTTGACCTAGTCAAGGCGTATCGATACACCCTCTAGGCGTTTTGATAGGGCCTGCAGTTTAAGCTAAAATTGACTGTTTTTGGTATGCTGTTTGGGTTGATCACCTCGCTTGTTGCTTCCGTTGTTTTCTTTTCACATATGTTTAATTTAATCAATTTAGAGAAGATAAAAATTAAAGAAACTTTCTAGGATTGCTAACCGAAGGGGAGCTTTAGCGAGTTTCACTTCGGTTTTCCCCGTGTAGCCTACTCGGACCGGTCAGTCATCCAGACCGGGACGAGGGGGTTACATTTGGTGGTATCAGAGCCTGAGGTTCCGAGACCTCGGGTAGGTAAGTGAGGTAAGGTTGGTGTGTTACACTGTTGCTATGTCTCGGTGAATGTTTTACCATATATGTTTGTTGTTTAATTGTTCGCACGGTGTTTGAAAGCATGTGTTAGCATGAATGTGGTGTCGAGGCGTAGTGTCGAGTTCCCATTGCTACTATTACTTATTTTGAAAAGATTTTGTAAAGGAATATACTTGAGCACCTTGGACCCTTGCTCTTGCTAACCCTATATATATTATTGTTTGCGTGTTTTGTTTGTTGTTGTATTATTGATTTTGGCAAGTATGAGATCGAGACGTGGGCCTGGAGTTGGTAATCATGAATTTGAGGTTTTAGAGGATGTGATTGATGAGAGAGTTCATCGCTATAGTTCAGGGTAGTATGGTCGTACTAGAGTTTGAGGTATAGTTTGTCTGTTTGGGTCAGCGTGCATATGAGTTGGTAAAAGAAGTGAAGACCTATGAGTTGACTTTAGAGTGATGTCGATGTTATAGCAGGTAATTCTTCGATACAGTCATTGAATCCGTTTTCTCTGATTAATTCTGGATCTACGCATTCGTATATTTTGAGTGAGCATGGGAGGTTGTTGAATTTACCTTGTGAGACATTAGAGGTAGGTGCTAGTGTTACTAGCTCCTTCGGGGATACAATCGTGGTCAGAAAGATGTACAAGGGATGTCCGTTGATGGTTTAAGGTCACGTGTCTCCAGTAGATGTGATGGAACCGCCTTATTACGATTTTGATGTGATACTGGGCATGGATTGGCTTGTAGAACATAGAGTTAAGGTAGACTTTGAGACAATGAGAGTTTTCTTAAAGCTTGCGGATGACTATGAGATTGTAATGGTAGGTGAGAATGTGGATTTCGTATCGAATGTTTTTTTTATCTTTCGAGGCTCAGAGGTTGTTTGAGTTTGGTTGTCAGGCCTACCTAGCTTAGAGATGAATATGAAATTGATCGAGGTCAGACCACAGGATATCAGAACGGTCTGCGATCCCCCGAAAGATTTTCCAAAAGAATTGTCTAGTTTACCGCCTGGTAGAGGGGTAGAATTGCTATAGAGATGTATGCGGAATCTTTTCCTGTTTCGATTGCTCCGTACAGTATGGCACCGAAAGAATTGAAAGAGTTGAAGACTCAGTTGCAAGAGTTGTCAGATGAAAGTTTTATCCGTCCGAGTTCTTCGCCTTGGGGCGCACCTGTACTGTTGTGAAGAAGAAAGACGATAGTAAGAGAATGTGCATAGATTACAGATAGTTGAATCAGTTGACAGTAAAGAACAATTATATGTTTGCCAGGAATTGATGAATTGTTCGATCAGCTTAGAAGTGTTTCAATGTTTTCTAAGACAGATTCGAGATCCTAGTATTATCAGTTGAAGGTAAAAAAGGTTGATGTACCAAAGACAACTTTTAGGACTAGATAGGGTCGTTATAAATTCTTTGTTATGCTGTTTGGTTAGACTAATGTGCCAGCTGCTTTCGTGGATATGGTGAACAAAATTTTCTATCAGTAACTAAACCACCTAGCAAGTCAAAACTTGGTTTTCTCATGGTTTATTGAGCAATATCAGTCATTCAAACAACACAGAAAATAGATTACAAAAACCGAACATTGTGGTCTCATGAATATGACCTCAAAATCTTCAAAAACAGTGAAAAGTAAAGTAGTTGGGTAGCCTCAAACAGTTTCCTTTCATCGTTTATAACGTACAGAAAAAAAGGGTTTCATCCACAATTGAAAAAGACATACTCAATAGTTTTGTGGATAAAAGGAAGTGCAATTCTGAGATGCCAAGGCATCCATTGAAATAGATGGCAGTTTGTGATTGTTTTCATAGATGATATTTTGGTGTACCCGCATCCCGAGGAAGACCATGACCGACATTTGAGGATAGTTTTGCAGACCTTGTTAGACAAACAGTTGTATGCAAAGTGGAGTGAGTGCGATTTCTAGATTCGAGAAGTAGTCATGGACATGTAGTGTCAGCCGATGGGATTAGAGTTGACCCGAAGAAGATAGAAGCCATTGTTGAGTGGAAGCAACCGAAGCCTGTGACAGAGATTCATAGTTTTCTAGGCTTAGCCAGATACTATAGGAGGTTTGTGAATGATTTCTCGAAGATAGCCGCTCCTTTGACGAAGTTGCTTCAGAAGAATGTTCAGTTCGAGTGGGCAGATGCGAGACAACAAGCCTTTGAGAAATTGAAATAAGCTTTGACCAATGCATCGATTTTGATTTAGCCAGAGTCGAGTAAGGACTATGTGATTTACAATGATTCTTCATTATTATTATTATTATTATCATACTAATAATTTTTATTATTATAATTATTAGTATGATTATTATTGTTATTATTATTATTATTACTATCATACTAATAATTTTTATTATTATAATTACTATTATGATATTATAAGTATGATTCATTATTATTGTTGTTATTATTATTATTGTTATTATTATTAATATTATTATTATTTTAATTATAATTATTATTTTTATTATTTCTATTATTATTTTTATTTTTATAGTTATTATTATAAATAAAATTTTTAATAATAAATGAATTTCTCGCCTCGAAACTCTTCATTTAAAAAACCCCACGACCTCGCGTCTTGTAGAACGCGATTTCTTTATAACCTCGCGTTCTATAGGACGCGAGGTCACTTCTGACCGTTCAGTTCACGCGTCTGTTCATTGACGCGCCTTTTTAATGAACCTCGTGTTCTATAGGACGTAAGGACCAGTTTGGAACCCCTCCCCCCAATGCGGATGAAGTTGCACTTTAGGTATTTTTTCTATTTAAAAATTAGGATGTCATTATTATATATTTAGTATGCTTTTATTATATTTATGATTAAATTAAAAATATTTATTTGCACATTAGGATGGTTTATGAAATTTTTAGAATGAATTCAGTAAATATTTAGGATCCTTTTAATAAATTTAGGATGCAATTACAAATCAGTACTTCAAAATTAGGATGCTTTTATTAAATATTTATGATGACTTTATTAAATATTTAGGATGAAATTACAAATATTTATTTACAAATTAGGATTAAGTTACTAATTTCTTTGGATGCATTTATTAAATCTATATTTAGGATGAACTTACAATTTTTTTAATTAGGATGAACTTACAATTTTTTTAATTAGGATGTCTTTATTAAATCTATATTTTTACAGCGGTGTGCGCGAGCCCACATCTTGCGCATTATTGACGGGATATTAATGCCCGAAAAATCCCGCACAAAAGTGCACGTTATGTGGCTTCGTCATCTGACAAATTTAGAAGAGTCTGGACGAAAATCTTGGGGGTCAGCTGTCTTGGCGTTTATTATCAGAGACCTCTGCAGAAACGTTGACGCCTCCAGAGCATCGATGGGAGGATGCTGTTTATTCCTACATGCTTGGGTTTGGTTTCGGATGCCTACTTTGAGACCACAGCTTAGGCAGCCCACCGCTATGTTATTTCCGCTTCTACGGAGGTACTACATAATCTACTATATTTTTTATTATTAAATTATTTTATTTAACGATGTTTTTCATTATTTATAGGTGGACCACCGCACTGACCCACACCGGCCTGCCGGACTCCCAGAAAGAATACAGATTTAGATTCGATACCTTGACGGAGGACGAGGTAATTCAACGATTATTTTGATTTTTTTCATACTATTTTTCCAATAATATTTCATATAACCGTTACAAACGCTTTCATTCTTTTTAGTTCGTGTGGAGGCCCTACGATTCAGAGGAGATTCGCCAGATTACTCCACCAGATATTATACGAGAGTGAGACCTCTGGATTTCCGTCGTGCCGCGGCTGAACTACGAAATTTGTGTGTGGCATTCTACGGATAGGGTACTCCGACAGTTCGGGTACGTCCAAAATGTTCCAGCCCCTCCGCAAAATATGGACTCCTTCCACAATCTTACGCGCCAGGGGAAGACGGAGGTTGACTGGGCCGAGCACCACGCTAGCTGGATAGCGCTTTGGGCTCACCGATTTAACAGACGCCCACAGTTTCTCCAACAAATTATGGTAGGGGGTCATTCGGTCGCTTTCAATTATGACCAGTGGTATACGAACAATGGGATGCCACATATCCTTACTCAGGCCGAGCGCGAAGCAGGGCTTCCCCAGCAACCCCAAAACCGCCTACGCGGGAGCCGTCGAGCGAGCCAGAGCCAGAGGCAGTCGACGCAGCGCGGTCCGAGACCACGATATGACACTGCAGGGGCATCATCTTCTGTCGCACCACTTCATAGCGGTCCATCGAGTTTCCAGCAGACGATGCCTCCACCCCAGTACGGCTCCACTGATGCATATCGTCCCCATACGCCCACAACTGACCTTCTGCTTATCGATTATCCACAGCTGCACTCTCAGTATGGGTTTCCCATTGTGGAGAGTACGTCGATGGGTAGCTTGTTTTACTCCTCGCCTCCGCCCAGCACAGATCCGCATATCGCGCACGATGGTCAGGATGATGGGGACCAGGGACCACCACACGATGGACAGAGGAGGTATCCGGATCGTGAGCGTCATCCACCCGACTGCGGAACGGGTGGACATAGGCATTTTTAGTCTTTTTTTTACTGTTTTGTACTTATGTTTTTAATATTTATGTAAAACACATTTGAATTTTATAATGTCGTATTATAATTTTGTTTACGTATTATAATTTTGTTTACATATTATAATTAAACTTTATAATGTTTATTTAATTTTTGTTTTTAATAAATTTAATGGGATTACTAAACCGAAAATCGACATTAGTTGAAATGCAACTTCAATAAAAAAAACGATGATGCCATAGGGTTTTCGAAGCCATTTTAAATCATTGTAGAATGGACGGAAATTAACCATGTTGGTATCATACGATAGAGAAATTCTAGTACTATGACCCCAAATTTGATGATCGCTAAAAATATACGATTTACACGCTCGAAATTGAGCTCGAACAGGCCTACCCACACTTGTTTTCCCTTGTTGTTCAGGCCAGATTTGGACAGACCTCGCGTCCTACAGAACGCGAGGTCTGTGCGATATATTCAGCCGCCGTTTCAATTTCCCGGGGACCTCGCGTTCTGCACGCGAGGTACTGTAAAACCGTTAACACAAACAACAATGCCACGTCGACTGAAATCGCGTTGTGCAGAACGCGATATCATACCTCGCGTCCTACACAACGCGAGGTCTGCCGACCTGGAAAATTTGGGGGTCATTATGCCAAATAATAGTTTTTGGGAGCCATTTTCCCTAATAATAATTAAAAAGGGGTTTTTCACCCAAAATTACCTCACTATTTGGTCAAAATTAACTTGTCACCGACAATATGTAGTACTATATATATATATATATATATTTTTGCTAATACAGAGAAGAAACACCAACGTTTAGTGTCGTTGGTCTGCAGCCAGCAGCTCCCGCACCGCCTGTGGTGGCTCCGGCAGCCATGCCTCATGCCGATCGTCATTCTTCAACAAGCGCGATAGACAGTCCACGACACGGTTCATCTCGCGTCCCACATGATGGACAATAATCTCCCAGTTCCGACAAATCAAACCCACAATAAGATCTACCAACACATCACCTCGTAAGGCCGACGATTCATTCTGAAGCATGCTAACCACCGCCATATTATCCGTTTCCACCACCACCCTTCGATATCCAAGTCTCCAAACATGTAACAAAAGGTCATACACCGCCCATAACTCCGCTCGGAGAACCGAACATCTCCCCACCTTTCGCGAAAAACCAAATACCCAGTGGCCATTCTCGTCCCGCAACACACCCCCGATCATCGCATTGCCGAGGCTACCAAACACAGCCCCATCCTCATTCGCTTTGACCCATCCTACCGGAGGACAGTACCATCGCGTCCCGCGAGCACAACGCCTTGTGCCAGCGCCTACACTCACAGCCGCCCTGGTAAGTTCCGTAGCCAACTCAAGACACATCGGCACGAATGGTTTATTGCTCACAACGCCATCGTTCATCACCATGCTACACCGGCGTTTCCAAATTTGCCAACAAATCACGGCGAACTTCGTCACCCAACTCGATTGCCCCTCCGGGATCTTACCTTCATTGCGTAAGTTGTAACCAAGCCAAGCATCGAGATTCATAACCTCAAATCTGTCAATGAGTCCCACCGGCACCACTTGGCTCCAAACCTGGCGCGCAAACGGGCATTTGCGCAACGCGTGGTCAACATCTTCCTGGTCCATTCGGCAAATCGCACACGAACCATCTGCACTCATATGGCGACGTTGTCGTTCCACATTGGTTAGCAAACCCTTCCGCACAACCAACCACAAGAAAGTTTTGATCCGGGCAGGGATATTCAATCCCCAGATTAGTTTCCACACTTGCTGATTCGTCCCATCTTGCCGCTCGGACAAAGCAGAATACGCGGACTGCACTGTGCAGGTTCGATTGTCCGTCCATCGATATCCAGGGCGGTCCCCACCAAACCACGGCCGTGGGGGAGGGATCGCAGCAAAGAGCTGAACAATCGGCTCCGGCAACACTTGACGAAGCACATCCCACTTCCAAATGCCCTCATCCGAAACCAACTCAGCCACCATAGTAGGTGGCGGCATGCCCGGTAGCATATAATGTGCACACAAAGGCCCCTCATTATCAATCCACACATCGTACCACAGGTCTGTGGATTTACCATCACGTACATTCCAACACACACTCCTCCTAATCTCCTCCCATACACGACTCAGCCCCTTCCACAACCGAGAACACCCTCCGCGATTAATACTAATCGGCACACCATCTTGCCAACCATATTTACCCCGAAGCGCCCGTACCCACAGTTTATCCGGATTCGTCACAAGCTCAAACCCCACCTTCATCAAGAAAGCTTCATTTTGACGCTCAAGATCCTTCATACCCATACCACCCTCCTCCATAGGTTGTTGCATAACGTCCCAACCAACCAACGACACTCCTCGCTTCCCTTCCGAACCACCCCACACAAAGCGACGGATTAGCTTTTCCATCTCTTTGCACAAACCTTTAGGCAGCCACGTCGCTTGCATGACATACGACGGGATAGCTTGGAGAACCGATTTCGCCAACGTCACCCTCCCGGCTAGCGATAAGGACTTCGCAGCCCAACCGGACAATCGCCTACGCATATTTTCCAGGACATACGCATACGTGGACCTTGTCACTCTACTATGAAGCAAGGGTACCCCCAGGTATTTCCCCAAATCCTCCACGACCGCAAAGCCAAGCGTAGACCCAACCAACTCCCTGATATCTGCCAAGCAGTTCTTAGAGAAATAAACCTGCGTTTTCGCCACACTAACACGATGACCCGAACACAAGCAAAAATCATCCAAGACACCTCTAATAAGTTTTAACTGATCCGATGACGCTTCAGCAAAAAGAACCAAGTCATCCGCAAAGAAGAGATGTGAAATACCTGGGCCATTACGCGATAATCGAATAGGCTTCCATCTTCCTTCACCAATGCAGTCCTCAATACGATGCGCTAGCCGCTCCATACATAAAACAAAGAGGTACGGAGAGAGGGGATCCCCTTGCCGGATACCCCTAGTAGGTCTAAACGATTCCGTAACGTCTCCATTCCAAAGGACCCGGGAGGATACCGAACTCACACATTGCATGATCAAATCAATCAACCTGACCGGCAAACCAATTTCACCTAATGTTTCTTCTATAAAATGCCACTCCAGTCTATCATACGCTTTTTCTAAATCAACTTTTATAGCCATATAACCCTTCTTACCGGTTTTATGCGCCATTGAGTGAATAATTTCCTGGGCCAGAATAACATTATCAGTAATATTCCGCCCCGGAACAAAGCTGACTTGGTTCCACGAAATCCATCGAGGTAAGTACTCTTTCAGCCGATTAACAATGGTCTTAGTGACAATCTTATAAAGAATCGTACACAGGCTGATAGGCCTAAATTGGCTAATCCGCTCCGGTACATCAATTTTGGGGATGAGCACAATCAAAGTTTGATTTATCCTCTCCTCAAGCGGCGCTCCAGCAAACAAAGCTTTAACAAAATTAAAAACCGAATCACCTACCACATCCCAGTGTCGCTGATAGAAATCCACATGAACACCATCAATTCCCGGCGCTTTAAGGGGATCCATATCAAAAACCACTTTCCGCACCTCCTCTCTCGTCACATCGCCCACCAATTTCCGCATCGATGTATCATCAAAAGAATAGAATTTACCACTAGGCATACTTACTGTGCAATCTTGTATTCCCACGGAAAACAACGTGCGGAAATACTCAATGGCATGCGCCTTCAATTCCTCCATGTCATAACTCCACCGGTCATCCTCCATCATCAAAGCTCGGACCGTATTCCGTCGGCGGCGGACCATGGTACTCCGGTGGAAAAACTTGGTGTTTCGGTCACCGCCTACCAACCATTGGCTTCGCGACTTTTGGTGCCACATGCTCTCCTCTTCCGCTAACACAACAGCAAGTTCCCGCTTCAATTCCACCTCAAGATCAACTAAAAATTGAGAACAATGTCTAGCCCGTGCCTTCTCGATACCTCTAATACGTGCCAGAAGTAACGTTTTCCTCCTCCCTATGTGCCCAAACACCGTTTTGTTCCACTCCCCACTTTTCAGTTGAAAAGTCAGAATATTATCATAAATGAAACGTTCCGGATCCCAACAATCCTGAACAAGCCTTCAGAAATCAGGATGATCATTCCAAGCGGTTAAATAACGAAAAGGTCTTAGATTACCGATTGCAGCATCGGTCCCCGTGTCAAGCAAAATAGGCCGATGGTCAGACCCCAGCATCGGCAAATGGAAAACCTCAGAACCCGGATAAGCCGCATACCACGCGTCATTACAAATACATCGATCTAACCGCTGCATCAGATCTCCTCTCTCCCAAGTAAATCACGGCCCCTGAAATCCCATATCAATCAACCCAGTATCAAATAAGAAATCGCCAAACTTACCACAAACACCATCCCGTTTCTGTGATCCTCCTCTCCTCTCTGAAGTACAAGCAATCGCATTGAAGTCACCACCAAGTACCCAACCGATATTACTTCCAGGATCCAGCGCTCTTAGATAATTCCAAAGCAACGCTCTCTTACCACTGTTAGGGCTCGTATACAAATGTCATGGCTACTGTTCTCCTCTCAAGAACATCGAAAACCCATCCATGAATAAACTGTGACGACACAGCCAGCACATCAAACTGAACCGTAGGCTTCCAGAGCACCCATATACCACCTGAAAACCCATTGGCTTCAACTCTGTAGGAAAAATCAAAACCCGACAAACGAATAAATCTATCCGCCTTAACCCCACTAATGCGCGGCTCCACCACTGCAACAATATCAGGCTTTTGCACCTTCACCATTAATCTAAAATAACGCAGAAACTCGGAGTCCAACACCCCTTGAGCATTCCAAAATATAGACTTAACCATTTCAACAATAACAGAAAGGCGAAACATACCACAAAAGCTACTGAGGATCCGAAGGGGCCCCCTCAAAAGACACATTCTCGCGCCAGACAACCTTGCGACCACCCATCGGAGCCGAGCCCTTCACATCACGGACTCCCCCACTCGAGTTACCAGCTATACTGTTGAGTTCCCCAGACATATTGTTGATCCATTCCGCCAAAACTGGTTTGGATGGACCTTTCTCATCATGCTTTTTCGATTTGAGCCCCTTGACGCCACTACTCTTTGCCGCTAACGGATTTTTAGTAGTAGCTTTAGGTGCATTTTTCTTCAATCCGGTTTTCAGCGTCCTTCCATTACGCTCACTCAACACTCCCCGTTCATCCGCATCCACCACCCGAACCACCTTGTGGTTAGATGCATCAAGCGATGATGCTTCTACCACAACAACCTGCGACGGAGCCACCGCCACCTCATGGTCCATATCAACAACACCATCACACACCATGTCGCCCTCCGTCTCCCGCATCCTTCCAGCGCTCGGTCCAGCCACATCACCGGAACCACCCCTACCATTTCCCACAAAGACTTCGCTCCCCTCCTTACGACTACCCCTACCCGTCGCCAAAACACCACCACTATCCATCGGAGCCTTCCCCTTCAATTCCCGCACGGATATATCATCCCCCCGGCCTTCAATACAATCCTCATCTTTTGCGTCCGAGCCCGGAGGATCAGCCCCGTGATCACCATCTTCTACAAGAGCCGCAAAGCGCGAACCTTCAACATTCTTAGGCGTACGACTCCTTTGCACCGACAAGGGTTGTGCCGAACCCGATTTTGCCACACGCCTACGCCTATTACTAACTTGCATCCAAGGACCATACACCTCATCAACTGTCACTTCCCCTCCCGGAACCACCGAATCCTTAACTTGTTCTTTTCTATCCTTGGGACACAACTCCTTAGCATGCCCATATTTTCCACACCCATAGCAAATCAACGGCAAACCCTCATACTCAATATTCTGACGATGCCCATCAATCACCACACCGGAGATGAGAGGTTTGTCAAGATCGACCACAACCGCAAATCTCGCAAACCGTCCTCGTTTGCCTTCCAACGTATTATAATCGATTTTGACAACATTACCAACCACGCTTGCAATTTTCCGGAACATGCTTCTTGTGTAATACCTATACGGAAGGCCAGGGAGCCTTGCCCAAACCACAATACTGCGGGGATATTCCTCTGCCGTAGAAAAACTCCGCGACCAAGGTTGGACAGTTAGGTAGCATCCGTACACCACCCAAGGGCCCCCGGATAACACTTTCTCATAATCCAATGATTTTTCAAAACGCGCGAGAAAATATCCATTATCCAAATCGATCAACGAAACCTTCCCGGAAGGATTCCAGAGTGCCTGGATCCTATTTAGCAGCGCCCGGTACCCTATGTCCTTCCCTAATAACCGAACCACAAGAGAATTCGCCAGCTTTTCATCGATAGAATTATGAACCCTATCCGAAAAATCAATCTTAGGCAAGGGACCATCAAGGCTGATACGAACATCCTCCGGCGAGACTTCAACGTCTAACACATCCATCTCCAACCTCGCTTCCGTAGCACCGGCCACCATGTCTCTAAAAGACGGTTTCACCGCCTCCTCTACCACCGGTGCCGTCCCGTTCTGCCCTTGAACATCACATGTGACCTGCGCCTCCTCATGCATCGGCGTGTCACCCTCAGAAGAAACAAATCCATCCGCACCAACCCTAACACCAGAAACATCCCCGCCAGGCGTAACCTCTAAACCCCCATCGACGCCCGCCCGTCTGGTACCATCCGCGTCCACCGACTCCCCAGCCTGTTGCACTGGCGACACTAAGTTCGGTGGCCTCCCCATCGTTGACCCCGCTAGCCCAAGGCTAGGGTTACTTCCATCACTCCTAGGGTTTCCTAAGATTTCGGAGCCCATCGATCCTCTAATTTAATAAATCTTAGAATTTAGTTTTTTGAGTTGAGATGAGACTTTAATTAATTAAAAGACATTCGATAATTTTTTGTCGGCAATAGGGTTTTTGTAGTACTATATATTAATGTTTCATCTGATCAAAGTTGCTTTTGAAGTAATTGAAAAATAGGACTAATATAAGAGCTAAATTAGTTTAATTTGATTTTTTATTAATACAGAGATTAAATTGATGTATTTAATAGTAAAAAGATTATTTTAAATCATTTTTAAGATTGAAGGACTATATTAATTAATTTAATAATAGATTAAAAAAAGTTGACCTCTTGTTAAAAAAAAGTTGAACAAAACAGATATGGGAGTGCTTGTTTTGACTGAGATGCATATTTTGTGGAGCTACTTTTGTGGTGTATGGTAGTCGTTGTGGTGATATAGTAGTCGAAAGTCGAGATATTGTTGTCTTTAGTGTCGTGTGTACTTTTTGGTATTTTGTTTCGTATATGAAACCATCATAACTTAATTTTGCGAACTCTGGAATACTTTCGAAATCAAGTATGGAAACAATACAAGCTTTCGAATTTGTTGCTTTCATAAATTGATGCAAAGCCACGTCACAATATGATTAATTCATGTATGCTTCGGAAAACAATAAAAGATAAAACAAAACCCATATATACCTTGACCATGCCATATACGTTGTTTTCCTTGAAAGATTATAAACTATACGAAATATTTGTAATTATAGTGTGGAAAAGAAGTACACACGTTAAGGTATAGTATTTGATCCGCTTCACAAGTAAAGAAGATATTCACAATTTTACTTTCTAAGAAGAGACATAAAACTAAAGTAATTTACTTTTGTTATATGTAATCAAGGCTTAATCTTTGATAAATTAATGTGAGGTTACTTTCTCTTCAATACTAGCAGGCCCGTCCATTTACAAGTGGAGCGTGTGGTATCACACAGGACCTCAAAATTTGGGGCCCACACTTTGAAAAAAATCTGCTAATTCAAAAAAAATATTTTCCCTATGATTCGTACGTGTGAAGAAAACTCAATGAAGAATTCAGTCATTCTAATTTCTATACCAATTCTCTCTCCTCATCAATTCTTTGTTCCCTATATCAACCAAGAAAACTCTTGCTATATCTCCTTTATCAATTCCATGGCAAGATTCAACAACAACAAAAAAAATGATCTAATTTTCTCTCTTATTATCTCAAGAATTCAATTGTAACCAATTCTTCTTAAAAGAACCACCGATATATGATGTTAACGACAAAAAATTATTATTTATGTTCATCCTAGTTTCAATCTTCTTCAATTACTCTAGATTCAACTACTAATTAGTGGTATTGATCATTCAAAAACCGAAAAAGAAAGTCCGTACTACAACTTTTAATTAGTGTTTTGAAAGTTGAATTTCTAATTGGAAAATTTGAAGGTTTTGAGAATTTGAAGATTGTTTCTTCTCCAATTCGGTGATCTTGTTGAACGTATAACTCTTCTTCTCCTTTTATTTTTTATTGGGATATAAGTTATTCTTTTCATCTTTTAGTATCATAAATTTATCAGTATTCTCATATAAGTTACACTTTTTATTGTTTTTATTTCATATGTTTGAAAAAAATTATTTTGTAAGAAACAGTCGTAATATAATAAATTTTGATATTTTATAGTTTTGTCTTATTTTACAATATTTTAGGGGCCTCAATTTAAAAAGTAACATAGGGACTCCACAACTTTGATAAATTGATGTGAGATTACTTTCTCCACAATACTAGCAGGCCCGTCCAATTACAAGTGTGGCGTGTGACACATTACAGAGCCTCAAATTTTAATTTCTATATCAATGAAGAATTCAATGAAGAATTCAGTCATTTTAATTTTTATATCAATTCGTTCTCCTCATCAATTCTTTGTTCTCTATATCAACCAAGAATACTCTTGCTATCTCTCCTTTATTTATTCCCATGGCAAGATTCAACAACAACAACAAAACCATCTAATTTTCTCTCTTATTATCTCAAGAATTCAAATGTAACTAATTCTTCTTAAAAGGACCACCAATATATGGTATTTAACGAACAAAAAAATTACTATTTTGTAAGAAACAGTCGTAATATAATAAATTTTGATATTTTATAATTTTGTCTTATTTTACAATATTTTAGGGGCCTCAATTTAAAATGTAACATAGGGACTCCACAACTTTGATAAATTGATGTGAGATTACTTTCTCTTCAATACTAGCAGGCCCGTCCAATTACAAGTGTGGCGTGTGACACATTACAGAGCCTCAAATTTTAATTTCTATATCAATGAAGAATTCAATGAAGAATTCAGTCATTTTAATTTCTATATCAATTCGCTCTCCTCATCAATTCTTTGTTCTCTATATCAACCAAGAATACTCTTGCTATCTCTCCTTTATCAATTCCCATGACAAGATTCAACAACAACAACAACAACAACAACAACAAAACCATCTAATTTTCTCTCTTATTATCTCAAGAATTCAAATGTAACTAATTCTTCTTAAAAGGACCACCAATATATGGTATTTAACGAACAAAAAAATTATTATTTATGTTCATACTAGTTTCAATCTTCTTCAATTACTCTAGATTCAACTACTAATTAGTGGTATTGATCGTTTAAAAATCGAAAAAGAAATTTCATACTACAACTTTTAATTAGTGTTTTGAAGGTTGAATAACAAATTGAGAAATTTGAAGATTTTGAGAATTTGTAGATTGTTTATTCTCCAATTCGGTGATCTTATTGAATGTATAACGCTTCTTCTTCTTTTAATTTTTATTTGGGATATAAGTTATTCTTTTCATCTTTTAGTATTATAAATTTATCAATATTTTCATAGGGTTTTATTTTGATGCACAAGCTGTGTAAATTTTTTTTACACAATCCTTCTATAAAATTTAAAATCTAAATCACAAACCCTAGCAACCTAAACCCTAAACCCTAAGCCCTAAACTCTAAACTCTATATTCTAATCATAAACCTTAAATTATATACCCTACATACTAAACCCCTAAACCCTAACATAAAACCCTAAACCCTAAACCCTAAAATTAAAAGGCTTGTGTAAACTAAAGTTTACACAGCTTGTGCATCAAAGTACTTTCCATTTTCATATAAGTTACACTTTTTATTGTCTTTGTTTCATATGTTTGATTTTTTTATTTTGTAAGAAACAACCGTAACATGATAAATTTTAATATTTTACAATATTTTAAGGCCTCATTTTAAAAAGTAACATAGGGACTCCTCAACTTTTGGAACGGGCCTGAATACTAGACAAAAGTGTGGACTGCGATTTTTTGGGGTTTAACTACCGGAGTATCCATATTTGACTTGTTGGTTGGCTAATTCGAATCGAGTTTTATAAAGGCCCAATATGAGGGCGAGTCTCTCAATCTAATTTTTTTCATTCACAAAGTCGAGATTCGAAACTTTACTTAAGGTATCTAGTGCCTTCATCCCTAAAATCAACTGGTTGTTAGTTAGTGTTAGACTGTACTTTTTCCGGAAGCTAGATGAAATCGAAACAGATACAGTCCAATAGTTGACAAATCGACGTTACATCATTTTCCCACTTCATAAACAGTGAGTACGATGGATTTCGGTTTGGCCAAAGGGTTTGTCCGTTTAGGGGAATTCACGAGGATTATGACCCACTCATCACGTGGAGAGGCTACCTATTCTGCCTAATCACAAACCCTAGCGGACAGAGAAATAGTCATCTCCCACGCGACCCCACACCCCCTTCTCCTTTTTAGCTGCTCTTTCTTCTCCCCTCTAAATGCACACTCTCACAGCTGCTGCCCTGATCATCAAATTACCACTTCTCCATTCTCTTTCTTCATGGGGGATTCGTCAAAATCTTATATACATATGGTGATATACGCTATATATACGCGTGTGATGTTAGATTTTATAACTGTTTTGTGTAATTCAACATGTTTTTATCGTTGTTGTTAACAGGTGCAGCATCTGATAGAAACATGTTTGGTCTTCAACATGACAAAACAAGAGTGCATGGAAGCGCTTTCCAAACATGCAGACATCCAAACTGTCATCACTTCTACAGGTAATTAATTATACTACTTCATTTTCCAACTCTTTCTTCTTCAGTTTAGCGAGACGTAAAAATTGCACCAACATGATCAGGTTGTTTCCATCCGAGACAACCTTAATTCCGTCGAGTATTGAACAGACAAGATCTTCGCTAGAAAATCGAGAAAGATCTCAGATTGTTGGTCAAATATAGTTTTTGCCCCGTAATATTATTTGAAAATTGTAATTTAACGTATGATGTTAGTGGTATTACTATTATATATGCATTATTTTTTTTATGGACAGTGTGGAATGAGCTTGAAAAGGAAAACAAGGAATTCTTCGAAGCCTATGCGGTGTCTGAAAGCAAAAAAGATCAAATGTCGGAGAAGGAGACAAGTAAAATCATCCAAAAGATGGTCTCGGATTCATCTAAAGATACCGATGAATGATGTTTATTGACACTAATGCTGTAGGGAGAAAATGAATGGAGTACTAAATAATGAGTTCTTTCGGATCATCTCCGATGTGGTGGTGGGAGTGGTCCTATTGATTATTGAAGCTGATTGATTATTATCGGTCCTCTTTTTCAAATAAAATCCTAAGTCATGGTTGATTAGACAGATAGTTATATTATGGGTTATATTTTGATACGCAAGCTGTGTAAAAAATTACACAATTTTTTATATTTAAACTATAAAATTTAAAATCTAAATCGTTAGCCCTAACACACTTAACCCTAAACTCTAAACTCTAACATTAAACATTAAATTTTATACCCTACAATCTAAATCTATAAACCTTAAAAATGAAAGGCTTATGTAGATTTTAGTTTACAAAAGTTTGTATATCAAAATATTTTCTTATATTATTATTTTTTTAATAGCTTTATATTATTAATTTTAAATTAATATTATCGGTTCAAGGGACCACAAACAACTCAAAAACACCAACTACAAGAAATTTTTATTGTTGTAAGAAATTTAATTTTGACAAAATTATTTTGTCACTGTTAGTAATTTTATTGTGATAAAATAAATAATCATTATTTTAAATTAAAAAATATATACAATTGTGATAAAAACAAAAATCGTTGTAATATTTTTTCACAATTTGTAAACTTGTATAACATATGGTGATAAAAAATATTTTTTATTATTTTTGTCACAAATGTTTCCCTCTAATTTTTGGCGCAAAAAAGTAATATAGTGACAAATTTTGTAACTATATGTTCTAATAATTAATTGAGAAAAAAATTGTCACAACAAATAATAAGGGTCTTAGAATAAAAACAAATAATTAGATTCAAATTTTTTGTGACAAATTATGTTTGTAGTTATTTATTTTAATTATAGTGATAAAATGTATAGTCACAAATGTTTCCCTCCATTTTTTGGCGCAAAAAAAAAAAATCATATGGTGACAAGTTTTGTACCTATAAGTTAAAAATATTATTACAAAAATTTGTAACAACAGATAATGAAATTCAAGTCTTTTTGTGACAAATTATGTTTGTAGTTATACATTTTAATTATAGTGACGAAATAAATTGTCACATATGTTTCACCTTATTTTTTAGTGCAAAAAAATTATATAATGATAAGTTTTATAACTATAAGTAATAGTTATTGTTACATAAAAAATGTCACAACAAATAATAAGATTTATGTTTTTTGTGATGAATTATATTTGTAGTTATATATAATTTAATTATAGTGATAAAAAAGGATGACTTAAAAAAATTGAAATTTATCAACAAAGGTTAAGTGCAATGGCATGACACATTATTATCCCAAGGTGACCATCTGAATTCGAACCTTTAAGAAGACATTGTTGATTGAAAGAGTTACGAATCTTTATTTTCAAAAAACCCTTCATGCCGTCAATCTGCAAATCTATTTTCCTACCGTCCTAACTCGTGAAAGCCTTCTTTCTATTCTATTTCAAGCTGTCATGTCTATACAAGATCAACACTCAAGGTTATTTTATAAATTTATGCTTCTTTCTATTGTCTTATTAATAAATCTTTATTCATTTATTTTTAAAAGTGAATCAGAATGTTACAAAACCATTCTTCTGCTCTCTATTATTTTATTATAATTTGTTTATATATCGATTCCATGCATATAATTTCATGAATCTCTCTACTCATGTATTTATGCCATCAATTCGTTTATTTAATTTTTGGTTTTATAAAAACAAACACTTGTATGAAAATTTTGAAAGCAAAGAGTTATACGACCAGTTATGAATATGTTTTTGAGTTAAAAATCTTTTTTAAAGGTTGTTCTTTGTCCCTCAGCTGTTCAACTTTAATTCTGAAAAAAGACCCCTTTGCATGCTTTTTCGCTTGATTCTTACACTTAATCACCCCTCTTTTGATTGATTGCGTTTATTTATTGTCATGTGATATTTACTGAGTTGTAATTCTTTATTAATATTTTTTCTTTCATTTGTCTACATGTGATGGTTGTAAATGTACGAAGGGAAAAGAGACCACTTGCGGCAGAAGAATACACCACGTGATACACGCGAATGA
This sequence comes from Hibiscus tridactylites, assembly GCA_958450335.1. Taxonomy (NCBI): domain Eukaryota; kingdom Viridiplantae; phylum Streptophyta; class Magnoliopsida; order Malvales; family Malvaceae; genus Hibiscus; species Hibiscus tridactylites. Next base: position 69,918,615 of record OY288286.1, read on the forward strand.
AAGCTTGAAGGAGGGTGTGAGAATCTCAAAGATTGACAGTGCTAGTGCACTGGAGTTTAGGGTTCCAACCACGTTAGTTTTAGTTATGGGCTCTGCGGGTTAGGTTATGTTTTTGGCTTTAAGGGTGTGTTTGGTTCGCGGAAAAGATGATTATCAGGGGTAATAATCTTTTCCAGACTTACATTCCCATGTTTGGTTTAAGAGGATTCCCACTATGAGGTATTATTTTTTTCCCAAGAGTGACTCTTTTCCCCTTAAATGGTGGGAATGTTATTCCCCTCATTTTCTTAGGTATTACACAATTCCTTCCCCTTTGGACAATATTACCCTTGTGATTATGAATTATGTTCATGTTGATCCTTTATTGTAATTTTAATTAGGTAACTAATTATTTATGGTGTAAATTTATTAAATATTTATATTTAATATTAGTTTAATATATAAATGGTGTTGTATATATTTAGATAATGTTGTAATATTTAATAGTACATTTTATTAATATTGTATTTACGATGTTTTTAGGGTTACAGGATGAGATTGTATGTTGCTTGAGACTGAATGCGTTAAGACTTGATGTTATTAATTTTATTATTTGATTTATAAGATATCTTTTATCTTAAAAAAATCAGTAAGTTAATTTATTTTTATTATTTTTACCACTTTTAGATTTGTTTTATTATTTACTTTAACTTGTTTGATAAATGGTCTAAAGTAATAAAAAATTAAAAATCTAAGCATATTAAACGTGTAATATTTTGATGTTAAAAAAATTAAAAAGGAATAAATGTATATAAATATAAAACATTTTTAAACATAATTTAATAATATTATAAATATATTTTTTTTGCAAAATTTAGGTAATGTAACGAAAATAGTTCTATAAATTTTTATGTAAATATTTTTAATTTAATAATTAAAAATTAAACTTATTAACAAGAAAATATATTATAAGGACAAGTTAGTAAATTTTGCTTCCAATTAATCTTATATTCCTCCAACCAAATACTACAATTCTATATTCTTACCAAATAAACCAAACAAGGTAATGTAACATTCCCAGTAATGTGTCAGGTAATGTTACATTTCAGTAATTCTATTCTCAGAGGTAATCTTACATTCTGTGAACCAAACGCCCCCTAAGTGTAATGATTATGTTGAGAAAATAAACTATGCTGTAATTTTTGTTTTTGTCAGAAAAATAATTTTTTCGACCTTAAAAATATAAGCTAATTGTGACAAATTGTAATTTTTGTGATAAAATAAATATTTTCTTTTAACAAATATTTTGTCCTTACAAGTAATAATTAGTGACGAAATAAAAGTAGTGAGAGAATAAATTTTATTGTAATATGTACTTTTTGTCACAAAAATATTTTTTATTTGATGTTAAAATTTAAGTTAATTGTGACAAAATTTAATTTTTGTGATGAAATAGATATTTTATTCTAACAAATATTTTGTATTTGTAAGTTACATTTACTAACGAAATAAAAATAAAGACAAATTAATTTTTTTGCAATATGTACTTTTGTCACAAAATTATTTATATTTGATGTTAAAATACAAGTTAATTGTGACAAAACATATTATTCTTGATAAAATAGTTAATTTATTGTGACAATTCGTGATAAGTTAATTATGGTAAAGAAATTCTATTCTTATAATAAATAGTATAAAATCTTAACAAACATAATTTCGTCACAATATACTTTATATGACGGGGTTGTTCTAACAAACATAGTAACAAATAAAATTTGTCAAAATAAATATAACGTGTCAAATTTAGTACATATAGTGATAAATAATTTTATTGTAATATTATAAATTTCTGAGTTCTCTAAATTTTTTTACTGAAAAGTGTTTTTAAGGAGTGTTGTTAAAATATATAATTTAAAAAAATCGTGAAAATATTATGAAAGTATAATTTTCTGATTAAAAATGTTTAGTATTGGTATTAAAAAGTGTACTAAAAAATTTAAATTGTCATTTTAGATTTGATTTTAGAAAGTAAAAACAAGTTCAATTAAAAAGTGTTTCGGGATGGTTTAGTTTAAGAAAAAAATTATGTGTTGTTTGTGAAAATTTTACTTTACACAAGTAATTTTATTTTAAGATTTATGAGTTTAGTATATGATAGGCTTGATGCACTCCAACTGATTGTGTCAAGAGGGTTTAATTTGCTTCCCGAATGAATTGGTTAAAATCGAAAAATAGTTGACAATATCGCATAATGATTTTAGAGTGGTTCGACTACGCAGCCGAGTCTATATCCACTACCTTAGCACACCACTATGGATTTCTCAATTTACTACTATGAATTCTTCCTTTTTACACGCCAAAAGAGTAACCTTTACAACTCTATATTTTCAATGGCTAAGATAGAACCATTCTAGTTTTTCATTAGCCTAAACTAGAACATCTCCCTTTTACAAGGTAAATTTGTATAAACAATAAAACCTCACAAGGTGGGTGTTTACAAGAATGAAGCTCACAAGAGTGTAAATAATAAAACAATGAAAAACACTCTCTATACAATATATACAAGAGATGAAGAATAAAAGACTTAAATGTTATTTCTTTTGATTATGAAGCTTGGATATGTTCTCTAACCATCTTCAAGCGTCCTTGGCTTACTTTTATATCGTGGAATGAATTTCTAGCCGTATATGGCCGTTGGAGATGATTTAAAGCGGTTGAGAAGACATAAAATTAAACATTTAATGTTCTCATGCATATAAGTTTCGAAACTACTCAAAGAATTTCGAAACTCTTTGAGTCGGATTTGAGCTTGAAGCCCAAATTTTCGAAACTTACTCAATAGTTTCGAAACTTGAAAATTGTCTGGAATCAAAAGTTTGGAAACTTCTGCAGAAGTATGAAAACATTCGTACAGGAGTTTGAAAACTCTTTAAGTGTTTCGAAACTTCTGATAAAGTTTGAAAATATTGTTCCAGAATTTTCAAGAATTAAGTTGTTTTGACTTTATGAAAATATTTTAAGTTGAGGAATGAACCAAAACACTAAGAAAATATTTTTGAACATATTTTTTTAAGTTTGTTGGACTTTGAAATATTTTTGCAATTTTTGCAAATTAGTTTAAGTCCAAAAATATTTTTTATTTTATGTTATATCAAAATCAATATCTCAACAATATCTCATTTTTGATATAACAAAACCACTTGAAAATTTGTTTTTGAATTTTCTCCCCTTAGAAAAAAATTGTTGAGTTGTGTGAGGCTCGATTCGATCAACCAATTTAGCTCACCAAGTGGTGGAGAGGTGGATTTTTGGGTGGAAGGGTTAAGGAAGCTAGAATATGAAAAGACACAATGATTTATAGTGGTTCAACCTTCTAACCAAGGTCTACATTCACTACCTTAGCTCCCCACTAAGGATTTCACAATCAATCCACTATTGATTCGTCCCCTTTTCTAGGATTAGGAGGAAACCCTTACAACCGATCAAGCTTCTACCCAAAGCCTTGATCAAAACCCTCTTTCACAAAGAGATAATGAAAGCAAACTTAAACCCTCTAATAGGTGTTTGTTTGCACAATGAAGCACTCACCCAAAACCTAAAACACTTGAGCAAATTTGACAATTTTGGCTCACTAGTGTTTGTCTATACAAGAAATGACAAATTAAGCACTAAGACAATTTCTTGATCATTTGAAGTTTGACAATATGAGCATTAGCCTTCTCTTGATGCTTGAAGGTCCCTTTTATACTCCCAATTGAGTTTGTAGCCGTTACTAGCCGTTGGGGATGAAATGGAGCCGTTGAGGACTTTATTTCCCTTCATAAATGCTGTTCTGCAGCTACCAGTATCGATACACGTGAAACGGTATTGATACGGCCTTCATAGGAACTAGTCGTTGGGTTCTTGCCAGCATAGGCGTATCGATACGCTTGAGGGCGTATCGGTACGGGTCCATATTTGAATAGCCGTTGGGAAATAGCCGTTGGGGAGGTTGAACAGGGATCGGTACGCTTACCTGGCGTATCGAAACGATCCCGGTCCGTATCGATACACTAAACCCTCGTATCGATACGAGTTTTGACAGTGGCCAAACTGGGGCAAAATGGTATCGGTACGGGTACAACCGTATCGATACTGGTAACGTGAAAACACAAGTTTGGCTATTAAAAACATGAAAAATCTTTGCCAAAAACCTTTCAAAATACCTCAAACATAAATCCAAGTTGTTTGGACTTAAAAACAAGTTTTAAATTCTTTTTAAATTAGTCCAAAACGTTTTTCAATTATTATATCAAAACATTAGTTCTACAAAAAAAAAATTAAAAAGAAAATATTTTTAGAAAATATTTAAAGCTCCCATTTTTTTTAAAATTTATTTTTTCAAATATATCTCTCGCCTTATTGTTATATCAAAAATAATTTCAAAATTAAGTTTGAAATCACATTTTAAGTTCAAAACACCAATTGTTGAAAGGTTGACATCAATCGTTGAAAATTTAGTATCAATTGATAGAAAATATCAATTGTTGGTGTAAAATAACAATGGAGAATAAGACAAATCTTTTTAAAATCAAATGCTCAACAATATAAGGTATAGATTATGAGTTTAATTTTTAGGGTATTAAATTTAAGACTTAATGTTATAATCTAGGGTTTAGAGTTTAGAAGTTTAGGATTTTTCATGTTTTAAGTTTTAAAGTTTAAATAGACATGTCTGTGGGAAAAATTCCATTATTTGTGCATCAAATATCACCCATTACCGGCTCTTGTTCTGACTCGTTGGCTTCAATATGCTTAGTTCAGAGTGCTCAACCAACATGTCTTTGGTTCGAGGGTTAGTGAGAGAAGAAAAGAACAAAAAGAAAGAACCATAACAAAAATATTACCCATTAGTTTAAGGGTAGTTATTCCATGCACAAACGCTTGTGGAAACTTTATTTACACAAGCGCTTGTGGTGCCTTAATTTTATGGTTTAGGGTTTATAGTTTAAGGGGTTAAGTGTTTTGTGCATCAAATATTACCCATTACTTACTCTTGCTGGTTGAGCCAACAAGTGCCTTAATTTTAGTGTTTATAGTTTAAGTGTAGTAGTTTAAAATTTAGGGGCTATTGATAGAATTTCATATTTAAGGTTAAAAATTAGAGTTTATAGGTTAAAACCTAAATCCCTAACCATATTGTAAAATCAATGTTTGATTTTGATATAACAAATAATCTCTCATATTTAAGTACTCAAAAGACTCACATTTGACAAGTAAATTTTAGACTTAAAATATTTTGAAGTCAAAACTTAAACCCCATAAAATTTTCTAAGTGTTTCAAAGTCAAAATACTCAAAATCTCTCATGCATTTCGAAACACCCCCAATGTGTTTCAATACGGTTTGATTTTAGGAGCTTACTGAAAAAACCCCATTTCGATACGTCGTTCCTTGTTTCGAGACTATAGTTTCGAAACGGGCAAGCCCGTTTCGATACAACCTTTATCTGAGATTTTATTTTCTAAGTGTCGTTTCGAAATAGCTCATAACCATTTTGATACAAGGGTTAAGTATTTTTTAAATTTGAGCATTAAATGAACTAGTTGTTACTTGTCAGAATGAAATTTTTGAAAATTGGTTAATTGTTTCGATACACCCCTTTATTGTTTTGAAAAGACATTTTACAGTTTCAAATCGTTTTGATACGGCCTATAGCCGTTTCGATACGGTCACCTTTTTACACATAACGACTCTTTATTTTTTTAAGCTATTTTAATACAGGGTCACGTGTTCTGATACAGGTAGTTCACTACAAAAAAATGACATATATCGACGACGGTTTATACCGACGTACACAATTCGTCGGTATATACCCTATATACCGACGGAAAATAAACGTGTCGCTAAAAAGTACGATTTTTACCGACGGATACAACATCTGTCAGTGTAGACGATATATTTACCGACGGATTACAGAAAAACATCGGTATAGAGTAACTGTATACCGACGGATTAAAGTTCCCGTCGGTAGAGTTGAACCATATACCATTGGTTTGTTATGTCTGTCGGTATATATTTAAGTTTTATCGACGGATTTATTTGTTCGTCGGTATAGGGTATATTTTAAATTAACTTTTAAAATAATATAAAAATTAAAAAAAATGCTCTTCTCTCTATTAGGCTCGTTACCCCTGCAAAATTGAAATCCCTAAATTCCCCGCTGTACGCCTGCACCTGCCGTGCTCTTCTCCCTCGCGCTCGTGACGCAAGATTTTGTCGAATTTCCAGATCTCTGTTTAGGTACGTGCTCTTCTCTGTTCGTGCTCTTCAAAATTGTTTTCATTTGTTCAGCAATTTGAAAATACCCACTGACGCACCCTCCTGGCGCACAAACCAAACTCAAAATACCCACTGACTTTAAAATTTTCATTCTTTTCCCAACTTGGGTTTTTTTATTATTATAATTAATCGTAGTTTCTTATGAATTTTCAACAAAGGTTTTTGTTTCTTTTCCCAACTCAAGATGCTGCCATTATTGAATTCAAATTCTACTGAATATTGCACTTTTGCTGTGAATGATCAATTTGGAACTATTGATAGCCACCACCTGGAGTATTGGAGGATTGCAACTCTTTTTTTGTTAATTGGTTAGAAAGTGATTTATTACATAGGACACAGAAGCTATTAATGCCAGTGAGAAATTAGTTTAAAAGTTCTAACTTCTTTTCTTGTTTGAAATGAATGTTCTGAATCCTTTCGTTCTTCTGTATCTCCTGCAAAAGGATTGTCAATTGTCGGTTAAGCAAGTCAATCCGAGGCAGTATGTAGCGCAAATACCTCAGGTTTGTGCCATCTTTCTATCACACAATTTGCATTGTACTTGGCAATCGGCATCTATATCTCTATCTCATTTATGTATGGTCGATTTTCAATGCTTAATATGGTAAATATTCAATGCTTAATCTGGATTCTGGTCTTCTCCCAATTTTCCAATGTAGAAGTCTGGTTTCAGCGGCCCAAAGACATTGTCCGCAAGTTGCTATTTGGAGATTTAGATCTTGTTATCGTGGGGCTCGATACTGTCAGTGAATATGGACAAGTAAGTTTTGAAGTATATGATACTGTTTGACTGGGGCCATCCTTTGTAGTGTTTTTCAATTGTGAAAATGTCACTAGTAATTCGATTATCCAACTCAGTGCAGTGATTATGTAATATGTAGAATTCCTGCCTTGCAATGCCATATTTAAAGTTAGAACCATCTCTTATATGTTATCGTTTGAGTTATCCAGTGTTGAGTTTGGAGAAAAAATAATCTTGCCAAACACATCCACATTGACCTCAATTTAATTGGAGAAAAAATAAATTAGATCATGTTATAGGAGCTCAGCTTTTCAAGCTATCAATTCTTTTTTTTTGCTTGCTTGCTGTTATGTTATTGCCTGTCTAATTCTCTATCATACACATCGTTATATACGGAAGAAGCTAACATCTAAATCCCCATGCCACTTCTAATGGCATTACATTTCAGTACTTTTGGTGCTATGTCCCTTTGTCTTGCATATTGTGGCCCTCATGGATATTGAGAGCAACTAAGATTTCTGCTGGAGTAGTGAATGATTTTAGATAACCTGGCAATGTTACCTTTATAAATTATGTGCACAGAATAATATTTTCCAAGATGTAAACTTTCTCTTCAGTGATCATATATCTTAGCATTTTTTCTTTTTAATTCCAGTAGGAGTAATCTGTAGTTATACTTTAGTCATACTTAAAAGAATCATCCAAGTCGAATAGATCCTTTCTGGGATGCCATACTTTCAAATTACACAGGTTTGTTCATTCATGCTTTTCGCGCAAGATTTTGTAGCTTTCCTTGTCCTTTCTCTCCCACTTCTATTTTGATGTGGTTTTAAATTGCAATTTTAGGTTACCAGTTCCGAGGCCCGGGCAAGTTCTTGGTCTGGTTGGAACTAATGGCATTGGGAAACCAACAGCCCTTAAAGTTCTGGCAGGGAAACTGAAACCAAACTTGGGTCGTTTCAATGTAATTCTTTGTGGCCTTGGTTCTTTGATTGATCTTTATGTATGTTAATTCTTGACAACATATTTGGGCAATCTATTTGCAGAACCCTCCTGATTGGCAGGAAATCTTGACCTATTTTCGAGGATCTGAGTTACAGAATTATTTTACTCGCATCTTGGAAGATAACCTCAAGGTGATTCTTTACATAAGATTTTGATTATGCATCTTCAAGTCCTATATATACACATATATGTGCACACACATATTTCTGTGGATGTTATGAGAGTTTAATGAATAGTAGATCTACATGTTGTCAAGGCATTCTCTATTCATCTTGCTAGTTTGTTCCAGAGTTTTCCTGAGGCCGAAACTTAAAAAGTTAATTTCTAAGATTCAATGAGTTGGGCAAAATCAACTTTTGACCCTCCTTGATTTTAATATCTGTTCCATGAAATAAATAATGCGTGATAATCAATGCAAGTCTCAAAAATAGTTTAATTGGGGCCATTTTGTTTCTTCTACTTTTACCATACTCCCAGCATTTTACAAGTCTCTATCTTGTTCCATTGAGCATCCCTGGGGTAAAACTTAAGCAATTTGAACCAATTTGGTGCTATTAAGATAGTATAGTTGAATGATCACCTGGAAATGGATCGTTCCTTATATTTGTAAAATAAAGTTACAGATACCAAACAATGAAACTTGGAAAATAGAATTCAATGATTAATGTTATTCTATTTTGACACTATTGTGTTTGATGAATGTAGCAACTTTGAGAATTGTCCTGCAATTCTATTTTGACACTATTGTGTTTGATGAATGTAGCAATTTGGTGATTCTTTACATTTGACGCTGCTGATGAACAAAAGGTCCTTTGGACTCTAACTTTACCACTCTTCTTTTCACTGCATTTAACTTTTTTGTTTGGCATAGCACTAGAATGGCTTTTGGGGACCCCACATGCTGTGTGTTTGTTATGCCTACTGTCTTAGGGTCGATGGAACTTTGAATTCTTTTCACATGCTGTGTGTTGCTGTCCAGAATGATTTTGGTACCATGAATTCTTTTCTTCAGAAGCTTTGATTTCTTCCTTTCCTAATGTATTTTTTCCCTCTCCTCTTCACACTATGGAAAATTTACAAACATGGATTCTGGAATACAGCCCTTTGATAAACTATGAATGGCACAAGATGTATAATTTTTTTGCAAAGCTTAAAGAAATGAATATTTAAAGGAGTGATGATACTGAATAGAATGGACTAGAGCTTACAAAAAATGAGTTGATCACATGACTGCCATAGCTCATTACATAACTGAAGTTGTAGTTTTTGGATATAATTGCACTACAATTTGTACTACAGTCTGTACTATGTATGCTCATTACTTAATTGCACTACAGGTGTGCTTTTGTTCAAATTTCGATTAGAGAAAGATAAAATCAGCATCCTAACCGATTTTCCTTCTACCCATCTATCGACAACAACGTCCAAATTTACATGTGCCTGATATGAATGCTTTACTTCAGATAATTGATACACAGGTATACAAAATACTTAACTTTCTTATTACACCATTCATTTTTTCTTACTTAAAGTCGCTATTTTTTTAATAGGCAGCTCCTGATGCTGGTAGTGCTACAGCAACAGTTAACAGTCGATCCATGCCTTCAGAAAATCAGCATAATACAGATGATCTAAGCACACAGTAGAGGAGCCTCTTTGAAGTATTTTTAGCTTTTATTATAAATGGTATTAAGACAAACAAATATTTTGTTGCACTTTCCTTCTGCTTATAATACACTCGTAGATGTTTTATTCAATATTAAAATACAAACTTTTTAATATTTAAAATACTAGTATTAGTAATTTTTATAATTATTTAAACATTCAATTAGATACTTTTTCATTGAAAATCGATACAATTCTTGTTATATTGTTACTAGTAAATTTAATATTTAAAATAAAAAATAAAATAGTAATAATTAATATTTAAATTAAATAAAAAATACAATAAAACCTATAACGAAGAACCGTCGGTAAAACTAACACCTATAGCGACGGACAAACCGTCGGTACAAGTAGAACCTATACTGATAGAAGGACTGTCGGTAAAATTGGAACCTATAGCGACGGACAGGTCGTCGGTATAAAGTAACCTCTATAGCGACGGACGTCCGTCGGTAAATACCCGTTGTTATATATTAATTAGATATAGCGACGGGTTTTTTCCGTCGGAATATATGTACTGAAATGTCGGGGTAGTCCGTATGTATACCTACGGTTTCGACCGTCGATATAGGGTTTAACATCTATGCCGACGGTTATAGCCGTCGCTATAGATCTATACCGACAAGCGTATTAGCTACGGTTACTTTTCCGTCGGAATATGTCTTTTGTCCGTCGGTAAAAGGGTTTAGGACATATACCGACGGTTTTTTTGTGTTTTACCGACGGTTTTGCGTCCGTCGGTAAATGTCAGTTTTTTTGTAGTGGTTGTAGAACTGCATTTATAGAGTGAATAGAGGGCCCCAACGACTCTATTGATGATCTCAACCACCCAAATAGATAGAAATCAATGAGAAGATATAAAAGCAAGCCTCAAAAGCACCAGCAACAACTATTGAACCAAGAAGCAACATCCAAGCAATCAAATCCAAACCATTAAGCATAAGTGTCAAATTCTTGTACCCAACTCATTGGGAGTTCTTTATTGTAAATCTTTTTAGAGTTTGGGGAGTGCTTATTTGTAATTAGGTAAACAATTAGCCTTTGAGAGGTATTTTTAAAGTTTGCCTATCTTTCTCTTGTAAAGAGTGTTCTTGGGTCAATCCTTGGCTAGAAAGATTGATCGGGTTGTAAGATTTCCTCCTAAGCTGAGAAAAGAGAACAAATTTAAATTAGTGAATTGTTGAAATCCTCAGTAGGGTGTTGAGGTAGTGGATGTAGAATTTGTTCGAAGCTTGAACCACTCTAAATCGCGTTGTCTTCATTCTTAAATTTCGTACTTGCACCCTTTTATTTTTATTCTACCAATTCACTCTTTCTTGGTGTTTATCCATTGTTTGATCAACTCAATAATTGGTATCAGAGCTACACTCATTGGAAGGACTAACATCCTCTTGAGTAGATCTTGAAAGAGTTTGATCAATCACACTTCAATTAACATCGTGCTATGACATCCACCTCCGGCCAAAATCTCTACGAGACACTATCTATCAGCAAACCACCATTTTTCAATAGGGATAACCATCCCTATTGGAAGAACCGGATGCGGCTCTTCATCAAATCAAACGACTACATAGTTTGGGACGTAGTAGAAGACGATCCTTCTTTTCTGATGAAGAGAGACAGTGAAGGAAGGCCTCTTCCGAAGATCAAAGCGGAAATGACCGATGAAGATAGAAGACGTTTGCAAGTCAACGACAAAGCCTTGCACATGATATTTTATGCTCTCGGTCTCAACATATACTCAATGGTGTCTTCAATCGAAAGTGCCAAAGAAGTGTGGGACATCCTAGAGACTACATATGAAGGAACAAGTGATGTCAAAGAGACGAAGATCGGGTTGCTCAATTTGAGTTATGAAAACTTCAAAATGGAAGCCGACGAAAGTGTCTCCAAGATATTTGATCGGTTCTCGGTCATCGTCAACGGACTAAAAGGCTTCGGTGAAGTTATTCCCCAAGAAAAGCTAGTCTGAAAGCTACTCTACTCTCTTCCGGTGTCTTCGGATGGCAAGAGGACGACCATCATCGAAGCTCGAGATTTGAAGACTCTCAAGCTAGACGCCATTGTTGGATCTATACTCACCCATGATTGTGTGCTTGTCGAGTTACATGTGGATCTTAGTTTTCTAGCTGATTGATTTGTGTCGATTCTTGTTAGTTGGTTTTTTAGTTTAGTTTCTGTAAGTTGTCATGTGTACTCTTTTTTCTTCCGATTAAGTTTAGAGAGATTTTTTAACGAGACACATAATACACTTTTCTTCCTTTCATCAAAAAAATGAAGAAAAGGAAAACTAACTACTACATTAAGAATTAATAAATAATGAAATTTTAAGAAAATTATGGATTGTATTATCTGATTTTTTATTCTGAAATAATAATTAAAAAATTAGACTGTTCAGTAAGAAAATAATGAATTTTGCATCATATTATGGTAATGTTTAGACTCGTATAATAAATTGGTTCTTCTGAGCAAAAACAAATTGGTTCTGTTGAATTTAAGGATGATTAAATAAGTATTTGATTAAAAAAACTATGGTCAAATGATTAAATTTTCCTTTGTAATAAACTACAATCAGCATTGTTGTCCTTAATTTTTTTCCATGTAATTTTTCTCACGAAGTCTTTCAATTGCAGTATTTCCCCCCTTTGATCGACGATGACAGTTAAAGTGCTGATGTGGCAGTTAACAATGTTGACGTGGAGGTCAATTATGCTGACATGGCGGTCCACGATGCTGATGTAGCAGTACACATGTAATGATGACGTGGCAAAGGGCTCAACTGCTTTTTTTAACCGACTTCGAGAGTATAATTGATATTTTTGCCGAGTTCAGGGGCATAATTGGTTTTAATTAAAAGTTCGATAACTTATTTAATCTTTAAGTTAAAAATAAGAAATTATTAAAATTTTAAAAATATTTAAATAATATATAAATATTTATAAAATATAAAAACTAAAAACTATTGAAAAAGTCTCTGACTATTTCTGGTTATGTTAAGCCAACTGATATTACTTAAACATATTTTGAATGAAATCATCCTTCTAGTAGAGTTGTAATAAAACTTATTAAAAAATAATGAGCATCAGATTGATATAGAAAAACAAAAGAAATTTTAATGAAATTGTTTATTTTTTTATATTTTATAAATACTTTTAAATTTTTAAATTTTATAATTTTATAATTTCTAATGCATTTTAATTTTTATATTAGTTTTTTATTTTTAATGGTTTTTAATATCTTATTTATTTTTATTAAGTTTATGGATTTTTTTATATTTTTTTGAAGAATATTATGATTTTTTGCGAGAGTTCTCACTTTGCTTATTTTTAAAATTACCATGGACCCAGAGAATATTTACACCAATTTGTTAATCATTTTCATATATTTTGTTTTACAAAGTTCAACTCGAAAAACCAAATTATTTATCTAATTTTATTCAAAACCTAAATAAACCGGTTAAATTAATTTGAATTTTAAACAAATTATTTGTCCATTTTTAGTATTTTAAACTTTTATAAATTTCTTAAATTCTCATTTTTAGCTTAAATATTAAATAAGTTATCAAACTTTTAAAAATCAATTATGCCCCTAAACTAAGTAAAAAAATCAATTATACCCTCGAAGTCAGTTAAAAAAAAACAATTTAGCCCCTCCGTTACATCATCATTACATGTATACTGCCACGTCAACATCGTAGACTGCCATGTCACCATCGTTAACTGCCACATCGGCACTTTAACGTTCAACGTTGGTCAAAGGGTAAAAATATTGCAATTGAATGACTTCGAGGGCAAAATTGCATGAAAAAAATTAGAGGCAACATTGCTAATTTGAATTTACTATAGGGGCAAATTAGACCATTTAACCAAAAATTAATTGGACTTCTGTTTAAATTTTTAGATCAAATAACACCTTAAAATTAAAACATTATTTCAATTAGACTTTTATTTAAAAAGTCTATAATCAAAGTTTAAAGAATTATTTGATAATAATTTTTTTAAATAAAGACTTAAACAACGTTCCATACAAAGACTTAAATATCCTCTACTTTGATAAAAAAAAAATTATTATATAAGCCTAATCTGTAGGTTCTAATATTTTCCACGTTGACAAATAGCTCGGTAAATCACCGAACACTACATAAGAGAATGGTGAATGTGGCCATGAAACAATTAAAGCGGCCATGAAAGCAACATTAAAGGCCAATTTAATAAAAAAATATTTTAGAAATAAAACTGTTTCTTTTCAAAATTAAAAAGTATAACTGTTAAAAAAAATAAAACAGATTATTTACCGTAACTCAAAGCTAGTAGTTGCTTAATGATAATTTTGAAGTGAAAATGTTTGATATTTAGATGTTTATAAGTTAATTTTTTGTTGCTCAAGAGGACAATTTAATAATATTTTTTATATTAAAGTATTTTAAAAAAATACTTATATCTCTTACTGATTATAAATTAAGAGTCTTATTTTAATAAATTGCACAAGACTCCAAAATCTTTGAACCGCCCCTGAATAAAATACTTTAAAAAAACTGAAATGTATTTTTTATTTACAATAAAATTTTAAGTCTTCACTTGTTATGCAAGTAGTTAGTGTGAGAGTGTACAATTAGCACTTTTTATAATTATTTTTAAACTTTAATAAAAATCAAATTACGCTGCTACCCACACACATAGAGGGTATATAAAACTCACTGTTCTACTAAACTTTTTGTTTAGTCGTATTTTATTTTATTTAAAATCGTGCATTCAGTCAACTAACATTTTAACCCTAAAAATATATATTTTATAATAAAAGGATGTAATTCCGATAAATGATTAAAAACAACAAATTATGAGTAAAAATGCTTGTAATCTAATCTCAATTAATCTTCTGGTTTTCAAATTTAAATACCTGGTCCTGGTGGAAAGTGGAAACTGGAAAGGTAGTTGAGCTTGCAGGTGGCCACGTACGTTCCCGTATCTAATTGCCCTCAGCCCCTCACCTCCTATTCTCCAACCTACCCTTCGCTTTCCATTAATTACGCACCTACCCCCTCATACCTATAGGCTATATAAAACTCACCCTTTCCCTCCCAATTCCCACCCCTCAAAAGTCAAAACAAAACCTCTAATCAATCGCCGCGAAATGTCTACGCCACCGTCCGTCACCGAAGTCCAGGTGGAGAACGTTACTTTCCCTTCAACGGTGAAGCCTCCGGGTTCTACCAACACCTTCTTCCTCGGTGGCGCAGGTAAGTGCTCCCCGCATTCTGTCTGGTATCTGTTCCATCTCCCTTTTGTTCTTCTGTTAATGTGTCAGTGCTAATATGCGCCAGGGGAGAGAGGATTGGATGTAGGAGGAAAGTTCATAAAGTTCACCGCGATCGGAGTGTACTTGGAAGATAACGCCGTGAATTGCCTTGCCGCTAAGTGGAAGGGTAAGAATGCCGAGGAGTTAGCGGAATCCGTCGAGTTTTTTAGAGACATCGTTACAGGTAATTTCCAAAACTTTCTCGTATCCTGTTTATTTATTTGTTTGTTTGTATCTGTCGAAGAAAAAAAAACTAATACTTTTGATTAAGAAAGCAGTGATACGAAATTTAGAACAATTATTTTCCTGAAAATATGAGGGAAAGCACGCACCTACCTACCATGGTTGTGTAAAAATATTTGATTCGATCTGATTTTTTTTTTGATATTTTAGATATAGATCACGTTATTTTAAGTTTCAGTTTTTTTCGAAAATCTAAAATTATATGAATATGAATATTGTTATATTTAGCAACAACTTGATGTTTATTATATTTAAATATTCAAAATTTTTATAGTTGCAAATCTTATCATATTTGGCAAATTGTTGTTTATTATATTCGAAAATTTAAAACTTTCATAGGTACGGCCACCAAATCCGATTAAACCAAATTATATATTTGGATAATTGAATATCTGATATCCGAAAATTATCGGACCATATATAAATTACTATTTTATAGATCTGAAATTTTGGATAACTGATTTTTTGAAATTGATCGGATTTAATATCCGACAATGCACACCCCTAATTGGGAGGACGTATTTGAGTTTGTAAGTAAAATCCGTCCTCTCTTGCCCTATTGATGTATGTCCCTATCTGGATCCTAATGTTTTTGGTATGCATATGTAGGTGAGTTTGAGAAGTTCATACGGGTAACAATGATTTTGCCATTAACGGGTGAACAATACTCTGAGAAAGTAGCGGAGAATTGCGTTGGCATCTGGAAATCTCTTGGAATCTACACTGATGCAGAAGCAAAGGCCATTCAAAAATTCCTTGACACCTTCAAGGATGAAAACCTCCCACCTGGCTCCTCCATTCTTTTCACATTATCACCCACTGGTTCCTTAACAGTAAGTCCCAAAATTAAACATTCTTTGCTTTTTTTCTTCATTAGAAAACATACTAAGTTGTAAAAAAAAAAAACAGATTGGATTTTCCAAAGATATGTCAGTGCCAGAAGCTGGGAAAGCAGTGATAGAGAACAAAGTGCTTGGAAATTCAGTGCTGGAGTCCATCATTGGTAAGGACGGAGTTTCTCCTGCAGCGAAGCAAAGCTTGGCAGCCAGATTATCACCATTGTTCAACCAGTCTTAACTAGAATTTCCTTGTCTCTTTCAGACTGTTTTAAACATCTTGTGTGGGCTTTTTTTATAGCAATGAAGCAAATAAAATTTAACTTGTATTCTAAATTCCGAGTCGGATATTACTTTGAATCTTCTGTGGGATATCTTTGTTTGGTGGAAACGTTTACATATTTGAGAAATAATTGAAGTTGTTTTTTTTAGTAATATGCATGTTCGTATTATGGTTCATGTTCGAGGTGTTTAGCTTTTTTTTTTAATAATGTCATCTCTAAAATCTTACCCATTCACCCAAGACTTGTCAGTAAGTTGATGTATTTTTTTATACATAAGCGTGAATGTATGTATTTATTGTTTCTGCATTGTTATAAAAACCTAATTGAATTGGGCAGTGTTAAAAAACTATGCTAAATAGGGGTAGGCATTGTCGGATACCCAGAAAACCGAGTATCCGGTTCATCTAGGTACCTTATTAAGTGACTCGTGTCTCGGCCCATTATATCTGGTACCCAGGATTCGGGTACCCGGTTTCTTTTTTTTTAATTCTAAAATTAAAAAAAAATCACATGTTAAATACAAAAATATTTTTAAAAAATTAAACTTAAAACTTAAAAGAATATAATATAAACATAAAAAATATAGGGATTTAAACTTAATTTTAGAGTGAAAATATTAAGAAACATAAAATAAAAATATAATTTTAAATATAAAAAAATATATATTGATTTTTATTGGGTCGGGTACCCGGTAAGGGAAAATTTCCGACCCGTTTCCCGGTAAAATTTTATTGGGTCGGATAATTTTTTTCCCGAGAATTACCTGACATTTTAAGTTCAGGTCATCGAGTTTTCGGGTCGGATCAATTGGATTGGGTATTTTTACCCATCCCTACTAAACAATAGAATTCAAACAAAGTCATAAACTACGTGAAATTAATAAAAGGAGAGAGAGAGAGAGAGAGAGAAAAGCTAGTGGGGAAATGAGAGGTTTTTCCTTTCTTTCTGAAATTAAATGGAAAATTAATTGTAAGAACGAATTGTAAAAACCAATCCATTTAATCGTTAGTGAGAAGATGAAGGAAACGTTAAAGATTAGGATGACTTCATCATGTGCGTCGAATACCGTTGAATATCATTAACGTTGAATATTATTAAATAAATTAATAAAAATTAAAAATATTAATAGCTCAACATATAATTAATAATTATTTAAAATAAAATTTCAATTAAATAATTTTTATATTATATTTTTAATTTTTATCTTCAAATGGTATAATAATAATCAATTTGACCTAAATTCTATCAATTAAAAAACCATCTTAAATATTTGGGTAAAACCCAAATTTTCTCGTTCTCCTTCTTCCTCTAACAATGGAAAAGGTAAATTTAAAATCCAATTTTTCTGCAGATTTAATAAACTCCAATCACTAAATTCTCATCTCAAATTTCAATCCTTAAATAACCCCAATTCAAAGTTTCAAACTTTCACCTTCAAAAACACGTATTTATTCAAGGAGTACAAACAACCATCGATTCAAAGAGAGGAAAAATATTGTGCAACCTCACTTGAATTGAATCGATGATTAGCTTTATCACTTCCAAGCAAGAAAAAAAAAATGATCGGGCAGATTCTACAGAGGTGGAAAAGGAAACCCCAATGAAGAAACAATCAACGACGACGCCTCTTTCTCTTTTAGGTGAATTTTGAAAAGTGAGTGTTGTTTCCAGGAGCTTTACCAACTTAAAACTCAATGATTAACGCAATTAAACAATGATTAGTGGCGTGAGATAAATCTGTGTTTTTGAAGATGAAGGTTTGAAACTTTGAATTGGGGTTATTTGAGGATTGAAATTTGAGATGAGAATTGGGTGATTATGGTTTATTAAATTTGCGGAAAATTTAGATTTTTTATTGTTAGAGGAAGAAGAAAGAGGACAAAAAAATTTAGGTTTAACCCAAATATTTAAGATAATAATTTGATTGATAACATTTGGACTAAATTGACAAAATATATGGGATTAAAATCATTATTATATTATTTAAAAATAAAGATTAAAAAATATAATATATATGAAAAATAATTTAATTAAAATTTTATTTTAAATAATTATTAATTGTATGTTGAGTTATTGAGATTTTTAATTTTTATTAATTAATTTAATGGTGTTCAGCGTTGTTTAATACTAGCGGTGTTCGACGCTCGTTGTAGAATTTTCCTAAAGATTATTGTTATTTTATTAAGGTGTTTGGTTGTAAAATTTGTAATAAAGTTAAAAAATATAAGTGTTATGTATAAATATACCAATTTTACTTTATATTTTCCCATTGTTTTTACATTGATTATTATATTATTTTTAGGGTTTTGAGTTCATGATTTAGGGTTTAGGGTTTTGAATTTAAGATGTAAAGTTTAGAGTTTGAGGTTGTGGTTTAGAGTTAGTTCATAGTTTAAAGGGTAGAGTTTAGAGTTTGTGATTGTAGTTTAGAGTTTAGAGTTAGGGGTTAGAGTTAGTGTGTTTAGTTTAAGATAAAAAGATTTAATGTTTGAGGTTTATGGTTTTAGTGCTTTAATATTAGGGTTTATGATTTTGAGTTTAGGGTTCATGATTTATAGTTTCAAGTTAGGGGTTTGGAGTTTGGGGTTGGGGTTTAGGGTTTAAAATTTATGGTGTAAATATATGAAAAATATTATGATGTATAATTGACAAAACTTGCTTATTAAATAAACATTACCGTATTAAATTTCACATCTATCAAACGCACGTATAAAAATAAGTTTCGTAATAAAGACGTATTAAATAATACATCACGAGGGTTACAACCCAACCAAACGAGGTATAATATTGAAGAATGCCGATACAAAAATCAATTAAACTATATTATTTTATTTTTATTTTAATATTAATTGATATCAAATTTCGAGTTTAATACCAAATTAAAAAATAAACAATGTGTGAACAAACTATTAGTGGCATAATGGAAAGCAGTATTAGAGGCAATTTTTCATCTGGTAAATATTTTTTATATAATTGAAAAAAAGAGATAGAATTCAAATCTTAAATAATGTTAGATTTTTTTTGAATAGCCACGGAATTACATTAAACCATAGAAAAATTCAATTACAACGCAATCAAGAAAAAAAAAATTTGGGTTAAAATAACCCAAAAAATTCTTACAATTCAAAAAGAATAAAAACAAAAATTTCTATGAAAATACGCATACCAACGAAAATTCAAAAGTTTCTTGATTCTCCTTATCTCTGTCCAAACGAGACGCATAAAGAAGGAAGGAGTGGTGTGCGATCCATTCTGTCAGGCAAAAGGTACTGCTACATTGGACTGATTTTATCGGCAAACAACCATCAACGAGTGGTGATAAAACATTCCAAGTGACCACCGACAACACCATGAATCAGAAACTAGCGCCGAGTGAATCTCTGTGCGAACAACAATCGAACACTAGGGTATTCTATTGAAATAAAAACAAAAAACTGATAAAAACAAAAAACTGATAAAATCAGTAATCAACAACCAATATGAAAATTAATTGTCGACCACCGATTAAAGGGATTGAACAAGAGAAAAAACGAGTAGAATTAAAATAATTTTGAGAGAGGAGCTACTTGAGAGAATAATTTTTTGCTATGAGTGTTATTTTTTATTAATAATATTAGATGTTAATACCTCTTAATTACTAGGATAATGAAACTATTGACTTACCCGACTAAGGTATATACATCTTTCATAATATTTTGTTTGTGTCACTCATTTCGATGGTTTTCTATTTGAAAAACAATCTCAATTAATTAAAAATTAATTCGTAACATTTGTTCTTTAATAATATCTATTAAAAACAAAACAGTCATTTAGACGACACCATCAAAATATATATTTAATATTTTTTGGTCGATTAAACCATTGAACAAACCCCTTTCTAGATTAAAGTAAATGAGCTTTAAAACATGTTAACACTCAATTTAATCACTAATGTTAAAGTTAACTAGGGATGTCCATTTGACACATATCCGATGAGTTCCAACTCGACTTGATTTTATAGGGTCGATTTTTTAAAAGAAAATTTTGGGTTCGGGTCAGGTTCGAGTTTGATTTTTTAAGGATAATGTTAGGTCGGGTCGGGTTTGAGTTTAAGGTAAAAAAATAATAATTTAATTTTATTATAAATATTTAGATATAATTGTTACTTTGCTACAATGCCTCTCTCTCTCTATATATATATATATATATATATATTTCAATTATCTTTCTATTTTATCTAATAAAAATGGAATAATTATTATAATGTTCCTTTTCTATTTATCTTTTTACAATTAGCTCATTATTTTATCGAATAATAATAAAAATTTGTAATTTTTTATTTATGTCGAATCAGGTTGAGTTCAAGTTTTTACTCTAGAATTTAGGTTTGAATTTGGGTCGTGTGAAACTTCATAAAATATTAGGTCAGGTCTAATTTAAATAAAAGTGTTAAATTTTTGGATCAATTGCGGGTAGGCCAAAAACCCGACCCAACCTAACCATGGCCATTTCTAAAGTTAACCATGCTTTAATTAAAATCTTGGCCATCATCTTACACTAAACAAACCTTTCAAAATTTGAACAAAAAAAAAACAAACCTTTCAAAAGAGGGGGAAACATTACGCCACGTGTTATGTACCCATTGACCAAAATGATCGCCCACATGTCCCTCTTTCCCTCTTAAGGAACCAAATACTTGCTATATTTCAGACAATTTATAGTTCAGCCAAAGAGCGTTTACACAAATGGAATTTTTATATAATTATTTATCTATACTAAATTTGAAAAACTGCCATTAAGTATTTTTATTCAATTTTCTAATTATATTTCAGAATATAGTTTTAAATTTAATTTATTATTTTTAAAATTATTTTTTTATCTTATTAAAACTGTCATATTTTAATATTTTTTATTATTATTATTTAAAATTTATTATTGATAATAATATGTAAAATATACTTTAAAAACTTTTCATGTAGTTTTCAAATATTGATCTTTTTCCGGAATTATTCAAATGCAGCTTGTCTGTCAGCCCTGCCCAATAAAAAACATTATGAACACAACAATGAATCAATGATGACAATAATGAGAATCTAATCTAATTACTTAACAATTAAATAAACAAAAAAGAAAACTTAACATTTTCACGTGAATATTCGTTCATTTTCTATAATATAAGTAACAAAAAATTCCCTCAAACCAAAGCGCCATTTTGTTTTTTCATCGTCTTCATCTCCTGATTCGCTTAAGAACAGGCCAAAACCATATCAGTAATTTGATTCTCACGAGAAAACCCATCATGTCTCGTATTGTAGCCGAAAATATACCGTCGGCTAATGGTAATTCTTCCCTTTTTTACCCCCACTCGGTGGAGGTTACCGCCGCCACTGGAGGTGATTTGCCGACGCTTGGGCAGTTATTCAAACACGGCGATTATGAATGGGAAACCGCCACAGGCGACGGAACTCAGGTCGGTGAAACCAACATTGATATCACCAAGCTGCTGTCAGTGCCATTTGTTCTTTCCTTCAACAACCTTACGTATAGTGTAAAGATTCGTCGGAAGATGCCGCTGTTGGGGTTCTCCGCCGCCGGTAACCCAGTTACCGGAGGTGGTTTAACGAAGACGTTGCTTAATGATATCTCCGGGGAGGCTCGAGACGGCGAGATACTCGCGGTGCTTGGAGCAAGTGGGTCTGGAAAATCTACGCTCATAGACGCTTTGGCTAATAGAATAGCTAAAGGGAGTTTGCAAGGGAACGTTACTTTAAACGACGAAATTATTTCGTCGCGGATGTTGAAAGCGATCTCGGCTTATGTCATGCAGCACGATTTGCTTTTTCCGATGCTTACTGTCGAAGAAACCTTAATGTTTGCTGCTGAATTTCGACTTCCTCGGACACTGTCCAAATCCCAGAAGAAAACTCGAGTTCAAGCTTTGATTGATCAATTGGGATTACGAAATGCTGCCAAAACTGTTATCGGTGACGAAGGGCATCGAGGCGTTTCAGGCGGTGAACGGCGTCGTGTATCGATCGGGATCGATATAACTCATGACCCCATTGTTTTGTTCTTGGACGAGCCGACATCGGGCCTCGATTCGACCAGTGCTTTCATGATAGTGAAGGCTTTGCAAAGGATTGCTCAAAGCGGAAGCATCGTTATAATGTCAGTTCATCAGCCAAGTTACCGAATTCTTGGATTAGTTGACCGATTGATAATATTGTCTAATGGCCAAACTGTTTATAGCGGTTTACCGACGAATCTGTCGCTATATTTCTTCAACTTCGGGCATCCAATACCGGAGAACGAGAATAAAATCGAGTTTGCTCTCGATTTAATCTGGGATCTCGAAGAGTCTCCGGAAGGGACGAAAAGATTGGTTGAATTCAACAAGTCATGGCAAAAAAGAAACTCGGATCCGGACAGGCCTAGTTCGTCACTAAAAGAAGCAATTAGCATCAGTATTTCTAGAGGCAAACTTGTTTCTAGTGTTGCAGTTGATGTTGGTTCAACAACTATGGTTCCAACATTTGCAAACCCGTTCTGGAAGGAAATAGTGGTTTTATCGAACCGGTCGGTCCGTAATTCAAGTAGGATGCCGGAGGTGTTTGGTATACGATTGGCGGCGGTTTTGACGACGGGTTTTATTTTAGCATCGATTTATTGGCAACTCGATAATTCACCGAAAGGGATACAAGAAAGACTAGGATTCTTTGTTTTTGCAATGTCTACGACGTTTTACGCTTGTACCGACGCTTTCGCGGGTTTTCTTCTCGAAAGGTACATTTTCGTGAGAGAAACAGCTTATAATTCTTACAGGAGATTATCTTATGTTATATCAAATGCTTTGGTCGCTTTACCGGGCCTAATTGTCTTATCATTTGCCTTTTCGACCACAACATTTTGGGCAATAGGCCTCGACGGCGGATTTTCGGGTTTCGTATTCTATCTCTCAATTATATTTGCTTCATTTTGGTCCGGAAGTTCACTTGTTACATTTCTATCCGGTGTTATCCCACATTTGAGGTTAGGCTACCCGATCATTGTTGCTATTTTAGCCTTTTTCTTACTCTTCAGTGGCTTCTTCATCAACCGTGACCAAATCCCGGCCTATTGGATTTGGTTCCATTACATATCCCTTATCAAATATCCTTACGAAGCAGTTTTACGGAACGAATTCGGTAATCCGAACGAATGTTTCGTAAGAGGGATTCAGATATTCGACGGCACACCGCTGGAAACAGTTCCGAATGCCATGAAAGTGAGATTGTTGCGGTCGTTGAGCGACACATTGGGGGAGTCGGAAATTACAAGCTCGACATGCTTGACGACGGGAGTCGATGTTTTGAAAAAACAAGGGATCTCGGATTTGAGCAAATGGAATTGCTTGCTCATTACTTTGGCTTGGGGGTTGCTTTTCAGGGTTTTGTTTTATTTCTCCTTGTTGTTGGGAAGCAAGAACAAGAGAACATGACAAGAAAAAGGAGTTGTAATTTGTGTAAATATATTTTTATTTTACTTTAATTTCTTCAAATGAAAATGGTATGGTATAGTGATGAGTTGGACAGATTCCGGTGTAGAACTGTTATTGAACTTTATAAGAATTATAGTTTACATTCCCATGGAAAAATCTAGGCTGTGAAGTACGCATCTATAATGGGCATTTATAATATTCGATTTGAATTAATAAGTTAGTATGTCAGAAATCAATGATTAAATTAAAATATATATATATTTTAATATTAAATAATTCGGTATACTTTATAAAATAAATAAATCGAAAAAATATAAATTGATTTAACCTTATAATTGTTAATATAAAATTAAAAGATCAGAAGTTTAAAATATATTATATAAAAATTTAAAGACATCAATGTCCAATTTTATCTTTTTTTTTTTAAACCCATCCATTAGACCATTGCACCAAATAAAAACAACTAAAACGTGTGTTGTGTTTTGGATTAGTGAAGAATAGCAAGTTGTAATTTACACAATTGCAGTATTTTCCTCGAATATGATTGTATAGATAATCAAGCTGACTTTTCTTAACTCTCGAAGTTATTGTTTTTATTTTTATTTTTAAGTTGAAGTTATTGTTTTTGTCGTTTCTATTACTTGTCAAACTATTTTCTGATATTCTATTTTTTCTTTTCTTTAAGGATTTGTATCCAATACACTTACGGTGGAAATTTTTAGTTTCCACAAGCACCTTAGTTTTAGGATTTAGGGACTTAGTTTAGAGTGTAGGGTTTATGGGTTTGCGTGTAGGGGTTTAGAATTTAGGGGTTAAGGTTATGACTTAGGGTTTAAAGGTAAAAGTTTTCACAAACGCCTTAATTTTAGGGTTTAGGGACTCAATTTAGAGTGTAGGGTTTAGGGGTTTAGGTGCAATAGTTTAGAATTTAAGGTTTATAGTTAGAATTTAGAGTTTATACATGTACAAGCGCTTGTAGATACTTTAATGGTAATTATTTCATGTACAAGCGTTTGTAGATACTTTATTTACATAAGCGTTTTAGTTTTAGGGTTTACGAGCTCTATTTAGGGTTAGAGTTTCATGATTTAAGTGTAGTAGTTTTGAATTTATTTGTTGCCGATAGAATTTCAGGTTAATGGTTAAAATATAGTGTTTAGGGCTTAAAACCTAAATCTTTAAACCCTAAATTCTAAACTCATAAACTTTGAACCTTAAAATTAAGACGCTTGTGAAAACAAAAAAAAAATTCACAGCCTGCGTATGAGATAATAATCATTCTTTTAATTATTTATGGTTTTTTCATAGGTTTCATATTGGTTTCTTTTGTGAAGTCAATTCCTCTATCACCAATTTCACAAATGAGATTATAAGATTATCACATGTTTTTTTTGTTTTTAGTTGATTTTTTTTATTAATCAATATGTCTTAAAGTGTAAGTTTTATTTTTTTATTGGTTTTGTTTGTGAAATAAAAAAACAATTTCTTATACTAAGAATGGGAACCCATAATTTAGATTTTGCAACTTTTTTCTAAGATTAACACTTACCAGAGGGTTGGTTTGATTTTGAGTTGTGAACTCGTTATATAATTTATGTTCCGAAGTCTTCATTCCCTTCTTAATGTTGTTTTAACTTGTTATTTATTCGCAAACTCCTAACTGTAAAAGCTAGTCTGCAGTTTTGCACGCTCTTAGTCTGCAGTTTTGCACGCTCTTATTCTGCAGTTTTGCACGCCAATTCCTTCTATCAATTCCTTCTAGTCTGTTAGATTGTGAGCTTTCTTGCTGGTTGCTGAAGGATGGATGCAGACTTAGCATCTCTATCAATTGACGACGGCGAAGAAGAAGCTCTTGAAATTCCAGTGGAAGTTGGAGAAGTAGCGGATGAATATGAACTGTGCTTAATTGGAAGGTTTCTTACCTCTAGCATTATACATTTCCTGGCCATGAGAAATACGTTAGCAAACCTATGGCGACCGCTAGGAGGAATCTCCATCACTGATATTGGAGAAAAACGAATATGTTTTAGATTCTATCATGAAGTGGATATGCTCAGAGTTTTAGAAGGATGCCCATGGTTTTTTAACAGCCACCTACTGATACTACATCGAATGGAGAAGGGTGAAAACCCTATGATGGTCAACCTGGATATTGCCACATTCTGGGTTCAAGTCCATGAAATACCAACTGGGTTAATATCTGAACCAATGGCTCGCCAATTTGGTAATTTTATTGGGCAATTCCTTGACTATGATTCTAAACTGATTCTTACAAGTCGGAAACACTCCATGAGGATTAAGGTGGCCATTAATGTCAACTATCCTCTTAAAAGGAAGAAGAAGCTATGTCTCGGCAAAGATAAGAGTGTCTATGTTCATTTCCAATACGAGAAGCTATCTCTCTTCTGCTTCATATGTGGCAAGCTTGGCCATGGTGAGAGCTACTGCCCTATAAGGCTTTCAGTGGACCCCAAGGACATCAAACTTGGTTGGGACCTATCGATCCGTGCTCCGGTCAGACGAGGGCCTCCGGCGCCGAGTAATTGGTTAAGGGAAGCAGTTACAGGAACTTCCCTTGCAGAAATCAATGCGGTTACACAGGTGCATGGGCAATTACGTGGGACATTCAAACTCCCAGACGTGGCCCACCAATCACAAAAAGCACGTGGCCATTTCAACACACCAACTGCTCAAGGCAATCTGATTATTGGAATAGAACAGGATGAACATATGCAACCAGAATCAGATGCGGAGGATAATCCTCTCTCAATACAAGATGGAAAAAAACGACAAAGGGTTACAGGCGAGGCTGCCTCAGTTTCTGGAAATGTGGATTCTGCTGCGCCTAACAAAACAATCGATATATCGGCTGGCTCTGCATGTCAGGGTAGCCGGGAGCCATGAGGTTAACATGCTGGAACGTCCGTGGACTGGGGAAGCCACGGGCGGTGAACCGTCTTAGGAATTCCCTGAGAGGTTGTCATCCCCAAATTTTGTTTCTAATTGAAACAAAGCTTAGTGCGAGGAGAATGGAAAGAGTACGTCGACGTTGTGGGTTTGTTTTTGGAATTGATGTGGATGCAGTAGGGTCACGCGGGGGGCTATCGATTGGGTGGAAGCCAGAATGTAACGTCCAGTTGAGAAGCTACTCGTCTTCACATATAGATATTATGATCACTGAAGAAGATGATACACAGTGGAGGTTCACAGGGTTTTACGGAAACCCAGTGGAACGTGAACGCCATGCATCGTGGAATCTTCTTCGACAGCTGGGAGAAGATCAAACTTTGCCCTGGGTGGTCTGTGGTGATTTTAACGAGTTAACCTACTCTTTCGAGAAACAAGGAGGTAGGGTACGCTCAGAACGAAATATGGCAACATTTCGAGAAGCACTAGAAGACTGTGAATTATGCGACCTGGGGTTCAAAGGAACATGGTTTACATGGGAAAGGGGAAGGTTACCGGAGAACAATGTTCGTGAGCGATTAGACAGAGCTGTTGCTAACCAAGGTTGGTGGGACTTATTCCCTGGATATTCTGTGACCCACTTGCAACATACAATATCAGACCACTGCCCGTTATTGATTAACACTGATGCAAGCACTTCTATAAACTCGGGCCTTAGGAATCACCAATTCCGTTTTGATGCACATTGGATTATGGATGAGGAAGTTACCCAGCTTATTAAAGACAAGTGGGAGGCTTCAACAGATGATGTCCCAGTGAGACTACACGAAATTGGCAAGGCTCTTATGAAATGGGGTCAAGGCAAAAGGAGGGTATCAAAGGCCAACAAAACTGCACTACAAAAAAGGTTACAGGAATTATCAGAGAATGAGCCGGATGATGAGGTGCTTCAGGAGCTGATTGAAGTAAAACTTGGATTAAACTTAGAAGCGGACCGTGAAGAGCTTTACTGGGAGCAAAGATCACATGCAAACTGGTTGAAGCATGGTGACAAAAACACACCATTTTTTCATGGCTATGCATCGTATCGAAGGAGAATAAATGCAGTGAAAGGCTTGTTTGACTCCAACAATAGATGGACCACAGGAGATTCAGAATTGCTTGAGGTAGCTTCAAATTATTTTATCAACTTATTTCAATCCTCTAACCCAGCAGACCCATCCCCCATTCTTGATAAAGTTCAACCGAGAATTTCAAATGATATGAATGCAATGCTAAATGCTCCTTTCATTGAAGAAGAGGTGTGGCAAGCAGTGAAAAACATGGCTCCAATGAAGGCGTCGGGACTCGATGGCTTCCCGGCCCTTTTCTTCCAAACCTATTGGCCTGTAGTGGGGAAGGAGGTTACATCATTCTGCTTATCTATCTTAAATGGGAGTTCGAGTATGGAGGCTATTAACAACACCCTGATAGTCCTTGTACCAAAAGTGAAAAATCCGGAGAACATGGCCCATTTTAGGCCAATCAGCCTATGTAATGTCTTGTACAAGGTTGTTGCAAAGGTCCTGGCATGTAGACTGTCTTCCACGCTTGAAAAATGTATTGACAAGGCACAAGGAGCTTTCGTTCCTGGGAGATACATAGCAGACAATATCATAGTGGCGTATGAATTATTAAATTCGATGAAGAAGAAACGCACGGGAAAGCAGGGCTCTTTTGCTCTTAAAGCTAACCTAAGTAAAGCATATGATAGAGTCGAGTGGTCCTTCTTAGAGGGCATGCTTTTAAAACTGGGTTATTCTGAAAGCTGGGTGCGTTTGGTAATGAGTTGTGTAACGACAGTGTCCTCTTCAGTCACGATGAATGGAGCTGTTGGGAGGCAGTTTAAACCCTCTCGCGGTTTAAGACAAGGTGAGCCATTGAGTCCCTACTTATTCTTGATTTGCGCAGAAGGATTGTCAGTGCTACTTAATGATGCAAACGAGAAGAAGATCATCTGTGGGGCAACTGTTGGCCGTGAAAGGCTGGAGGTTGGCCACCTACTATTTGCAGACGACAGTATATTGTTTGGTGCTGCTACATTACAAGGGGCTATTCAAATGAAGAATGTGTTGACATTGTATGGTAATCTATCGGGGCAGAGGGTGAACTTTGACAAGTCCCTTATTTTTTTCAGTGGCAACACTAATCAAGATGTTAGGGATGAGATTGGAGCTATGCTGGGAGTTCGAGTATCAACCAATCCAGAACGGTACCTAGGTCTCCCTACAATGGTGGGAAGAAACAAAACTGAAGCTTTTAGCTACTACTTGGAGCGCTTCAATCATAAAAAAGATGGTTGGAGTATTAGATTCCTATCCATGGGTGGCAAGGAGGTGCTCATAAAGAGTGTATTGCAAGCGATTCCTGTTTATGCAATGCATTGTTTCTTATTCCCAGCAAATTTGTGTCGTGCAATGGAGCAGAAAATGGCCAAATTTTGGTGGCGATGTACTGGCTCGGGGAAGGGGATACATTGGTGCACATGGTCTAACTTGACAAACAGTAAACAAGCTGGTGGCCTTGGTTTTCAAAGCTTGGCTCAGTTCAATGTTGCACTACTGGCTAAGCAATGTTAGAGGCTTTTGACTCAACCTAACAACCTGATGGCAAGGGTCTTGAAAGCTAGGTATTACCCGAGCTGTGACTTCCTCAATTCTAGCCTGGGTACTAACCCTTCATACATTTGGCGCAGTGTTTGGAGCGCGAAAGCTCTAATTGAGAAGGGTGTGGGTTGGCGAATTGGTTCAGGAGATAAGGTAAACATTTGGAATGATCCTTGGTTACCTGGTTCCGGAGATGGTAGAATTAAAGATCATGGCATCAATATCAACTACACCCTAGTCTCTGATCTTATTGACTTGCCTTCAAAAACATGGAAACTAGACACACTGAACAGGTTATTTGATGAGGAGACTGTGGAGAAAATATGTTCTATTCCTCTATCAAAGTCAGGGTTACATGATACAATGATCTGGAGGCATGATGGTTCAGGATGCTACAATGTAAAATCTGGGTATAAGCTCCTTCGACTGCAAGAAACGAGCAATGGCCAAATCTCACCAACGGTTATGAAATGCTATTCTGCCATATGGTCCACTGATATCCCAGCCAAGGTGAAGATTACAATGTGGCGGATTATGAATAACTATCTGCCAACGTTTAGAAATTTGCAGGATAGAAGATTAAATGTAAATAATAGATGTGGTTTCTGCCAAGGAAATGATGAAACGGTCCAACATATTTATGGGGAATGCTGGTTCGCAAAACAACTACTTCATCTACAAGGAATTTATATCACTGGCCCCGCAGAAGATGAAGACTGGAAGACTTGGATCGCGTCAACTTTCTTGTCTCTCACTGCAAACCAAAAGATTGTGTTGCTGGTCTCATTCTGGGCAACATGGTATGCTCGTAACAAACTTACTCATGAGGGGATCTCACCGGTAATACACAGCTCCGTTTCATTTATACAAGCTTATATAAGGGAGAACACTGTGATGCTAGCTAATGTAGGCACCCCAACTAGAGTGGAAAGAGTTCAGTGGCAAGCCCCTCCAGAGAATGTGATTAAGGTGAACTTTGATGCTTCATACAATTGCCATCTACATTCCTCTACTTCTGGAGTGATTTGCAGGAATTGGCAGGGTCTTATTATGGCGGCTTGCACCACCCCTCATGCTCACGTGCTGGATGCCTTTATGGCTGAAGCTTATGCCTGTCTAGTAGCAGTCTCCTTTGCGAAAGATCTCGGTTTTCACCAAATTGATGTTGAGGGAGACTCTCTTACAGTAATCAAAAAGCTGAATATGGGAGCTGCGGATGCCTCTATGATTAGCCCAATGATTCACGATATAAAAGAGATTGCCAAGACTTTTGACACGGTTTCCTTTAAATTTGCTAAACGGCAATCAAACAACGCAGCACATACACTTGCTTCTGAAGGTAAGAGATTCAATGGCCCTATGTACTGGATCGAAGAAGCACCTCCTGATACAACGAAAGAAGCGGACAAAGACAGGGAAGCTATGGAGAACCTGGTGGTTTTCCCTGCTGATCCTTCCTAATGATTTCGTGTTTCCTTTTCTCGGAATTATCCTTATAAGCATGTTTGATGCAATCCGAGCACCTTAGATATATCTAGTTGGTTCATTTTCTTGTTATAGGAATAGTATAAATGACTTACGTGTTGAAAGTCTTTATAGACTTAAGGCCAGGTTTCTGTAATAGTCCTTTTATTCCTATATAAAACCAACTTCTTCAAAAAAAAACTTGTTATTTAAAAATATATGTTTTTTCTTTGTTTTCTTGTTATAATTGGCTTAGAGTTAAAATTAGAATATATTTTAATATTTTTTAATTGATTAATCGATATTTGTTTCAAATTAAAAAATATATATTTTATATAAAATAAATTATACATTTTTATTAATTTAATTATAAAAATATTAATACGTTATTTTTTTATTAGGTAAAAAATTAATCACATTTTTAAAGTTAATGTAGAAATCGAACTCATACAAAATATGACAATATGAAATTATTTTTTTTTAAAAATCGTTTCTGGGCAGTTTCGGAAGAAAGTTGTTTCTTGAAATTAGTATGGGCACATTCCTATATCTATGCGAGAGAGTTCTTGAAACAAAGGATCATTTGTTTTTTGAATGTACTTTTTCTAAGGAAATTTGATGTCATATTCTGCAAATGTGTAATCTGAGAAGACATATTTTATCACGAGATCATAAAGAACTGCGGTTGAAATTAAAATGTTAAAAATTTTAAGAATTAATATAAGGATTAATATCTTATATACAAGCGGTGGTAACTGAAAGTTTCCACAAGCGCCTTAATTTTAGGGTATAGAGAGTTAGTTTAGGGTATAAGATTTAGGAGTTTAGGTGTAGGGGGTTAGAATTTAGGGATAGTTGTTTCAATTTAAGGTTTATGTTTATAATTTAGGGTTTATAGGTTAAAACCTAAATCTTCACCATATTACCCTAAAAACCAAACCCTAGATTATAACCCTAAACCTTAAATTAAAACAACTATCCCTAAATTCTAACCCCCTACGCCTAAACCCCTAAACCTTATACTCTAAACTAACTCCCTATACCCTAAAACTAAAGCGCTTCTAGAAACTTTTAGTTATTACCACCTGTGTATAGAATATTTATCCTTAATTTTTTTTGAAAGGTATGTGCCTCATTAAAAACCTCTTTCCTAGTGAAAGGGAAAAAGAGTGTCCCACTACTAATTTATTAAATTCAAGAATCAAGATTACAAAAACCGAAAATCAAAACAGTAGCCCTAAACCAAAACGCTACAATACAAAACCCCCATATCAATTACATTCTTGTATTTAACCGATACACCTTTTTGCTAAAGAATCAGCTCTAGTATTTATGGATCGATGAATTAGTTTTAAGCTCACCCCTGTGTTCTTGATCATCTCCGAAACCGAAGAAACCTCTCGAGCCGCATTTACCAATGGTGGTGAGGCTCCTGACAGCCAATCATACACTGTTTTACAATATGTTTCGAGTATAAGCCTGCAGTGACCCGACCAAATAGACAAGGAAAACCGGGAAAGCCCTTCTTTAATTGTAGCTAATTCCGTTAGAGCTGGGGGGGCCATTTGGGCATGACTCTGAAAATTTCATTAGAGCTATTCCTTTTGGATCTCTCAAGATTCCACCAATGCCTCCACGACCCGATTTCACACAAAAGAGACCAACCACATTTAATTTTAAGTATCCCGGAGGGGGAGGGGACCAGCCAGATTTTAATTCACAAGAGTTCTTCTTAAACGATCCATGTACAACAGTTTTAGGATCCAACAAAAGATTATCTAAAGATACATTACAACTGGGAAAAGATGCTTTAAATCAATATGCCTAGCGAAATCTTACCAGAAAAGAGAGTTGAATCCAGTCAACTTTCTTTCCGTGAAATAATATCTCGTTACGCATTAGCCATACCGACCAAACTAGAGCAAAAGGAACCGATGAACACCATTTAAAACCAGAAGTCTCAAGCATTACTCCCCAAGCAACAAAGAGTTGATCTGGATTCCTAGGCCAAACTGATTGAAAACCAAGAATATTGCAGTAGCTCATCCATAAACACCATACACCATAACATTCGAAGAAAAGATGCTCAGTTGATTCACCACAAGAATTGCAAAAACGACAACGAGTATCTACCACCTCCTGGACCCCTCTTTTCTTGAGAGCTACCATAGTTGGAATTCTATCTAGTATAACTCTCCACAAGAATATTTCCACTTTAGGAGGAGCCAACCCCAACCAGACAACATCCTTCCATTTAAAATTTTGTCTAATATCACGCCTAGTAGTTTTAATATCAGACCCTTCCCTAAATGATCTAACAGAATAGGCCCCATCACTAGAACATTTCCATTTTATCCAGTCATTGAGTAAAAATGAGGATCGAAAATTTCGTAATATAAGCATGAACTCGTCCCACTGTGCTCTTTCTCAATCTCTCAAAGGCCGACGCAAAACAATGTTCCAAGTCCAACCATTTTCTGATTTTTGGCCAAAATCACAAATGAATCCAGATTTTTGACATGCCAAAATAAAAAAAACGGGGAAATTTATTTTTCAATGCAAAGGGGCCCAACCAGAAATCAGTCCAGAAGTATATACTTCTACCCTCTCCTACTTGAAGAATCAAATTGTTTCTAAGAAAATTACCAACACAATCAGTAGAGAAGAAAGTACCTGATATACCATTCCAAATCCATGAGGAATGTCTAGAGGTGGTAGGAACAGGGAGAATGCTCGAGGAAGAACAAGGAAGTCTTGCCGAAATCACTCTCCTCCAAAGAGACACATGTTCGTTTCCGAAACGCCAAATCCATTTACCAAGTAACGCTTTGTTCAACATTTCCATATTTACTACACCTAAACCACCTGAATCTTTGCTGGAGCATATTTGTTTCCATCCTACCCAATGAATCTTGGACTGTTCATTCGATCCACCCCATAAAAATTTGGACATCAGACTGTTCAGTTTATGTAGCACCTTCACCGGAATTTTAAAAATGGAAAGGAAATAAATGGGAAGGCTTGAAAGAACAGATTTAATCATAGTTAGCCTTCCAGCAATAGAGAGAAAGCAAAAATTCCACCCTTCTAGCTGTTTAGAGAAATTCTTAAGCACTGGTTCCCAAAGCATACACGAGTTCCTGCGAGAACCCAAAGGTAACCCAAAATATGTAGTCGGAAGCTTTTCACATAGACATCCAATAGTATTAGCCCAATCAGCAATCAAATTGTCATGAACATTAACACCCAATAATTTGCTCTTTCTTAGGTTTAATTTCAAACCCGCGGCTAGTTCGAAGATACGAAGAACTCTTTTGACATTCTTAACCTGTCTTTCCTCCCCACCACAAAAGATTAGGAGGTCGTCAGCGAACTGTAAATGAGAAATAATGAGCTCTGACCCCAATTTACCAACAGAGATGCCATCAAAAAGACCAATTGACATTGCTTTCTTTAGCATAAGGTTCAATGCCTCGCCCACAATATTAAACAGTAATGGGGAGAGGGAGCAACCCTGTCTAAGCCCACGAGAAATACCAAAAGGAAGGGTCGGAGAGCCATTAACTAGAACAAATATAGTTACAGTGGAGACACATTTATAAATCCAATTACACCAAGTATCGTTAAAACCAAATTCTCTAAGGCACCGAATAAGAAAAGATCAACTTACAATATCACAAGCTTTTGAAAGCCCACTTTAAAAGCCACCCCACTTCTGCCCGATTTTACCATTGATTCGATCACTTCATTTGTTACTAACGAACAATCAAGTATTTGCCTTCCTTGAATAAAAGTGAATTGAGTTTCGCCGACAATATCACCCAAGGCAACTCTTAATCTTCCCGCCAGTACTTTAGATAGAAGTTTGTATACCCCACCAATAAGACTAATAGGCATGGATTCTTCTAAGGACTCCAGATTAGTGATTTTCGGAATAAGTGTAATAAAAGAGTGATTCGTACCTGGTTCCCAAGCTCGACCATGAAAGAAATAATCAAAGAATATTGAAATACTTTTCTTCAATTGTGGCCAAAATCTCTTGAAAAAACTCATATTGAATCCATCCGAACCCGGAGCTCGATTACTATCCATTGAAGATAACACCAACCAGATTTCTTCTTTAGAGAATGGAACAGTAAGATTAGAGGCTTGCATAGTAGAAATTTTACGGAAATCTAATTTCATTTCTTCAACCTCCAAGACATTACCTTCATTGTAGTTTTTACAAAAGTGCTCCCTAATGAACCGTTTAACCTCTGAAGGATCTGAAAGAGAACCCGATTCACATCGAATGATGTTGATTGAATTAACTCTTCTTCTCGACGATGCTACTGAATGAAAAAAATGGGTGTTATGATCACCTTCTGAATACCACCGCAAGCGGGATTGTTGCAGCCACTTACACTCCTCTTTTCTGTATAAGGACCAAAGGTCCCCACGCAAACGACCGATAGTCTTAAAATCATCTGCCGAACCAACCCCATTCTGAAATTTCTCATCTAAAGCCGCAATTTCATATTCCAAATTTTGTATAGACATCCCAACAGTAGAATGCTTCTTCCCAGCCCAATGCTTCAAGGCACCTTTGGAATTTCTTAATATCAATCTGATCCTTGGTCGCTTTCGGTGGGAGCAAGGACTATTGAAGATCGAATACATCACCTCATCGAATCCATCTTCTCTAAACCAATAATTAAAAAATTTAAAGGGGTTGGGCCCCAATTAGTATTCTCTTCTTCAAGAGATATCGTGTTATGATCCGATAGTGATTTATTCAGTAGCTTTTGGACCAAGGACGAAAAGTTGTTACCAAACTCAGAATTTATCAAAAATCGATCCAAACGAACAAAAGTCGGATTTTCTCTATTATTACTCCATGTAAATTTTCCACCAGACAATGGCATATCCATCAGTTGAGCTTTGAACAAAAAATCCCTGAACATATCCATCGAACTGAAATTATAATTCCTACCCAATTTCTCATCCCGATCGAGGATTAAATTGAAATCTCCTGCAACACACCAAGGGAGTTGGCGTTGCAATATTATATTAGAAATTTCCTCTAAAAAAGCTTCTTTCTCTTCCTCTACAGAAGGACCATAAACATTCACCAGTCCACAATTCATATTCCTAGGGATAATGTGAGCCACAAAACAAATAAATCGTGTGTTGAGAATAATATCATTCACCTGGAAGTTGTCAGAATCCCACATAGTTAAGACTCCCCTTGCCGATCCCACTGCCGGATAAAAAACGAATTTAACACTCTTGGAATTCCACATCTTCTTTACTACCGATATCCCAATAGATTGCATCTTAGTTTCTTGTAAAAAGACTAATTCAGTTTTGATTTTTCGAATCACCCTACTCACTGCCCTTTGTTTCTCCTTCCTTCTAAGACCCTCTAACATTCCAGGACAAAACTTTCAATTCTGTATTCATTAAAATAATTTCGAATTACCTCATAAAACCTGCTGCCGAGGCTTCAAACCCTATCTTTCTCAAGCTCCTTGACTCATGAGATAACCCTGTCCTTTCCGCCTCTAAAGGAAACCTCCAACATCTGACAAATTTCCCACACAGACTCGGCTTCTAGACCCATCACCGAATCAACACTGAAATTATGATTTTCGGAGTCCCCTGCTTCACCGAGATTGCCCTGATCTTCTAAGGATTCACGTACAAGTCTTCGAAATATCCTCCTTGAGTTAGCTCGAAAGAAACCCTTCTGAATGTGAGGCACCGGTGAACCAATCACATTATTTCTTCTCATCAGGATAGAGATATTCGAAGAATCCGGTAGGCTTTTCTCGTCAAAACTGTCGGGTACAATTTCCAAGGAGATGTCCCGACCAGGATTAGAAGAGATATGGATAAGATCCTGGCCTGAAAGAAATAATTGGGAATTTGAGATAGTAGGCCCAACAATATTATTAGCCACCTGTGAAGGCCCATTATTGAGAGACCCAAAGTCTCCATTCGAGGGGATGACTAACCCATCAGAATAAACATCTTTATTCGAATCGTCAGATTCACTAGTATCCTGCCAAGAGTCCACCTCAGCAACATCCTTAATGTTATTGGACCCGCATGAATTTCCCAAGATATTAGGACTCACATTTTCAAGAACATTCTCTGCACATTGAATAGGAATGTCCAACGGTAAGTCCGATGGCCGAAAGATCTCTTGCTCCCCGGAATGTTCACTGGAAAGGCGTTATTATCTGGCCTTTCACCGGCAGCAACACCACCTCTCGAATTGGACGTATCAGAATCCGACCATTCATCCGCAAATTTACCATTCGAAGCATTCTGATCAAAGCCAACACTATCCACTTTGAGCATTCCCAGCTTTACTTTGATAGAATATTCATAACCCATGGATTCGACTCTAATGACCTCTGGTATATCCGAGATACTGGCAGTCCTTATGGTCAACTGTGCAATATCCAATCTGTTCTTTGCAATCGTTTCTGCATGCACCCCAACCATAGAGCCTCGACGACTTCCTATTGATTCAAAGAACGATTCGTGCCAACAGAACAACGGAACTCCCAAGAGTAGAATGGAGCAAAAGTATATTGGAATACCATCAACCAAAAGATTATCAATATGTTCGAACCAATAACTAAGTTCCTCCATCTTCAAAGATCTAATGTTTTCCATGTCTGCAGTAGATTTAAAAAGAATAACATGTGAATCAAAATTGATCCCCCACTGAATGACTCTAACCTCAATTTCATCATGCAGAAGGGCTTGTTGAACAAAGTCTCTGTCAAAGTTTTGTTTAATAACCCCCACCATACACCTATTAAGCCACTCAATATCCGTCACCCTAGCTCTGAAGGTAGTTTGTTCTTTTGTGGGCGGAACACAATGATCTATATCAATATTGACAGGCTGGGGATTAGAAATCGGAGAAGGTGTATCCTCATTTAGAGCTTCCTTGTACGTCCTAGGACCAGTAAATTTTCTGGTAATTATTGGACTATGCACACGATGAGCCTCTCCATTCCCTGTAGATTGCCGGCGCATGTCTGGCCTATCCCTAACTTTCTGGGAACCAATGGGTCTCCTAGGGAATTTAGCTTTAGACACCACAACATAAATGCCATCTATCCTCGTACCATCTAGCTTCTCAATGACCCTTATCATCTCCCTTTCTGACGCCATCGAAACAAAAGCAAAAGTAGATTTCTTGTATTTAATTTTGTTGTTCTTCATAGGAATGAAAACCCGTAATATCTTTCCATGATAACTAACAAATTTGTTAAGGGCTGCATTTGAAACCCTACGACTCAAGTTATCAATAAAAATCGTCCACTCATAAGACAAAAAACCCCTATTCCTCCGTTCAGTCGAAACCGTCGCCTTCACCGCTACTTTAGTTGCTCCGCCTTCTTAAGAATCCATTCAGCTGCCGACTGACCGCCTGACTTTGCCGCTCCCAAAGTTTCGCCACGAAACGCCATTAGACCCCCGTCCTCTAATATATCGAGAATGAAACAAATCTCTTTACTCAGTTTAGGAGTTTTGTTTGCATGATTTAGAAATTATTTATCCTTAATTTAAAATATAAATTATAATTTTAGTTTAGAATAGAACCATAATTAATATACTAACAATTGTTGACCATAATTAATATACTAACAATTGTTAGGTGCTTTAGTAACAGTTTTTCAAACCTTAAGTTTTGCTTGGTAAATAGAAAAAGTGAAAGAGAGAAAGAAGGGAAGAAAAAATTAAAACAAAAAATTAAGAGTTATTTAATAGAGTGAAAAAATAGAAAGAAAAAAATATAATAGGGGATAGGAGTGATAATGAGACTGATCGGCTCGCGAGCTACTTTTGCTCGGCTGGGTCAAAGTTCGGCTCGAGTGAGCTCAACTCGGGCTCGGCTCGAATTCTTAATAAGCCGAACTTGGCTCGAAAAGCTTGTGAACACGTTAGGAATCTACATATGCACTAAAAGTAATATGTTTACCAAAAGAAAAACAATAAAATAAATTAGGAAAAATCTACTAAAAATAAATCAACTAAAATAAACTTGACATTTTCTTTAGTTGGTTGTTGTTTGATTTTGTATTTTTTTAATTATGTGTTTGTATTATAAGAATATTTATTGGTTATTTGGATTAATTTAATTTTTGGCATTTTTTCCCTTTTCGGTCACTAAATTTTCTTTTAGTGTTGGTTATGAAAGGGGCTTTTAACGAACTTTTATAATAAAAAAACTATAGCAAAAATTTTTATTTCGAGCCCGAGCCGAGCCCAATAATATTGTTTTCGAGCCGAGCTCGAGCCTAAAATTCTGAGCTCGGCGAGCCTCGAGCCCGAGCCCAATTACATTGTTTTCGAGCCGAACAGATCACCCTTAGAAGGTGAGGTAATTTTCTTTGCTCCTATACAAATAATTTTCTCTCTAAATTAGGAGGGGAGCCCACTTTAATAATAAAATTATGAAATTATGTTTAAAAAATCTAATTTTATTTTAAGTATATTTATATCTAATTTTTATAATTTCATCCAATATTTTTATTATGATTTTATTTTGTTCAGTTTAGTCCCTAAATTTTTTTATTTAATCTAAAATTCACCCTTATTTGTTTTTATTTTATTATTAAATTTAATATTATTAATATAATAATATTTTTGTTCACTTTAGTCCTAAAATATTTATTTAATCCAAAATTGAACCCTTTTCGTTTCTAATTTTATCTAAAAAATTTACTATAATTTTATTTTAATTCAATTTAATCCCTAAAATTTTATTTAATTTGGAATTGGCCTCTATTTTATAATTCACTCCATTATCTTATAATAGCAAACATTACATTTCAACCACTAATTTTATAATTGCAATTAAGGACTTGTTTTATCTCGGATTAACCTGAAACTTGGTATATATGTCAATGATGATATTTATTTCATAAAGGAAGGTTTAATTTCACTTTTTGAAAAATTGGCCACTGTATTTTATGAATGTTTTCAAAATGCCCCATAAACTACTTGTTTTTTGTTGTTGTTGCAATTAACACTCTATTTCAAATTCGATTTCAACACGAATTTACCATTAAGTCTAGTTGGAATTAATGAGTCTAAAAAGGACCTAAAATTGTGTTTTTAACTTAAAATCCAACTTGTGAATTATTTATATTCTAGTCTTTAAACCATGATTCAGTTAAATTTACTTTGATTTGAACTTTTTTTTAGCAAAACAAAGGTATACAATGTTTCTACTTATATTAAACTTTTATTTAAGTTGTGAATGTTTTTTGGGTTCAAATCTTGTAAAATTACCAAAATGTCTTTTTGTTAAATCGTTGATTTTCTAAAATTTTTAAAGGTTTACTTTCTCGGGTGACTTTAGTTAATTGTTTCCCTTTTATGTTCATGTTGCTTGTTTACTCTCATGTAATCAAATATGCTTATTTTTAAATTTGTTTTAGGCCACAAATGGGCCATTTGTAACATTCGATATTCGGGTTAGATTCGTTTGTACCGTGTATTAGGTGTTATATTGACAGTCAAACTCTCGGGATTATATTATAAAAATATTAGACTAAATTATAAAAAAATAGAAATAAATAGAGGTTAATTTCAGATAAAATAAAAATTTTATGGACTAAACTGGACAAAAACAAAACCATATTAAAATTGTTGGACTCACTTATAAAAAAATAGAAATACATATATATATATATATATATCAATTTTTAATTAGATAAAAAATTTAGGGGTTAAATTGAAAAAAATAGAACTATATTAAAAATGTTAGATTAAATTATTAAAATTATAAACAAATATAGATCGATTTTAGATTAAATAAAAAATTTATAGACAAAATTAAATAAAAATAATCAAATTAAAAATATTGTATTAAATTATAAAAATTAAAAATAAATTATAATTTTCAAAGTTTAATTTTTTTCTCACTTTTTCATTGTACCAAATAGTAGAGAAAAAAAATACTTTTTTAGTTTTCTATCCTCTCAACCAAGCACACCGATAAAAAAATATATATATTTTTCATCCTTTTATTTTTCCCATCATTTCAATTTTTTATTCTTCCAATTTTCTTTCTTCTTTATCAAAAAATGACTTAAAGACGATATTGTTAAGAGGGTCATTCTCGCATTCGAACATAAACCACAAAACAAACATATTTTGAAACATTTAGGCTTTGGCATACCGAATAGATATGGTTTCCATAACAGAATAGATATGGTCTCCACAATATTTATCTCTATTCTTACAACACCAACATCACATTTATGAAGATCATGGTTTCCATAACAAAATAGATATAGTTTACCTACACCCAGAAAGATCAAACTAAAACTCTCCTAATAAAGATACAAAATCAATAAGAATATAGAGGAAAATGATTTGCAAAAAAAAATTATGGAAATATTAAGAATCCTGCCAAAGATAAATTGTTTATTGTTCTTTTTCTTGACATGAGTAAAAAATTAAGATATATATGACATTTTGTACAATATGTTATAAGGATAGCTTTGGCTTAGTAATAGGCACGCTGATTCTTCACCTAGCTAACCCAGGTTCAAATCCTACTAAAGATAATGTGTTTTTTGTTTTAATTTTGCTCCTCCAATCTGGTTAAATAAAGTTCTCCAACAATGTGGCGACACGTGTCACCGGCTAATTAAATAATCAAATTATTTTATTTATTAAAATTAAGACTAAACTGATAAAAATATACAATAGTATAGACTAAATATGTAGTTATACCAATTTTACTAACTGTCACGTCACTTCTTCCGTTAGTTTCTAACGGCTGGTGGTCACATTCCAACCAATTAAATAGTTTGATAGTTTAATTGCTTAAAAAAAGTAAGATTGTCAAATCTAGACTTTACCAATAGTTTGGTGGTTATTTATGTAGTTTACCCTTTTTTTTACTGATCCTTATCTTTAGGTTCTACTTATATATAGAAAACGACGCGTCTCTGTTATCTCATCACATCGAGAACTCTAGGGTTTTTCACCTTCGCATTCTTCTTCGCCCCCTCTGAAATTTCATCGTAAGCTTATTTTATTCATTCAATTTCTTAAATTTTGTTTCGATTTGAATTGTCATTCTTTATCTTTATCAATTTCTTCATTATTTGCCCATAGATCTGAATGATTCTTGAGCTTTCAAAATTGAGTTTGCTGCTTTTTATGTTAATTGCTTTGCATGCATATTACTTATTGTTTAGGTTTTATTTCTTTGTAATTGTAATTTTAAAATGTATTTTAGGTTTGCGTTGTTTGAAATTGAAATCTGAAAAATTAAATATAGGTTTTCATAAATAAAAAATATATATCTTGCCAAAATTCGGTTGCATCATAATCCTGTAATTTTAAAATCAATTACGATTATGTGCTCTACCACAGTAGCAGTTTAAGATTTCTCGATCTTAAGTTATACATCTGACTATTCGTTGTAAGGACTAGGGTACTTTTACTACTTTTTTTTATATAAATCTGTGTGATTGTATTTTTGGGTTCTTATGGAAATAATTACTACAGGGAAAGAAGCTATGCCGAGGTATGATGATCGTCGTGGTGGCACTCGTTTGTATGTCGGTCATTTGTCTTCAAGGACAAGATCACGTGATGTTGAGGACATGTTTAGCAGATATGGGAGGTAATCCAAGTCTTGTTTCATGTTGAGTAAAACAATCTGTAGAATTTGTACTTG
The DNA here is from genome assembly GCA_958450335.1 of Hibiscus tridactylites. Classification (NCBI taxonomy): domain Eukaryota; kingdom Viridiplantae; phylum Streptophyta; class Magnoliopsida; order Malvales; family Malvaceae; genus Hibiscus; species Hibiscus tridactylites. The sequence goes on from OY288286.1 coordinate 69,961,163, forward strand.
TTGCATTTAGCTGATTGGTTTAATGGTTGCATGTCCCTTAGTCAACTTGTTTCAAGTGCTTTTGTTTCATTTTTCTCTGTTTTGGTTTTACATTTTTTCCTGTTGTATTAATAGCCATTCGGATAGGTTAAGTTGGGATAAAATAGAGCCCTTGTCAAGCCCTTATTGTAGTGCTTGACATCTGGTCTTTCTTATATGAGCGAGAATGTTGTCACCCTCCACGTGTCTGTATGGTTAACTTGAATGATCTTGTTGAAGGTCTGTTGGCTTTTGCCTAACCTGGAGGTCTATGGTGAGAGGGTGACCTTGGTGGATTTGGCGAGTCTTTCTATAGTGTTATTCGTGTTTTTAGCGAAATGGCAACAATCTCAAAAAGTGGTGTTTTTGGTTCATCTGTGAGGGGCGAACTATCAACCCTTCGATAATTGTGTCATGATGGCCTTACTGTTTCTGGCACCCATTTACGCAGAGTACGTGATGTGGATATGAAGCGTGACTATGCATTCCTCGTATGTATTTCTCACTCTTTTACTTAGTCCCAAAGATTTTTTCTTATCTTAATAGTTTTCACTATTTGTAGGAAATGCTATCATTTTTGCTTGGAACCCTTTTTTTTCTTGTCTGTGTTTGTATATTGTTGGCATCCTTGTTTATAGGAATTCAGCGATCCAAGAGATGCTGATGATGCAAAATATGCATTGGATGGTCGAGACTTAGATGGAAGCCGAATTGTTGTTGAATTTGCCAAGGGCGTAAGTTTTCTTTGACTTTTTAACCTACCAGAGTTTTTGATCTTTTAAAGGTTAATCCTATGGTGTAAATAAGAATCCTTTTATGTAACTACTCAATAGAATATTGTTATGTGCTGGTTTGTTTTTGCATTTTAGTTGGAATAAATTTCCGAGTGTCATTTTGAATGTTATGCTAGTCTGTTTGAACGTTGGATCTGATTTGACTTGCAATTTAGGTGCCACGTGGTCCAGGTCGATCTCGAGATAATCCTGGAAGAGGTGGTCCCACTCCTGGGTCGGGACGCTGCTTCAACTGTGGAATTGATGGTCATTGGGCTCGTGATTGCAAAGCCGGGGATTGGAAAAATAAGTGTTACCGCTGCGGGGAACGAGGCCACGTAGAAAGAAATTGTCAAAACAGTCCAAAGAAACTAAGGTTGTCCCCTTCTCCCTTCAACCCATTTTTCTTATTTCAACTGTTTTCATTTAGTGTGAAATCAACTATTTTGATGCAGCCGTAGACCACGTAGTTACTCACGCTCTCCTAGCCCCTATCGTGGCCGAAGCAGAAGTCGCAGTTACAGCAGGGGTCGGAGCTACAGGTTTGTGTTTAGCTTTCATTGGCATCAAGTTCTTAAATGCAAATTACCTTTGACATTTTGCTTTCATTTTGCCTTGGGTAACAATCCAATTCGTTATTTACTATTTTTGTGGGATTACATTCTAAAACAAAAAATTAAACACTTGAAACGTTTTTTTCGTTAAAGTTCCTATGCACACAAAAAGAATCGAGCAGGATTTAATCTGCTCTCTTTTTTTTCCTAATTTTCCTTATGCCGAATCTTGGCTGCTCTGCAGTAGATCAAGATCACCTGTTAAGAGAAACCGAAGTTCTGAGCGGGAAGATCGAAGGTCAAGGAGCCCTAAGCGCCACAGGGGTTCTCCGTCCCCATCTCGAGGAAGGAAGCATAGTCCCACACCTGAGGAAAGAAGGCCACAAGAGAGAGGTAGCCCTTCACCAAGGGATCTCCAGCAAGCTAATGGTTCAGATTACAGTGCAAGTCCTAGGGGAAGAAGCAGAAGCCCTGAAGCTGAAGTGGGTGCCGAGGACAGGGCTCATAGGAAGTCCACAAAGGAAAATGGTCAGAGCCGCAGCCCTAGTCCTCCGCCAAGGGATGGTCGAAGCGAAGATAATCACAATGCTTCCGCTAGACGCAGTGAATCAAATTAAGGCAAGCGGTCGTTTTGAATTGGTATGTTTAAGTGACAATTTGTGTTTTTTTGCCATAACTTTGAATTTTATTTTACATATTGATGGATAACTTTTCTTTCTTGAATATTTTAAGCTGGTCTGTTCATCAATGTATTCGTCCTCTTGTTTTGTACGTTTTATGATCTAATCTGTCAGCTGAATTTAAACAGAGGATTTCTACAATGTAAACATACTTAAGATTAATTTAAGGTAAAAAGATGTAATAACGTGAAAATATTATGCATTCAGTTAATATTTTGTCGTATATTAACTAAGTAAATTACTTAAATTATTACACAAGTACAATGATTTACATAATTTGATTTTTTATGTATTATATCGGTGGTAATATCAATCAAATTAAATTCAATCTACTTAAAACTTATCAAGTTTATAGAAAACTAATGAATAAAAATAAAATTAATTAATTAAACTAATAGGAAGAAAACAAAGTACATCAGCACTTACAATAGAAATGAATCCCTGGCCAAAATTACAGTAGAATTGGAACTTTAATGGATACATACATCACATGTCATTCTATTATTAATAAGTTCATAATTAGTTTATTATATCTCGAAAATTACAATCAAGTCATTTTAATTAATCGAGTCACAATTAAATTTTCGTAGACAATAGCCGATAATGATCGCCGCTGTGACATTAACAACAATTTCTGAGTTTTGTTTGGGAAAGAGAAAAGGTTGAATAAAGATAATAATTATATCTTATATTGTATATGCTTTATCGTTATAATTTCGATGAATTAGATGACTCAGATTTTAAAAAAAATTAAACATAAAATTTTTTTCTAAATTTACTGATAATGGAATGACAAGTGATTTTAGCGGTTTTGATTGAGAAAGAATCAGATCAACCCGTTTTAGGCACACAAAATCAGATTAAATCCAAAAATCGGCGGAAGTTGATGAGAGCTTGACAGGTCTATCTCAATTCCAAGTCGGATTTTTGCAGAAAACAAAGTATCCGACACAGACATGGCGTCTTTGAAAATCTGCAATCCTTCCTCAACCTCCCAATGTTCATCAAATCCTTCCTCCTCCAATAGAATACCAATATTACCCATAAAATCAGCCTTATCTTTCACCAACTCTGTCTCTGTCTCTGTCCACCCAATTCTGTCTTTTCACTGTAAACCCCACTTCCCAGTACCTGCTTCCAAGAAATCTACCACCATTTCTTCGGCTATGTCATCTGGGTATGTAACACTGAATGAAGGGGAAAATTGTCCGAATAATCGTTTATTGTCTTTGATTTTCTGGGTTTTTGAAAATAAAAACAATTATTTTGTCTCTATAAGCAGATATGTGCAGGAGGATCTTCCACCGGCTCTTGATTCTACTTCAGACCCACCTCCACTCTTCGATGGAACAACAAGGTTAGCTTAAAACTATTATTGGGGAAAGTTTTTGCTTTCAATTATTAGTGTATTTTTAGCAATCTGTTTGCTGGGGTTATTCCTTTCTATCATCTTCAGGTAAGATTCTTGTGATTAATTGGATTTCCATTGTTGTAATGTTGAAGGTTGTATATATCTTATACATGCCCCTACGCACAGCGTGTTTGGATCACCCGGAACTGTAAGGTTGTTATCTATAATGCATCTGTATTCGAATCTCAATTTGTTTCATTCATAATATCAGGATTAGAAAGGATCTTACTTAAAAGATCTTACGCTTCATCCCACTAGATCAACTAGTTTACTTGCATAGCTTTTGAGTCTTCTTTTCCATTTCTGAAACCAGGGATTGCAGGACAAGATAAAACTGGCTCCAATTGATCTCAAGAACAGGCCTGCTTGGTACAAGGAGAGAGTCTACCCGCCAAACAAGGTCAGACCAAAACTGCGAAACATTTGATGTTAACACGCATGCTCGGATTTGAATGTGAGTATCAGATATTGTGTCTGCTCGGATTTGAATGCGAACACCGTGTTCGAGGGTAATATCCCCGTATCCAAAGTGTCCGAGCAACATATATGCTAAAAGATTAGAAAATGTGAAATAGCAGAGTACCAACATTCTGCAATCCTCTTACTTGCACTAAGTTAATGGAAAATCGATGCAGGTTCCGGCATTAGAACACAATAATGAAGTCAAAGGCGAGAGTCTTGACTTGATCAAGTATATAGATACTCACTTTGAAGGGCCTTCACTTTTCCCCGATGTACAATCTCAAATGCTCTTGATTAGTTGTTTCTCACCTCCATAGTTCTACTTTCATGCTCATAGACTATATAACAGGACCCTGCAAAGAGACAGTTTGCAGATGAGTTATTCTCCTACGTCAATTCGTTCTGCAAAACAGTGACTTCTTCGTTCAAAGGAGAGGGTACCGACGCAGGTGAGTTCGATCACTTATATTAATTTTGGGATCTGTAAATGAAGTCATGTCACCATGGTCATAATCTGAAAACTTCACCAGGCATTGCATTTGATGACATTGAAATAGCTCTTTCCAAGTTTGAGGACGGGCCTTTCTTCCTTGGGCAGTTTAGTCTGGTATGTGAAAAAATGTCAGTTAAACAGAAAAGGCATATCGATGATATATGTATGAATGTATGCATGTTGTCATGTCTTCTTCAGGTAGATATAGCTTATGCACCGTTCATCGAAAGATTCCATCCTTTTTTGTTGAATGTGAAGAATTATGATATTACTCATGGCAGACCAAAATTGGCAACTTGGATCGAGGTATTGCTAGACATTGCTTTATTCTTAGCATGATCAATGTCAAAAATGGTTCTTTCTGTAACATAGTAGTAAATCCTATCCTTGGCAGGAGATGAACAAAAACGAAGGTTACAAACAAACCAGGTGTGATCCAAAGGAACTGGTTGAGAGCTACAAGAAACGTTTCATGGTAATTGAAATTTAAAGCTTAACAGTAACAAAAGTTCTACGAAATATCAACTCCAATGGTCCCCAACCCACCATTTCTGGAGAGTATGCAAACTAGTATTTTATATTAAAAAAACTTCAAATATATATAATGCAATTATTTCAACTTAAAACTAAAAAAGAAGTTTATATCAAGTATCGTCAATCACAGTTGTTTTTTCCACTGGTTTCTTTTGCAGGCTCATCTTTAAACAAACGAGGGCTCTCTGTTTTTCTATCCTGAAATTGAGGCATTGGCACTACCGCACTAGTATTCTCATGCTTTATAATTTTTGAGAAGATTATGCTGATGAGATTAAGTAATCAATGGAGATTCATCTACTGCTACTGTATTCAACAGAATACAGGACCTGCCATTTTTAAAACAATGTACTAGTATTAACCAGGACACTTGTAGACAAAGCGATTTGAACTCATGTCTCTTAAGATGAACATCATCCGCTTTTTCATTAGGACACTTGTTGGGTTCGTATTAACCAAAAAATTATCTCATTATATATATATATATATATATTTGTGTTAGTCAAAACTCTTACTATGGGAGAAAGTGAGTGACGTGAGAGAACTTACAAGTTACATCCAAATGTTTCTGAAGAAGCCTTCTCTGCTCATACCCCATGAAAGCATATACCTGTTGCGTGCTGCTTTTAGTTTTGTTGCTTTGAGCCTTTGACTTTATTTTTCTTGAAATGCCCATCCGGGATGATATCCAGACGTACGGGGATGTGACCCTGCAAAACTCTCCAAATACATGAAAAACTTGGAAATAAATTAAACATACCCATGTTAGATAGATACTCGTATCAGACACCACACCCGAATCCAAGTATCATAGGAATGAAGAATATTCAACAACTTTGAGAGTTCTCTGACATCAATATCATAATCTATTCATTGTCATAAAACTGAGTTCATAAAAGGATAAGATATAACAGGGCAAGAAATTGCATTATACATAGCATACTTTAATATTTGTCACTTGTGTATAAGCTGTGAGCAGCCACTTGACTAGTAATTGGCATTTACAATAGAACAGCTTAGTAAGCTTCTCAATCTCAAGTTGCAGTAGCAAATTACAATGTAGAATGTGTTAATGTTGGGACTTGACTTGCTTAATGCAATGAGCATCCTCCATGAAATTGAAGACATAAGCCCATGAATATATGGATACTACCCTCACCAAACAGTCCAATCCGAAAGGAAATTCCGACATAATGAACTTCAAAAAGGCAAGGGTTTTATTGTTAATCCAGTGAAATAAAGATGGCAGCTTCAATGTGTGAATAATATTCATCGGAAAGGGCAAGAATGTAGCAAGAGAGATCAGCCACAACCAGTCCACAACAAAAATATGCAAGCCGCTACAACCCAGCAGGTGAAGATAACTATTTAAGTAATACTTTCCCTATCTTCTCCACATACACAACTAATGACATCACCGAGAGCCCAGCTGAAATATAAAGAAAAATAACACCGGATGCAACTAAAATCCCACCTTCACCAACACTGCATAAAGAGGGAGAAAAGCGGAAAATAAGTTAACAGTCAGATACTGCAACCAGGCTTGTTTGGCATTTATCATTTTCATGTTGGCGAGGGAAGAAATTTCATAAACCTGTTATCTCGTGTAGCCAGAAGGATGGTTAGTGCAGCCATCTGTGTGGCAGTTTTCCACTTCCCCAGCTTATTTACAGCAACAGCCTGATTCATATATCAAACTTAAGAATAAGCTATAGGCAAAACTCAAGTGTTACCTACTTCAATATAGAAAGTTGTTCGACATTCCAAGGGAGAGAAACATACCTCTGAAAGCTTACTATTCTGAGAAGCAGCCCATTCCCTAACAGCAGACATAGTTATCTACAAACAAATATCAACTGTTTGTAAGATATTTACAACTAATTCATACAAGTACATAACAGCACCGGCTATGGAATATATTACCTCCCTTCCTATAATGGCTATTGACGGTACATTCAGTAACCACGGCGCTTGCCCAAACACGGAAACATTCACAGGTCTTGAACATAGTAAAACCAATGTAGCAGCAACCATAAGCTACATTAAACAGGCATGGGATAAGAAGAAATTCACTGGTTCAGAAAAGTCACTATAATGACCGGCAATTTAACTCTATCCAATAAATAACTTAAATGTTCATGGAAATAAAAAAAAATACTACTCACTTTGTCAGCGACCGGATCCAAAAGGGCACCAAAGGCAGAACATAACTTCATCTGAAAGACATAATAAAGATTTTACTAAGATTAACAAGATTCCTATAAAACAAGAGGAAAAAGAAAGGCTTCCATAGTATCTTGAAAAGGGGGTGGTAGAAGGCATACTTTTCGAGCAAGGTACCCATCAAGCCAATCAGTTATAGCAGCTGCCATAAATATGCTAGTAGTAGCAGTCCTTCCCCACCAACTATCGACAGAAAATGCTAGAAAGAAGAAAGAAAACTATTTTTGTTAGCCTCGGTAAACCTAAAGTATCCGCAACAGCAATGCAGTTAACAATTGCCACTAAGATTCAGAAGTACACCGATCATACAACTAATTATAATCCATAGATTTCTTTACACCATCTAAACCATATCACATTGCAACCTAATCATCATTGGTTGTCATAATTCACATGAGCAGAGTTATCAAATACATATAAAAGCTAGAATTGCCAAAAATCATTAGAGTGTCATCAGAGTTCGACTCCGAGAGACATCAAAATTACAGACAAAATACCCTGCCATACGCATGATTCAGGAGCTAAGACATGAAAATAACAAACAAACCAGGCTGACAAAAACAGATCAAATCGCAGGTCTAAACCAGGGAGGAAACAACAAATCCTGATTGCATTGCCTCAAATCATTATCATCATTGCTATAAATTTCAAATTAAATTCAACGAGCAAGTGATTAAGAATAAAAAAACAAAATCTATAATCGCAAGTCACAAATATTCAGCTAAAATATTGCTAGAAATGGAATTCAATAAAGAGAAACTTAACTGAAAATCAGCACCGGCACGGCGACGACGCGGCCGAGTGTTAAAATAGTGGGCAGAGTTAAAATTTTGGAAGAAGAATTATTAGAATAAGCTAATCTCTGCTGGGGTACCAGTTGCGGTTGCATCAAAGGCTCCGATCCCATATCCGCGAGAATGTCGGACGACCCGGAACCCGACCCGTTGAAGATTCCTTTATTGTTTGTTTAAAGAAGAGGGAGATAAACACTTGGGGAAACGCAACGCAGATCTAGTAAAAAGGAATGTGGTTTTTATGGGGAAGGTAGGGGGTATGCTAAATTGAACCTAGGGTTAAAACGGGAACTACAATGCGCCGGGATACGTGGAGAGATGGTGGAGCCCGTGTGGCGGTGGTGGTTATGGTTTGGACTTCTCATCTGCATTGGAGAGGGGTAAAAATTTCATGCCCCTTAACCATGTCTTATTTTATGTCTCTGTCTAAAAATACATAAAAATTAAATATTATCTCGTAATCTTAATTTTTATATCTTAAACCCCAAAACTTAAACTTTAAAAATACACTCTACCCCTAATTTCTTACACCCTAAGCTCCAAACCTTAAACCACAAACTCTAAACCCTAAACCCATTATTTTTAAGTGGGGCACAAATAGAGGCATACTTTTGGGGCAGATGATTTCCATCCATTGTGGAGATGGTTTGGATAGCGCTTAATGTTTCAGATTTAGTTTAGGGCGCAAGGTGTTAGAATTTAAAATTTAAGGATTAGGTTTATGATTTATATTTTAGAGATTACAGTTTAGGGAAATATATTGAGGATTTAGGTTTTAACCTATAAACTCTATATTTTAACTCTAAACACTAGATTATATTCACAACCACTAAATTTTAAATTACTAAACTTAAACTCTTAAACATATCTCAAACTGAGTCCTTAAGGCTTAAAACTAAAGCGTTTTTGAAAGTTTTCATCGCAATGTATTAAATAATATCCTAAAAAAATTATTTATATGAATTTTAGAATCTAACTTTAAGCTTAATAAATTAATTTCGATTTAAAATGTATAAGTCTAGTTATTTGAAATATTTAAATAATTAATCACAATTCAACTTTATAATTTATGCATATTTTTTATTAAATTAATGATTAAAACATAAATTGTAGTTCAATCGAACTGATCTTTTAACAATTGGTAAATAGTTTACAAGCGTTGGATTGGGATGATCAGATTAGTAGTTTAACAATCACGATATTTATAATACGATGAAACTTTTATTATAAATGATTTTTCACTTAAAATTATACTTTTGTATTGTTAATTTCTTAGTGATTTGTGAATCTTTTATTATAAATAAATGTTTGAATTTTAATTTTTTTTTACCAAAGCAAGTGTTTTTATATTTCATTACGTATTTTTTAAGGACTAATATTCTATTAACAGGCGGTGAAAACTGAAAGTTTCCACAAACGCCTTAGTTTTATGGTATATGGAGTTAGTTTAGGGTATAAGTTTTAGGAGTTTAGGTGCATGTGTTTAGAATTTAGGGATAGTTGTTTCAATTTAAGGTTTAGAGTTATAGTTTAGTGTTTATAGGTTAGGGTTTAGTTTTTAGGGTAATATGGTGAGGATTTATGTTTTAACCTATAAACCCTAAATTATAATCTTAAACCCTAAATTGAAACAACTATCCCTAAATTCTAACCCCTATACCTCAAACCCTAAACCATATAGCCTAAACTAACTCCATATACCCTAAAACTAAGGCGCTTGTGGAAACTTTCAGTTTCCACCGCCTGCGTATAGAATATTTATCTTTTTTTATGGTAAACTACTGCAGGGGTCACTCTCGTTTAGCGTTTGTACAGAGTTAGTCACCACTTTTGAAAAGTGCCAATTAGTAGTCCTCTACGTTTTCTATGTGTAAATACTTGGTCACTCCGACGTTATACTCCGTTAGCCCCCTAATGGATTGCTGATGTGGCGGAATTAAAATAAGGATAAATTACTGCAATAGCCATTAAAATTTATCTCATGTACATTTTTCTCCTCAATTTTAAAAAGTAAACATTATAGTCACTAATAAAAATGTTTCTTTATAATTTCACCCTTAAATTTTTAAAAATTCATTTTTCAATCCTAAAACTTTACAATAAATTAGTACAATGATATTATAAATGCTTAGATGAAAAATAGGTGCCCAAAGTATACCCTTTGAAACTTAGGTGCCTAAATTGCTCATGTTTAATAACTCAAACTTAAAAATTTAGTCCACTAACTACTAAAAAATTCGAGTTATTGGAATTTCTATTTTATAATTCAAACTTTATTTTGAATTTTTGAGTCGAGTTTATGAAATTATGAGTCGAGTATTTTCACATCAAACCAAAAAAATTAATTTTTTCGAGTCAAGTCGAGTTATTGGAATTTCTATTTTATAATTCAAACTTTATTTTGAATTTTTGAGTCGAGTATTTTCACATCATACCTAAAAATTTAATTTTTTCGAATCAAGTCGAGTGTTGCACTTCCCTACATATAATTTTTAATTTTAATCCGTGCGAAAAAATAAAAGGTCGTCGGAACTTACGTAGCTCCGATAGAGGCTCCGCCGACGTCGGTTGGATTCAGAACCTTAGGGGTTTTGCTCACCGCCACGTTAGGAGCCCGGATCTGGTGTCCGTCTCGCGAATGGGCGGCAACCGATGTAAGAAAATGCGAGAAATAGTGGCGTCGATTGGTTTCTTGCCAGAGCTTCAATCGAGATTTGCTGGCGGAAGGCGGCCCGACGACGCGCGTGGTGGCCATGGATGAGAACACGACGACGTGGCGCCTCTAGCGATGTAGGCGATGACCACCACCGCCCGACGGTGACGGAGATCGACGACGGCCGATCGGGAAGGTGAACAAGCAAAAGTAGAGTCCGAAGTTTTTCTTGGGACAAACACGGATTAAAATTAAAAATTATATGTAGGGAAGTGCAACACTCAACTTGATTCGAAAAAATTAAGTTTTTAGGTTTGATGTGAAAATACTCGACTCAAAAATTCAAAATAAAGTTTGAATTATAAAATAGATATTCCAATAACTCGACTTGACTCAAAAAAATTAAATTTTTTGGTTTGATGTGAAAATACTCGACTCAGAAATTCAAAATAAAGTTTGAATTATAAAATAGAAATTCCAATAACTCAAATTTTTTAGTAGTTAGTGGACTAAATTTTTAAGTTTGAGTTATTAAATAGGAGCAATTTGGGCACCTAAGTTTCAAAGGGTATACTTTGGGCACCTATTTTTCATCTAAGCATTTATAATATTATTATACTAATTTATTGTAAAGTTTTAGGATTGAAAAATGAATTTTTAAAAATTTAAGGGTGAAATTATAAAAAAACATTTTTATTAGTGACTATAATGTTTACTTTTTTAAATTGAGGAGAACAAATGTACATGAGATAAATTTCAATGGCTATTGCAGTAATTTATCATTATTTTAATTCCGCCACATCAGCAATCCGTTAGGGCACTAACGGAGTATAACGTCGGAGTGACCAAGTATTTACACATCGAAAACGTAGAGGACTACTAATTGACACTTTTCAAAAGTGGTGACTAACTCTGTACAAACGCTAAACGAGAGTGACCCCTGCAGTAGTTTACCTTTTTTTTAAAGGTAGAATTCTGATCAATTCTGATTAATTGATATAAAATTTAAATAGAGAAAAAATAATGTATCATATTAATGTCGAAGTAAATAATTCAAAAAAACCAACCCAACTATAAATCAAGTTAAAGACAAATACCCAAAACTAGCAAAAGACTAAGGCCCCGTTCACTCAAGCTTTTCAAACCGCCGGGAGGTACAAACACGCGTTTGAGGGCAGAAGTTGAAAAATCGAACAGTGAAAAAATGAGTTTTTTAGGCGTAAAATTTAACAAAAGCGGCGATGACGCGACTTTGTCGGCCTCATTCAACAATACTTCAGCGTTTACGTGCGAAACGACCGTTCTTACAGCAAAGCTTAACAAGCCTTAAGAAAACTAAGAGAATGAGATCAAAAAGATGATTTGCTTCCAAACCTTTTATCTTTAAAGATAAGTTCATTTCTGCAAAGCTCGATAGACCAAGATATGGAAAGAAAGAAAAAAAGTCATTTTTCACAACGGTAGCAATTTTACTGATGGGCATAGATCATTTCAAATGTTGAAGAATAGCATTTCTTCCAAATATTACACCAACAACACCAAATAAATCAAGAAAAACTGTAACCGAAGAACATATGATCTATTGATTCGTCCTCCTGCAGACAAAAAAGGGCAGCGAATGTCAGTAATATGTGAAAAACCCCTTTTTAAAAGCTTAAACTTAGACAGGAGGCGACCATGAAGAAGCCTCTACACAAAGTGTTCCACTTTGCTTGGAGCCAGATTCGTCCAAATTTGAGTCCAAGCAACGCCTGGGTTAGTATCTGTTTTCAAAGGATCAACGGGATAAAAATATAGGCTTAAATAAAAATAAGTGTTCAAATTATTTTTCTAACGCGAGATCGACATTCTTTGGGTATACCGTTTGTTATTTTCGGTGAGGTTGTATTGGGAGAATTAACTGGTTAAATTCGACGACCGAAAGAATGTGTTTAGAGGTGACAATCGGCGACGAAAGTGGCGGTGATTTGAGGGTTCGAGTTTGAGAATTTTCAGTAACTTAGACTGTTTTGTAAAAAATTGAGAATTTCAAGATTTTCTAAAATATTTAGAAATTTTAATTTTTTTCTTTCAATTTTTTTTAAAATCAAATAAACATGACATGTGTCCAGCATTGATTGGTTAGCGAATATTTTTTAGCGGTAGTTAATTACCGGGCACATAAAATTATAACGATATAAACTTTAGACACTTATTTTTAACAAAAAATACTATATACACCTAAAGTTCAAAAACTATATAATTTAGACATTTATTTTTCATTTAAGCCAAAAATATATGGGTTTTATTTTGATGCACAAGCTGTGTAATTTTTTTTTACACAATCCTTCTATAAAATTTAAAATCTAAATCACAAACCCTAGCAACCTAAAACCTAAACCCTAAGCCCTAAACCCTAAACTCTAAATTCTAACCATAAACCTTAAATTATATACCCTACATACTAAACCCCTAAACCCTAAACTCTAAATTCTAACCATAAACCTTAAATTATATACCCTACATACTAAACCCCTAAACCCTAACCTAAAACCCTAAACCCTAAACCCTAAAATTAAAGGGCTTGTGTAAACTAAAGTTTACACAGCTTGTGCATCAAAGTATTTTCCAAAATATATATAAACAAATGATTAATATCCTATACACATGCGGTGAAAACTGAAAGTTTCCACAAGCGCCTTAGTTTTAGGGTATAGGGAATTAGTTTTGGGTATAGTGTTTAAGGGTTTAGGTGTAGGAGTTTAGAATTTAAGGAGAGTTATTTCAATTTAAGGTTTGGGGTTATAATTTAGGGTTTAGTTTTTAGGGTAATACGGTGAGGATTTAGGTTTTAACCTATAAACCCTAAATTATAACCCTAAACCTTAAATTAAAACAACTCTTCCTAAATTCTAACACCCTACACCTAAACCCCTAAATCCTAAACTAACTCCTTATACCCTAAAATTAAGGCACTTGTGGAAACTTTCAGTTTCCACCGCCTGTATATAGAATATTTATCCATAAACAAAAAGGTACTTTATAATTAACTTTAATTTTTTTAGAAAGTGAACGGTCATAGAATAAATGAAATTCTACCTGGAAAATATAAGAAAATGGAAGAACGAAATCCCAGACCCAGTTACATCTTTTTATAAAGGCTTTTTCTAACCTATGCATACATGATACATGTATAGATTAAGAGTTAATTTATTAAAAAAATTTAATTAAAACAATAACAATAATTTAATATATTACAAAATTTTAAAAATTTCTATTGAAAAAAAAATTAATGTATTAAGATATAAAATTTAGGATTTTATAGTTTAATGTTTAGTATTTTAGGGTTAGAGTTTAAAGTTTAAGGTTAGTGTTTTATGGTTTTAGAGTTAGGATTATGGTTTTATATTTTAAGGTTAAGGTTTAGAGTTTTATGGGTATGGTTAAGGTTTAGGCTTTAGGTGTTATGATTTAGGGTTATGTTTTAAGGGTTAGGGTTTAATGTTTATTGTTAGAGTTTTTTTTATCCTAAAGTATTTATTGTTAGAGTTTAGGATTTCAGTTTTAGAGATTGTAGTTTTAAATTTACAGTTTAGGATTCTCAATAATTTTTTTAGATTTTTATAATATTTTAAATGATTGTTATTTTTTAAAATAAAATTTTATATTTAATATAAATTATTAGATAACACTTAACTTAAAGTATAGGTTAGACAAACCCTTTAATAAAATATTTGATTCTCCCTCCAAATTAAATAAGACTGATAAACCCAACCTGTTAAATTCCTCTCCATTGCATCATTTTCAGCCAAACCCTATCAAACCTTCCAATTTTCCCTTCATTTTTTTTCTTGTTTCCCTCCAATGGCACCCTTGGACCCCCACTCCTTCACCGACTCTAGAAACCCTGCAACCACCGACATCTCCCTTTCCCTCTACTTCGACTTCCCTTCCGCCACCATCCACGGCGTCGCTTTCTTCATCCTCTCTCTCCCTTACGCCGGTCAACTTTCCTTCGACACCCGCTCTCTTACCATCCACCAAGTCCTCTCTCCCATCAACCTTTCGCCACTCCCTTTCTCTCTTTCCTCTTCCCCTGACCCAATCAAAGGAACCCAGCTTTCCATTTCCCTCCCAGACGACCCCGTTTTCAATTCCTTCTTCATCGTTTTCTCCACCTCCCCTTCCTCTACCGCCCTCCAATGGCTCTGCCCGCCCCAAACTTTTAACAAAAAACACCCTTTCGTCTACACTCAATGCCAGTCCATCCACGCCCGCTCCATCTTCCCTTGCCAAGACACCCCCGCCGCCCGAATCCGTTACAAAGCTCTGCTCAACGTTCCGCGGGAGTTATCCGCCGTTATGTCCGCCCGACACGTGGACAGGCGGCCACCGGTTTCCGGCGAAGGGCATTCGCATTTGTTGCCAAATGGGTTTAATTCGTTATGGAGCTCCGAAACGAGGGTAGTCGAGGAATTTCTCATGAACCAGCCGATCCCGTCTTATTTGTTCGCTTTTGCAGTTGGGGAGCTAGGGTCTAGGGAAGTAGGGCCGAGGACTAGGGTTTATGCTGAGGCGGTGGATAGCGTTTTGGATGCTGCGGCGAAGGAGTTCGCCGGTACGGAGGAGATGATCAGGCAAGGGGAGAAGTTGTTTGGGGAATATGCTTGGGAGAGATTCGATTTGCTTGTTCTGCCGCCGAGTTTCCCATATGGTGGAATGGAGAATCCGAGGATGGTGTTTTTGACACCAACTGTGATTAAAGGAGACGCCAGTGGGGCGCAGGTGGTGGCACATGAGCTCGCTCATAGTTGGACCGGGAACTTGATCACTAATAAGAACAACGAGCACTTCTGGTTGAATGAGGTAACATTCTCTTTTTGTGTGTGCTTCTTTTGCTTGTGTTTTATTGATAAATAGAATGATATATGGTCCGTTAAGCCGAGATTTTTCCGTTTCTGCGAAACCTTCCGACCTTTGCAAATTAGGTAATTTGGCTTCGTTTTCCTTTGTGATCACAGGGGTTTACAACATATGCAGAAAGGAGGATTGTTGAGGCTGTGCAGGGTGAAGACAGAGCTATACTGAACACTGGGATTGGTTGGAAGGGTTTAAAGGAGGAAGTGGAGAAATTTAAGGATAATTTGGAATTCACCAAGCTCAAAAACAATCAGGAAGGAGTTGATCCAGACACTATTTATTCCGAAGTTCCGTACGAGAAAGGTTTTCAGTTCCTGTGGCGCATCGAACGTCAGGTATCTTTATCTTGGAAGCCTTTTTCTTTTAAAGTTTTCACCTTGTTTGTAAATAATGTTAGGGCATCATTATGTGTTCTTTTACTGTGGAATGTTTAGATTGGAAGACCCACTTTCGATGAATTTATCAAGGACTATATTGACACCTTCAAGTTCCAATCAATTGACACCGAGACATTTCTTGATTTCCTCAAAGATGAAATCCCTGGAATAGAGAAAGATATAGACCTGGTGTTGTGGACTGAGGGAACTGGTATCCCACCAGATGCATATGAACCGGTATCCGATCTATACACCAAAATTTTGTCATTGGCAAATGAGTTCAAACTTGGGAGGATGCCGAGGGAGGATGAAGTTGCAGATTGGCGAGGACAGGAATGGGAGCTCTACTTAGAGAACCTGCCTAGAGTTCTCGAGGCTTCTCAGGTAGTATTGGTTTTCTCTGAAAGCGGCCATTTCTTCTGTTTTATAAATGTTTTTTTTAACTTCCAGTTTTTAGATTACTTGTTCCTTTGTGTTCTCTTAAATAAATATAAAGATAAAATTTTAGTTAGCGGTTGTAATTAAACTACTGCGCTAGATGTGTGCTACTGTGGGTGTGGAACTGTAGAAGGGAAGTTAGGTTAGAAACTAGCATGTCCAGCAAAAGGGGTGTGTTGAATCCCTTGAAGACAGTGTATCAGATGGAGGATGCCATGCCAACCAAAAATTGCAAGAGGAACTGCTTTCTTTTTCGGGAACTATAGTTTTAGAAGAGCTAAGCTGCACAACCTATGATATTAGCCGCCTAATCTATTTATTAGGAAGGGACTTTATTTGTTGTGCATCAGGGCACGTGTCAAAATGTCACTTAGTTCTCTTATCCTTTTTTAATCAACGATTGAAAACGCATAACAAATTGAAAATGTATTTTAGTTATTTTTCTCTTTTAGGAAACTGGGTTTCTTTGCTTAAGAATAATGCACCCAGTTATGGGTTTGCAAGCACATTTATTGATGTTGATTAGCTGCCACCAAAAACTTTCCAAGTTGCTTAGTTTCTTTCGCTGCATTCGGGGAACAATATCCTTTTGCAGAGGATGAATTTGCTTATGTTGCTGAATATAAAGCTTTACTGTTTTCTGCGATGCAAGACTTTTTCTAAGGTTTTAGAGTTTTTGGATGTAATCTACACCTTATTTTCCCTGGTAAACTCGAGGCTTTTCAAACCTTTAGATTTGACCTGAGCCCTGCATATGGTGCTCGATACCAATGGTAAGGTAGGCAAGCTATTAAATTGTCTCAATATTTTACATTTTTACTGGATATTTTAAGAGAATATATCTTCTATTTTTTCTTGTTTGGTAGTGTGTGGGTCGTTTCATTAGAGCTCATTTGTTGGTCTCTTCAAGTCAATACATTTCCTTTGGTTGAAAACTTCAAATCATAGTATTTTGTTGTCAACTCAATATCTGGTTTATGATCCTGTTCATGCAGGTCTTAGCCTTGGACGAACGGTACAGACTATCGGAATCAAAGGATTACGAGGTAAAAGTGGCTTTTCTTCAACTAGCAGTTTTATCCAAGTGCAGAAATTTCTACGGGGAGGTGGAGAAAACTTTGAAGGAAGTTGGGAGGATGAAGTACCTCCGCCCACTTTATAGGGCTCTCGTACAAGGTGCTGGGAAAGAGGAAGAGAAGATTTTGGCCAAAAGAGTGTTTTCAGAGGCTCGTGAGTGTTATCACCCCATAGCTCAAGGAGTTGTTGAGTCGATCCTTGCGAAGCACATCTAAAATGGTACATTGGCACACTATGTAATGAATGGTATATCAGAATATAAACCAAAGACTATAACCACCCCTAATGCCCAGAATAAAGATTTAGGCTACGACGGATGGAAAAAGTGAGAATGAGAAACTTGTTAATCAAATAGTTACGATACATAATCAGTTGTCTACTTTGCAGCTTAACTATTAGATTAACAAGTTTTCCATTCCCTCTCCTTTCCATCCTTTATACCAAGCTTGGTGAACTATTTCCATCTCTACTGATTTGTTTTGGATAATGCATGCTAAATATCTTATGCAGTTATGCTTAAGGCTCACTCTTGTTTTCTCTTTTAGCATCTCTGAAATATTGTTTTTGTTCCGATTCTAATGGTCGAAGGAATAATGGTGTCGTGAGCTGGATGGCAAAGTTTTGTCTGGTGAGAGGTTTGGGAAGGATAATTGGTTGTCACAATGTGGTGTTTTTATGTAGCTCCAGGGGCAGGGAATAGTACTCCGAGTACCCCAAACCACGTTCCGGTAGCATCGATGGTGTATGGAACAAATTTCAGCAATAGTCGGCGGATGATACTTTGAAATACATTTAAGCTGTTTGGCCACCGTGTCCTGATGATATTCCGGGATGGAAATGAATCAAGTGTCTCAACTTGTCAGTTAAGAGAGCTTAGCTTTGGAGGTGATGACCATGACCATGTCAGTTAAGAGAGCTTAGCTTTGGAGGTGATGACCATACCATGTCAGTTAAGAGTGCTTAAATATGATTGATTTTATATCTTAGTATACTAGTGACATATCAATTCAATCGGTTTTAAATAAAAATACTTTAACTATTGTTTTGTTTTATCAAAAAGTTTATTAAATTACAGGTATATTATGAAAAGTATTATACTAAATTTGAAAAATGGCAAAACCAGAGGACGAACGAACTAAAGAAGAAGAAAATTAAAAGCAATGTGGCGCTCAATTCGCCAACTCCCTTCTTTCTCCGTCCGTACAACCCGCACCCGAACGCTGCCTTACTCTTCATTCCTCTCCTTCTCTCCCCCTCTCCAGTCTCCCTAAACCCCAACCCTCGGCTTTCTTCTTCACTTCCTCTAAAACCCGCGCTCACTCGCCGCTTCATCGCTCTCCACCATCATCTTACGGACTTTCAGCGACGCCAGCCGAAGTATCGCCGCCAGATGCATTTCATCGTTCTCGGCTCCGCAACCGGAAGCGGTGGAAGAAGGCGCTAAACTCTCTATTCCAGTTTGAGCTTATTTTTTCTCTGCCAGGTTTTTGTGGAAGTGACTGCTGTTTCATGGTGGTGTTCCAGTAAACTTTAAGCCGTGTTTTTGGGAGTAACCAAAATGATTGTGTTGAAAAATAAAAGAGTTTTTTTAGTCCTATTTGAAACTACAACCCAAAATTCAGAAACTACACATTGACATATTTTAATATAGTATGTTTTTAAGTATGGCTTCTTTTTTTTAATATGCTGGTGCGATGCAATGGTAGCATCTGTTCAACTTTCTTTGTCTTTTCAAAGACGGCACACACAGCATGGCATAACTGGTGCTCGAACTCGGGTCCCAAGGGATGATAAACATCTACCTTTGCCACCAGGACACAAGGGGATGAGCTTAAGTATGGCTTTTTAAAAACAATTTATGTAGTAATTAATATTTACCGGATTAAGTGATAAGAAGTTCAATACTTTTTTTAAGTTTTATATTCAAATAATATAAATGAGAACTTATTCTAATATCAAGACTCGACCTAATTTTACTCTATATATAGTCGGATCCAATGTGTTATATCGGACATAAAATTAATAATCTTTAGAAACTAGTAATAAATTAATGAAAATATAAACACATTTTTAGAAAAATAAAAAGTTTATAAACTATGCGAAACAGTTGACCCCCTTCATCTTAGATCACTTCTTTACAGTTTGATTTTTACTTGTACATTTCTTATCGAAAATTTCTACTTAAAAGTTGACGTAATATAAATTTATCCTCATCAAATGTACGGAAAAGGAAGAAAAATTCGTTTTAGTATGTAAATATATGAATGTCACCAAGTCCCAAATAATCCAATTGCAACATGCCACGTGGAATGATAGTAATAGTGGTAATAAATGAAAATTCATATCATGAGTCTGATTTAGCGCATCCGTCATGGTCTCATCTAATAAAAACTATTCACTTCACAATTTTTTTCTCCCATCATTTTCAACTAATGAATCTTTACTAAGTATTTTTTTATGTAATTAAAAAAATATTTTTTTTGAAGTTACTATACTATTGGATTAATGATATGAAAAATAATCATGAAATGGTTAATTTTTAACGGGTAAAACTATAGTCGATGTGGTAAGCTAGACTCCTAATATAATTTTTAGTAGTAATATATGTTTACTGTCATTGGATCTCTTTATAGTACACTGAAATTATATATATATATATATATAGGGTTAGGATCAACTTACACCGTGTAAAATTCTTTAAGTTTTACACCTTTTTTGGATCGTTGGATGGGGGAAATGGATGGTTGAGATTAACTCCGTGTTTTTAATTCCCAAGTGATAATCTTCACATATTTTACTGTTAATCTTATCCATCCGTTTCACTCATCCAACGATCCAAAAAAGGTGTAAAACTTAGAGAGTTTTACACCGTGTAATTTGATCCTATCCCATATATATATATATATATATATATATATATATATATATGAGATTCACTTACATGTAATGGATGAGATTAACAATAAAAAATTAAAAAATTATCCCTTAAAAATAATTAAAATTTACACCGTATAAGTGTATCTAACTTATATATTTATATATTTATTTATTGATTGATTTATTGTCGAAAAACCAAACTAAAAAGAAGAAGAAAGTAGTATCTATTTTCTCTCTTTCAAAACCCCAAACCCTCAAAGCCCCCTTTTGCTGAGTTTCCCCCGAGATCTATCGAAGGTAAACCTAAATTCTTCACCTTTTCATATTTTCTGTGTAATTCATGATATAAAGATGTCATCTTTTGACATATATTTTATCCTTCCATTTCCCCGCGATTCCTCAGTCTCGTGCTTATGTGAGTCTTAGGTTAAGTTTTGATGCTAGGGTTTATCGATTTTATTTTTTGTTTCGTTCTTTTGAATTTTTCAATATTTGAGTTTTTTTCTTCTTAATTTTGAGAAATACCCAGATTAGTTCTTTTATGGATAAAACCAAATAGAAGGGTGGTTTAGTTAGCAATGCTACAGATATTTTTAGCTGTTGTTAGTGAACTGTAGTTGAGTCTAACTCAATTTCTCTATCTCTTCTGTTTTATCACTATAATTTTATATGGTATAAAATATGTATTTTAGCAATTTTGATCCTTTATTTTTTTAATTTCAATTTCCAAATGATTTTGAAATACTCAGGTCGGTTATTGAATGGATGAGGCTAAAGAGAAAGGCGGTTCCCTGCGTGTTTCTACGGAATCTTCACTAACTGTTAGTGAAACTGTAGTGGAGACGATGATTTGCGAGGGTCAAATTCCGATGGAGGAAGGAGGGGAAGAGGGTCCTAGTAATGGAGATGATATAATGGTGGAAGTTCTGGGTTCTCATGTTTATGTAGATGGTATTTGTACTACTGATGGGGGAGATGGAGGTATGATTGGGACTGGTTCGAATGATGAAGCGGTTCATGGTCCTGGTGACTCCGGCGAAGTTGGTATGGAGGTTACTGGTTCTGGGGTTGAAGCTGGTGAGAATATGGAACATACTAACGGGAAGGATGAAGGTGAGGGAGATGCAAATCAAGCTTTGGAAGCACAAAAAGTTGGTTATTTGGATGGTAATGACTTAAACCATGGAAAACAGAAAGCCGTTGAATGTTCATCCGTTGCATCCAAAGATTCAACAGTGCAAACTGAAGTTGTTGAGGAAGCCGCAATGACTATTGATGGGGACAATTTGAATACCCTGGATGGTTCTTGTGAAACTATATCTGCCGCAAAGAAGGACACTGCTGGTGTTGGTGTATATGCTAACTCGTCAGGTGTGAAGACACAGATTACTGCAGAAGATGTTCCCCATTCTGGTGCTAAAGGTATGGAAATTAGTTGTTTTGATCATAATTTGAAATTTCAAGATGAAAGAGAGCAATGAAGTTTTGAGAGTAAGTGGGTAGCACTGAAAAATATTCTACAATATCAATGCAGATGCGGTTTATTCATGTCAATCAACTGAATCGGTTGTTGAAAGTGGATTGGACGAGAAGGTACTTCAAAATTTTGATTCTGCTAATGGTTAATAACACTAGTTTGTAAACCCAGCCTGACTTTTTTTCTTCTCTTCTGCAGGTTAACACAAACAAGGAAACCGATAAGCAAGGTGCTGATTCTGAACAAAGATCTATGGAAGTTGATATTCCTCACCGTAGCTCCGAAAATCATGCAGGTAAAGTTGCCAGAGTCGATCATGTATTCTTTCTTATATATATATGGTTACAACAATGTTGATTTGGACAAATTTTATCTTGCTCAGGAAATGACCAAAACATAAAGGCTTCTACAGTCATTGGTGGGGCAGAAGAAGTTGATTTAAGTCTTGGGGCTGCAATAGATGTTGAAAAGCAGGTTCCCGATTCAAAAAATGTTGGTTTTGATGTTGATAAATATGTTAAAGTGGAAGAAAAGTCTGTTGAAAATGAGACAGTGGGTGTTGGCTCTGAAAATCATGAAGCCTCAAAAGCTGATAACAATGTTTTGAACCAAGTACATTCCTCGCATTCTTTGGGAAATGAAGATGCACTAGCTGAGAGTGCAGCTTCTAAGAATGATTCATGGGTAGCGCAAGATATGAATGTTGAAGAACAAGTTACTAGTGATGAACATGATGGTTTAGACCAATTGCAAGAAATGGAAGTTGAAGAACACGATTCTGATCCTGAACAGCTAACCAACTCCGATGAAAAGACTGTTAAACGAATGGCTCTAAGGTCTGCGAGTGCAATAAAGGTGCATCAAGCTAGGTACCAGCTTCCACCAGAGGAAGAAGGTGAATTGTCTGTTAATGATTTAGTCTGGGGAAAGGTGAGGAGCCATCCATGGTGGCCAGGACAGATCTTTGATCCTTCAGATGCTTCTGAGAAGGCAGTTAAGTATCATAAGAAAGATAACTATCTGGTAGCCTACTTTGGGGATCGGACATTTGCTTGGAACGAAACTTCTGTTTTGAAGCCATTTCGACCGCATTTCTCTCAGATTGAGAAGCAGAGTAATTCAGAATCATTCCAGAATGCAGTTGATTGTTCTTTGGAAGAAGTGTCTAGACGAACAGAGCTAGGTTTGGCTTGCTCTTGCATACCACAGGATGTTTATGACAGGATAAAATTCCAAGAAGTTGAGAATGCAGGTGTTAGGCAAGAATCACGTATAAGAGATGTTGTTGATAAGTCTTTGAGTGCTTGTTCTTTTGAACCTGATAAATTAGTTGACTATTTGAAAGCATTAGCAGAATCTCCAGCTGCTGGGGGTGATCAACTCGACCTTGTGATTGCTAAATCTCAATTGTTGGCTTTTTACCGTTTAAAAGGTTATCATCTATTGCCTGAATTCCAATCCTGTGGAGATTTAAGTGAAAATGAAACAAATACCTCACATTCTGAAGAGAAAATGCACACCGGCAAGGTAATTGAGCATAATACTCCTATGGATACCGATGGTGAGCAATTTTCCAGTGGCCAGGAAACTTCAAAAACTAAGAGAAGCTATTACCTTAAGCGTAAGCATAATCTGAAGGATGGGTTGTATCCTAGTAAAAAGGAAAGAAGCTTGACTGAATTGATGGGTGAGACATTTGATTCTCCTGATACTGAAAATGGGCCTGATGGGATGGCTAATAAGCTTCCTTCACCATCATTTGGAAAGAAAAGAAAAGGTGTTGATTCCTTTGAGGAGTCGATGCAAGACGGAAGAAAGACAATTTCTCTTGCCAAAGTGTCTCAAACTCCTCCCCCTCAATTCCCAAAGCCTTCCTTCAAAATTGGTGACTGTATCCGTAGAGCTGCGAGTCAAATGACTGGATCTCCATCGATTCTGAAGTCCAGTGGGGATAGGTCACAGAAGATAGATGGAGGCAATGAAAATCCTGCTGCAGATGGAATTGATGTTCCTATTGAGAATTTCGAGGATGCCCTGCAAAATATGATGAGTTTTATGGCAAACTACTCGTCACTAGAGGAGTTGTTATCACAACTTCACGAGGCAGCATGCGATCCAATGAAAAATTCTTTTAGTTTAATTGTCAACTTCTTCTCTAATTTCAGAGATTCAGTTGTTGTGGATCAACATCCTGGGGACAAAGTAGGTGACAAAAGGAAAAAGTCGCCCAATTCTATTTTTGGTACTCCAGAAACGTTCGAGTTTGAGGACATGAATGACACTTACTGGACTGACAGAATAGTTCAAAATGGTTCTGAAGAGCAACTGTCACATGGAAATGGAAGGGGACAATATCAAATAGTGCCTGTTCAATTGGAGAAGCCACTTCAAAAAGGCCGCAAGTCTCGAAAACGGTATTCTGATGGTAATCATGATTTGACCACTCAGAAACCCCCTGGCTATGTTGATGAGAGGGCTCCAGCAGAACTTGTTATGAACTTCACTGAGATTAATTCTGTCCCTTCAGAAACAAAGCTAAATAAGATGTTCAAGCACTTTGGACCATTAAGGGAATCTGAAACAGAAGTTGATCGTGAAACCAGCCGTGCAAGAGTTGTTTTTAGAAGATCGTCTGACGCTGAAGTTGCTTACAATAGTGCTGGAAAGTTCAACATCTTTGGGCCAGTGGCTGTAAATTATCAACTCAACTACACTATATCTGAATCATTCAAAGCTTCGTTGTATGCTCCAACCCTAGCTGAGGAGAACCCCCTCATGTCTTCATCCCTATGTGGGGATCATGCTCTTGTTGTCTCAACCCTGGGAGATGAAACTTCACACTTTCCTCCAAGCCTAGGTGAGGAAGCATCATTCATGGTTTCAACCCTTGGTGAGGAAACTTTACCCATTGCTACAACTTTCCATGACGAACTTCACTCATCCTTTGGTGAGTGCAGTTTGGCCATTCCGACATCCTTAGGCAATCAAACGTCAGGCATTGCCACAAGCATTTATGAGACATTGCCCATCTCCACAAGCATGTATGAGGAAACATTGCCCATTGCCACAAGCATGTATGAGGAAACATTGCCAATTTCCACAACTGCAGTTGAGGGAACAATGGATGTCACAACAACTATTGGTGACCAAACTTTTATGATTGCTACAACTGTAGGTGAACAATTTTCAACAGTTGTCACAACTATTAGTGAGCAAACTTCAATGGTTGTTTCAACATTTGAGGAAGCTTATCCCTTCTCCACAACCTTGAGCAAAGAAACTTCAACCATCACCACAAACTTGGGTGAGGAAACTTTAACGGTTAATGTAAGCTTGGGTGAGGAAAATTCAGGCATTGTTACCAAAGGTCAAGAAACTTCAAGCATCCCTGCAACTTTTGGTGAGGAAACTCCTGCTAATCCTGTGACCTTGGCAGAAGAAATCCCTAGTATTCCCAGAACCTCAGGCGAAGAGACTCCAGCCATTCCTGTGGCAAAAGAAACAGCCATTCCCTTGGTCGAAGAACCCCCTAGTATTCCCAGAAACTTGGGCGAAGAAACTCCAACCATTCCTGTGGCAGAAGAAACCCCCACAACCTTGGGCGAAGAAACTCCAGCTATTCCCTTGGCCGAAGAAACCACTAGCATTCCCAGAACCTTGGTCGAAGAATCACCAACTATTCTGCTGGCTGAAGAAAACCCTAGTATTCCCAAAACCTTGTGCGAAGAAAAAACGGCCATTCCCCTGGCAGAAGAAACCCCTAGTATTCCCAGAACCTTGAGTGAAGAAACTCCACCCATTCCCTTGGCAGAAGAAACCCCTACTATTCTCAGAACCTTAGGTGAAGAAACATCAGCCATTCCTGAAACCTTCAGTGAAGAAACCCAGGCCATTCCTCCAACTTCAAGTGGAGGAGAAACTCCTACAATTCCTCCAACTTCCAGCGAAGAAACTCCTACTCCTCCAACCTTCAATGAAGAAACTGCTCCCATAACCTTGGGTCAGGAAACTCAGGCCACTCCTTCAACTACGGTTGAGGAAACCACAACCAATCCTGAAACATCGGCCATTCCTGAAACCTTCAGCGAAGAAACCCAGGCCATTCCTCCAACTTCAAGTGGAGGAGAAACTACTACAATTCCTCCAACTTCCAGCGAAGAAACTCCTACTCCTCCAACCTTCAATGAAGAAACTGCTACCATCCCCATAACCTTGGGTCAGGAAACTCTGGCCACTCCTTCAACTATGGTTGAGGAAACCACGACCAATCCTGCAACCTTGCACGAGGAAACTTCGGCTATTCTGACAACTTTGGCGGAGGAAAATCCAACAACTACAATATCGGGCTTGGAAACTCCAACAACTACAAACTTGGGTGATGGAACTCCAACCAGTCCCACAACCTTTGGTGAAGAATCTTCGACTATTCCCACAACCTTGCCTGAGGAAACTTCGACTATTCCTACAACCTTGCCCGAGGAAACTTCGACTATCCCGACAACCTTGGGTGAGGAAGCTTCAACTGCTCTCACAACTAATGGTGAGGAAACGTCAACTGTTTCTACAACTACTGAAATGGAGTCATCTCCCCCTGAAATGTCTGGAAGCAAGGAACATTCAACTTAGTATCTCCACTGTCAAAATTTACTCGGAACTTTCAGGTATTACTTCTCTTATCTGTATGAAAGCTTTTAACTTGTTAATGTTAGAATAATGACAGTTCTCACCTGGCTTTGCGCAAACCATTATGGAGACTATGAGAGTACAGTTTTAGTGAATTTCTTTCCACCTCTTGCAGTTAAATTCATTAAGTGGACAAGTATGGTTAATGGTTTTGGTATTTAGAGGCAGATATTAGGTGTAAGATATGAAATTACTGAATCTATATTACTATATATGCCACCACTAAGTTCAAACTGCAGAAGTGGGAGGCTAGGAGCAGCTGTTGTTTTACATTTTTGGATCCCAACATTCAGATGGTCTAGGGATAAATGCTTCGATTATTGCCTCTTTTGAATGGTTTAACTGTGAGGTCGAAGTTGATGGTTTATATTAGTTCATCTTGAATCCATCTCATTTTTAAGGTGTATAAAGCTGCAGGTTTATTCAGTTTTCTGGTGGTTTGAAGTTGGATAAATGAACTATCAGTCTTGCATTGCATAATGACTGATGTTTTATAATACAAATTCTGTTTTGTTT
The DNA here is from genome assembly GCA_958450335.1 of Hibiscus tridactylites. NCBI lineage: Eukaryota > Viridiplantae > Streptophyta > Magnoliopsida > Malvales > Malvaceae > Hibiscus > Hibiscus tridactylites. Next base: position 69,988,102 of record OY288286.1, read on the forward strand.
AGCTCTGATAATATCGCCTTGTGTGATTAAAATCTTATTCTTGATTTTCTTGATGCAATCAATATAGGGGAGAACACATCTTGAGGTTCAGGTGTCAGTGTGGCTCTAGTGGGCTTTTGATTCAACCTTTGACGGAAGAAGGCAACGTCAGCTCGGATTCATTCTTTCCTGAATTATACTATAAGCTGCATGGCGTTGCATGATCCGACTAGTGTAATGTAATAGCTTTCTTAGATGATTTAACCTTGAGAACCAGGAGAATTGCATTGTAGAATCATGGCTGCGCCTGCCTATCTATTATTCATGCCGCTTAATCGATGGATGCAACGGGTGATAGTTTTCGATTTTCAGTCATTGTGTCATTACTGCAGCACCAGCTTATACTTTGGTTCCTCAAAATATTGCTATGATTAGCAAGGCTGGCATAATGGTTAGTTATATTTGCCCACTTAATGCTAATAGAGAATTATTTATGTCAAATTATTTTAGGATATTTACACAAAACATGTTTTTGAACAACATTTTTATTAAAAACCAACATTTTCGAAGTCTTGGGCAGTCATTATTGTTCCAATTTTTCGGCTTATTCACTCTTCAGTTTTTGTTTTAACAACATAGAGGAGAAAACAAAAGATGAAGGGCAATGAGAAATATGCTTTTTCTTGTTTTATTCGTGTGCATTATTTTTATTCTTTCAGTTATTCCCTTAGGTTATTTATATGTTAATAAACGAATGTTCAATCAACATTTTCTATATTTATTTTTTTAGCCTTCAAACAAAAAAAATATGATTTACCAATAATATTATCAAGAAACAATTGTGAATTTTTAATGTATATATGGATTGTTATAATGTATATTATATTGATTTAAAAAATAGATTTAAGTGATGAAAAGTGTCATTTTAAATTCTTAAATAGATACATGTGACATATCTATTTTCTAATATTTATATATTGTTCTTTTGATAAACCGTTTTTTATAGATAATATAATAACATCAATTTATGCAATTTATATTTATACTATCAGTCCTTAATTGAATTAGTGTCGTTAATTAACTAATTAATCGGATGTCAATTCATTTTAAAAAATATTAAAATAATCTTTAACAATCAATTTAAAATAATTGTTAAATACTCTTTTAAAGGAGAAATTATTTTTATTCACATGGTAAATTTGTTTTTAAATTTAATTTGCAGTAAATATGAGTGAAAATTCACTTGATAAGAAGGTACATGAAAAAGTAATAAAATAAATAAATTTTATTAGTTGAAATCATGAATAACGTGACGAGACGAACTTATAATATAATTTCTCCGTAGTTTTTAACAAAAATATTTTCTTCCGGCATTAGTATATCAAAATGTAGAATATTTTAAAAATTATTAATTTAATTGGTTAGTTTTATTATTTTTAAGCACAGTATTTTACTTTTACAGTTATTATAGACGTGTCGTTTGCGTTTGAATATAAAAACTTGGTCGTTTTGTGGCGACTTTATTATATTCCCATTTTAAGACAACAAAATTAGAATCTTCCCGTCTTAATTCATGTACAAAACAAGCGCTCCACTAATCAAATTAATTAGTAACGGTTACAAATTATTTGTCAAAATCTTCGTTTTCTAATTTTTTTTTTAAAGTTTTTTACTTTTCCCTCTCTTTCTCTCTTTTCTGTCTCACTCTGTTATCGTTTTCTCTGTTAGTTTTCTTATATGCCTTCAAACTCCAATGCAAGAAGAAAAATAGAGTAATCGTCTTGAAGAAGAAAATGTCATCCAAAAGAAATATTTTGCATGAATTTCAATTTCCAGGTACTTTATTCATTCTGGGGTTGAATTATTTTCTTTGTTTGGATGTTGAGAAAAACACAGGAAAGTTAAACATATTTTCTTCAATTCTTTGTTTCTTTGTTGGTTTTGAAAGGTTTAGATTTTACTATTTTTCTGTAAAGAAAAGATCTTTATGTTTGGTAGGCTATCATATTTTAAGGAAAGTATGTATTGATGATCTTCAAGTTTAGTCAAATTCCACTGCAGAAAAAGGGTTTCAGGATTGAATTTTGGATCAATTTATTATGAAATTTTAACTTTAAGCCATTAAAATTGGGAATGATATTAGGATTTAATCTGAATATCTGATTGTTCTTTCCCTCTCTTACTACATTCATTGACTAAATCAATTTTTTGATGGAATGTTATTGATTTAGCAGAGGCTTCAAGGAACAGAAAAAAGATTGATATTGATGGATTCAGGCTGATTGAGGCTTCAAAAGATGAACCAAAGCAAAAGGAAGAAGAAGAAAAGACTGATGGATTCGAATCCAAGTATGATTTTCGCAAGAGTTTGGCTTGGGACAGTGCCTTTTTTACAAGTCCAGGTTGGTTTTTAAGCTTTCAATATGACTGATAAAATTCCCAAGTAATTTCAACATCATTGTGGAGGCCTTTAGCTTTCATTGTCGTAATGTCATTCATTTTATTGTTTGTTCATGTTCTCTTAGGAGTTTTGGACCCTGAAGAGTTGTTCGAGACTTTGAATATTAATGCTGGAGATGAGGGACTCAAGGAACCAAGTGGTTTACCTTCTGAATCCATAGCAGCAAGTAGAATTGGCGAGTGCAGTGCCCGTAGAAGTTTAGCTTGGGATGCTGCATTTTTCACCAGTCCAGGTATACTTATTTACACTTGGTAGTTGCCTAGAACATGAGCCAATTTGCTATGCTCGGTTCCTTGTTATAGCATATTTGCCTCATCATATAGTTTTCCAGAGTTAATTCTTACTTTCCACTCCTTTTTTAATGCTTAGGGGTATTGAATCCAGAAGAGTTGTCTTTGGTAAACAATGGATATAGGAAGTCTGAAACAGTAACACATGTACTTCCGGGAATCGAACAAGAGTTTTGGAAATCTACTGAATCAGACTCTACGTTGGATAGTGATTACTCCTTGTCAAGTCTTGAGATTGATCTTTTTGATGATATGAGAGCATCCATGAAAAAGTCAACCAAAGCATCCAATTTGTTGAGTTCCAGTTGCAAACTTGAAAGTCGAACAGGCATTCCAAATCCCCATTGTAAGTATCTACTGCTTTGAACTATCTTCAGTGGGAACTTAATGGAGTCAAATAATTTCTGTCTAGTTTTCAGGTTAATACATTTCAGTCTGCTTCTTTCATTTTGCAAGTAAACTATTTTACATTAAATCGGGTTTGAGTGTCGGATTGGGGTATATGTCAGACATGTTAAAGCTTTTTCATGTATTTAGACACATTATGGATATGTCTTAGACATGGGTACTTTTAAGAAAATTGAAGAATTGGAGTTGCAGTGCAAGTAACTTCTATACTATAGGCTTAGTCAGGATTAGAAAGCACAAAATTTAATGATTCTAGGTAATAAATAATAACTTGAAGTTAATATGATTGTTTTACAACATGGACTGGTTCTTGAATTTTCTTTTGTCTAGTGCTTATCAATTCTGCTTTTTCTTTGCAGTTTCAAAAAGGCTGGATACTACTTCAACGAGGGTTTGTAGTTTTTTTACTTTTGGGGTGAAATCGGACATTATTTATGCCTTTTTGAGACTCATTCATTTAAAAAACTTCAGGTTAAACCCTCTCCAGCTTCCAGAAGACCAAAAACTACTGCAGATGGAGTGGGGAAGACAGCAAAAGAAGCCACCAATCCTTCAAAAGCACAGGTATGTTCAATTCAGAATACTGGTACATACTTCATTGCTATGTTACTCCATTTTCTGGTGTAAGTGTCGGATATGGGTACGTGCCCAACCCAAGTGCTCTATTTTTCCCCAAGATTCCCTTGTATTTGAAGTGTACCCAGATACACACCTATTTGCATATGTATCAAACAAGTGTACTTCAGGAAAAATGAAAGTCGGAGTATTTAACATAGTTTCATGGTACTACATATGTGCACCTTAGCCATGTTTCATTTCAAAGCTCATATCATCAAATGGTACTATCTAAGTAGACCTTAAAAGTGAAGCAATTTTCTGTATTTCCTTTTGCATTTGGTAGTATTGCATTCTCTCTACTCATATCATTTTTGTTTTATTTTTCTCTTGTATTGTTTCTTTCTTTGCTTGTGTTTTTCATATACTATTCATGGAATTTCCGTGCATGGCTTAGTTGTATATGAACTCGGCCTTTTTATATGATTGACTGACATGGTTTCATTACTTATGGTTAAAATCAAAGCACGGCACTCGAACCGGAGAACATGATCCATCATCTTTCCTTAAGCTGTCCAAGGCATATGACCAGGCCAACCCTTTCTCGCCTGGTGCAACCAAAAGTGCTTCAGCAGGCGCAAACCAAACGAAAGTGAACAATAAAATCAGAAAATTTGTACCTGGTAAATCTGTCATAAATTATTGGTTTAGTCATACAGTGTTTGTATTTCATTTCTGCTTTACATAAGATTGATTTTGTATTTTCTGTTTGATTGATGATTATAGGGAAAAACATGTCAAAGAAACCATGTATCGGTGATCGTGGTACACCATCTCCAGAGCCGTCTTCTTCACGTTCCCACATTGCCTTTAAAGATCTTTCGGGATCTGGTCGTGGTCACAGTGCTTCCATTGTTAAATCCCCAAGCTCTCTCAGAAGAAAGAATGATTTGGCTGCTTCGGATTCAGGTGTTCGGACCCCTAAAAGATCCACAACCCTACACAGAAGCAGACTGATAGATTCTTCTCAGCCAACTAGTTTTCAGTCCACACCGATATCTCCGAGCACACCACTTTTAACTTCCATTGCTTGTTGGTCTTCTGAATCATCAGCTTCTTTGGATCATGTCAACACTGAGAACTGTTCTAATTATCAACTTTTTCCAAGCGGAAGTAAAGAAACGAGGTTTCCACATCAAGATGTTGGTAAATTCTCAAAGGGAAGTAGTCATCTACCATCGACTGTTTCGAGAGAAGCAAAGCCTTCCAGCCTTCGACTGACGTTGCCAAAGACTGGATTCTTTGAACTGGTTGGTTTCTTTATCGATTTGCCTTGTTTTTATCTCATTGACAAGTGATTATTGCTGTTGAATGAGTTTTTTTTTTCACTGACAGGGAAATTCTAGGGAATTAACTCCAAATGGTGTAAACTTTCATTCTGGTTTGCAGAGTAGTTCTAAAACTAGAACTGGAAGTAATCATCTCAATGGCACTCCAACTAGAGCAAGGTACAGTAAGCTTCAATCACCAAGAACTGCAAAGTTAAAGGAGAAAAAACTGGGTTCTCTGCAAAATGGAACCCAGAGTTCCGTGGATATCAAGCCTAATGCAAAGCTTGAAGGAGAAAAAGCTGGTCAAGAACCTAGATCTTCTTGGACTATTAAAAGCTCTCCTGCTTCAACTTTCATGGCTGAAACTGATCTATCTTGTGAGTCAGGCAACAGATTTGGCTCGAAAACGGACAGTTTCGGGTCATATGTGAAAGGAGATGATAAAGGTAAAATTCAAGCTAAGAGCCAAAGGGTTGAAAAGTCATCTCATGATCAAAACGAAGAGATTATTGCACTAAATCGTGATGAAAAAGAAAACTTATTTAGTTTCAAGAGTCAAGTGGATGTTTTAACAAAGCAGATTGAGGCCATTGATGTCAATGGGGAATTGGTGATAGAATTGTAAGCTGAATTAGAGTGGTTAAATCATTCAAAACTTCTTGTTTTTTGATGCTAAATACTGCAACTTCATCTTTCTCGGATGAGCTTATTGTGGAAACGATTGTAGATTATCAAAAGTTATAGTACAGCAGTTCTGCAGTATGTTAGTTTTGTCACCAAGTATGATCTTCAAGATATATGAAAAGGCTTGAAAAAACAAAGTATATCCGTATCTTGACATTCATTCTCGAGTCTGAATAACATAGGCTAGGAATGTAACAAAGGGGATAAATTTGGTACAAGGTTTTGTAATGGTAAGAAATGATTACCAGTTTTCATTGGTTTAAGGATAAATCTCACACTCCCAGTCGATGGGAAACATATTACAAAAGTATTTTCAACAATTCGGCATAAAAAGGAATTTGCCATCAAACCAAAAACATAATGAAAATCAGCAGTCTGGATCTGTCATGGATTCGGCATATCCCAACAAATTCGAAAAATACTCGGGTTGCAGGCATGTTCTTACTCATCACATCATCTACACAAGTTAGAAAGGCGTAAGTGAGAAACCCGTCCCTGTAAGTTAATTTAGTTTCCAGTTCTTGGATGATAAAATGCTAAGAGTACACACATTTAAAACTGAAAATCATGTACCAGGAAAGAAGTAAACTGCAAACAAAGTTGTTTAAAAGAAGCTTTCGATATTCGGAGATGATTTCATTAAGTTTTACGGATATGTTGATAATCACCTTGAATAAGTCGCCAAAAATCCCTTGAAGGGGATTTCTACGTTGTACACCGTAGAACTTTTCTGCAATTTCATCTAGCAACTGCACAATCATTTTTGTGTTAGAAAACGATACATAAAAAGGAGACTTAGCAGATGTATGAAAGAGCTGAATGCAAAACTGATTGCACACCTCGTTGAATGCAGGTTCTCTGTCTATGCTAGACTTGTAATTCACTCTCAACATATTAAAAAGAGGCAATGCATCTCTTTCCAACCTGCATGCAAAAGAGTCTTTAGAACAATTTACCCAACATGGAAAGAATACGGTAGCCTAAATCTAAGCCGAAAACTGAATATGGTGGTTTTAATTAAAAGTGAAAAGAGAGTTTTGTCAGATAGGTCAAAGTATAAAACACTAGTGGTTTTTTATCCATGTTACTCAGACTGGGGCCTTAGTGGATATGAGCATGTATCCGAGGTATATTCAATTTTTTCTAAGTTTTTATCCATGTTACTTGGACTGGGGTCTGAAGGTTCATAAACCTGTGTCAAAGTCTGGATACACGTTGGACATGGGTTATACCTTCCGATTTCAGCAATGCCAAGGTAATGCAATACAGTACAAGTACATAAACTATGAAAATCTGACCAGTTACTGACTTGAAGATAAAAAAAATTAGGCAACTTAATCCGCAGTCTTGTCCCTTAATCTCGTAAACAAATTCTCTGTATTGGTGCACAGTAATGCCTGTGGGAGGGTGGAGGAAGTATATGCACTTAATATCATCCTTAAACTAAATTGTTGAGAACACCGAATTCTGACAAAGCAGGCAGTATTATCAACATTACATTATACTCAACATTGCATCCACACCTACTTGTGCCGAGGATAGCAGGACCGTTTCCTATAAATATGGAGAATGAATTGATGAAAGAGCAAGAGAAAAATACTTACGTTAGCAAGAGAAAAGTGATAAACTGAATCAAATCTGATTCAGGGAAATCAAGCTCCTGGGATTCCACTAGTCTCTTTAATTCATCCATAAGGTAATTGGCATCTCGGAGATTACCCATAGACAAGTACCTATAATGTAAAAGCCATTTTCTTTATTCGTATACAATTTATTGCAACATTATTAACAGAACAGTCTCAAATTTATCAAGTCTGGACCAGGTAAAGATTCAGAAAAGAAAAGGAGAGGAACAAAACTAGATTCCCTATCATAGATTGAAATTTATAACAGTATCATAGAAAAGAAATCCATTTGCAGGTTGGTAGTGGAACATGGCATGTTAATAATCAATTTAAGTTTATAACATACAAAGAACCACTTTGAAAGGGAAACAACGAAATACATAGCATCTTTTGGACCATAGAATTTTGACTTCAAGAAAAACGAAATTTAAGATGTGAGGTCAAGATTAATGTTCGTTTCAACAGTATTGGCAATAGGAACAGTAAATTACAGGCCAAGTGAGCAGATTTTCAGCAGGCTTACATAAGAACTGCCCGTGCAATGGCTAGATCATCTTCACCAGGATAACACTGCATGGTTGAAAAGCATATCAGTTGATTGCATTAAATAAGTATCAAAGGAAAAGTAAAGCCTACTGTTGATCATAGAGACCGAGCTGGAAATCCAAGTAAATTGATTGAGTCATGCCATCTTCCATGCATTTTTGATGGCTAATGTTCTAATTTTAGAATGGTAGGAGTCTTAGAAGTGACAAACTAATTCCAATAATAAGAAACAGGCTTAGATGTAGAATCTCCCTACAGAAGTACCAACATATGCAATCTGAAGATGATTGAAACTTTTCAAAAATATCAAATACGTCTTTGATACATTGGCAGTGAAAACTTTTAACTCCGCAAGAAGGAATACAATTTCCCAGCTTCAATTTTGGGGAAGGAGGGGGGGGGGGATGTTTCACCTTGTTTATATTGTTTGTCGAGTCTAAAACTTCACCGCAAGGATGGGTTCAAAATATCTACAATTATGAACTATATTGCATCTATACCACTGTTCATCTATAAAATACCGAACTGTTGCACGGGGAACATGACTTTGATTTGCGTGCCTCGAACCATATTCATAACAGGGGGTGGAGAGAGAGAAGAAGAAGAAAATTAACCTTGCTCATGAAATTCACTAAAGCAGATGCAAACTTCTTTGGGTTGTTTCCTCTAACAAAATGATAGGACACTTTAGCCATGTTCTGCAAAAAAAAAGGGGGGGGGGGGGGGGGGGGGGGGGGGAATCATATAATTGTAGGCATCCACAATCCACATGCATGTTAACTGATGAATGGGCCTTTGAACTGCAAAGTGAGGAAAAATAATGTACGATAACCAGATATAAGGATACTTTTCGAAGGCTTGCATGGAGGAAAAATGGAAGCATCTAATTTATTTCCCAACCATTATGATAACACCATAATAAAAGCAACTTCAATTACCCATAGAAAAATCTTAACTAATTATCTAACTTTAATTTTAATGGACTCACCAATGTTCCAATTGCAAAATTACTAGCAAGATGTATGTCAGACAAAATACAGATATCCCTAAATCTCAGTACATGACAAATGCTGTAAAGGTTTCAATAGGTGTAAATAAACTAGTTCAAACCAACATACAAAAATCGGGATATCACTATCGAGTACATGACCAACTTATGGTTAGTAGAGAGAGCAGTTTACATGTTTTTTTTTTACACATTAGAACGAATTTCAGTGGCAGACCGGCCTTGTCTCTCTGCATGGAATGCTCATACAAACCATGCCGAGAGGTTGTTACCTTTTAATCTGAAGGACATATGTCATGCATTTACTGAAGTTATTCACATTTAAAAGTTATATAGGACTACATATTTTAATTATTAAAGTTTGAGCACAGCACAAATTTAAACAAAATGAATGCCTCAAATAATGTTAGTGTGCTATCTACAAAACGTTAACTTGGTCATTGGCGTACATGAATGTATTTCGCAATCCATTAGGACCTTCAAAAAAAATCCTCCAATTTAAAGTAAGAGATAAGGAAAATGTGACTGAAGCAAAAGCAAAGTCAATTTTACTTCCAAACCTACCAACTCAGTAGATTCAGAATATATGTATTCAGCCAGCATAACATGCAGTTGTGGATCACCGTTCCTGGAAGCACCAAACTCTGCAGACCACCTAAAACCCAAAATAATAAATTCAAAGGAAAAATGCAGTACCAATATTAAACGCAAATAAAAGTCTTCTATTCTTTCTGTTTTCATGTCTTTCATTTCCATATTATCTTACTCAGTAGAGTGTAACTTCAAGATCGTAAGAGTACAATCTTATGCCTCCACACATATTGCAAATATTGGAGGCTGTAATTCATCCATCAAATAAATTTAACCACCATAAATAATAGGACAACAGGACAAGTTGAGCATTGTTCCATAATTAACTTCAATGACTGGTATAAGAGCAACCACACTATCCGCCTAGTAAATTCTCTCATGAAAACATTGCACGGCAACCATTAGAAGAAAGAAAATAGCTAATCAACAAAATAATAAGGGAACAATGTCTTACTTTATAGCAGCTCTTATGAATGATGAGCAGCCCTCTAGACGTGTTTTTGCTGCCCCAAGAGCTTCATTAAGTTCTCGACCATCATCATCATCATCTACCACGTTACTGGGCAGCGGCACCTTAGGAAACACATTATAGATTTTCCTGACACGGTCTAACAGGCACATTTTGTTATAATCACAAGAAAAGAAATAGCAGAACCAAATGAACCAAACAGCTATATATAAAATAATATAATCAACTATATGATTTCTTTTTCCCATGTAAAAGGTACCCAAGGCATCAGAAAAACTAATAATCAGAATTTGTGCGGATCAGAAAATCAAACTATAAGACATCGCATGTACTGACCAAGGATATCTTCACCATATGGAATTTTCCCTTTGACAAGTGCATCAACAAACAAAACTGCAAGCTCTGCCCCACAAGTAACCTGAAAATTTTCACTCCCGTGACTTCATTGCAATGGCCATGAAGTAAAGGACAACAATTAAGAAGACCAGACAACAATTTCCTCATGCAAGTTTCACCGCTTCTATTTCCCCAACAGCACAATCGTTTTTAAGTAATTATCAAGTAAAATCCAATCAAATATATCAACATCAACATTCTTAAGCTGCCTTTCTCATAGAATATTGGGCTCTAGTAGATAGCTAATATGTCCTAGCCTTTGCTACACTAACTTGCATCATTCTTTCATCTTATATAACATTTTGACTAGGAGGAAGGCCAACCATGCATGTAAAGCATATTAAACGTGAAATATTTGCAATTTCTGTATTGATGTCATCTTATATTTGCAATTACTGTATTGATGCCATCTTATATTGTTCCAGTCTAAAAAAAACATATTCTATCCCAATAATAATTCTAAGGAGATAAAACAAAATACACTAGTATCCAATCATCTTCAATTCATTCTGGAGCCAAATTTCAACAACCAATGTCAACTACATGATGCTTTTGCACAGAACATTAAGGAAAAAAGAAAAAGAACTTGACTGACAAGCTCTGAAGCAATGTAACTGAAAGGGGGAAAAAATAACCTGGCCATGCTTCAATTGGAGGCATGCACCTGACTCAAGCAAATCCAAGGCCTCAGAATATCTTTCAGCAGATAAATATCTGAAATAAAACATGCATGTTTAAAAATCAACGATAAGTTTTCCGAAGAAAACAAAAGTTCAAACATGGTAAGCACTATTCTTAAATTTGTCCCAACAGCAAAAAAAAAGGGGAACAAAACATTAAGTCATGTTACTCGCTCCCTTAACAACTAAGATAGAATCCTAAGCAAAGTTGAAAACAAAGAATGCTGCTAGCAGAATCCCATAACCTACTCAAGTATACAAGCATTTAATCCAACCCTAAGGGAATATGCGCCATTAAGCTCCATCGAAGACTATAAGCACAGCTAATACCTATGTTGCTCAGGCTCTTCATTTTTTTTCTGGTGAAGTCCCCTTGTTTGACATGTATAATAGGCATGGCCTACCAACCCGGCATGCATCCAGGCAACAGAGACTAATTCCATGTCTAGCTATTTGTAACTCTTAAAGAACATAAATTTGAGAATTACAGAGTCATACCGTGCACTTATAGATTTGTACATCTGCTGAGCCCCGTAGAAATTACCCTCATTTATAGCTTTCTCTAACTTGGTAATATTCTGCAATTCATATCAAAAGCAAAAACTAAATCAATTAGAAATCATTACTCACCATAACAATAAACTCATACTTAAATACAAAACTACACTCTTACTTGGTTGGATTAGAAATCATTACTCACCATAAAAATAAAGTAAAATCATACTTAAATATAAAACTTCAATCTTTATCGCTTTGCTCTTGATTGAAAAGCAAGGGTTGTTTCTTTCAAAGAACAAAACCTTACACATGTAAATACTACAAACCCATAGATAGAAAATTCAAAAGGTTTAATATTTCCTTCTTTTTAACGAAACATTCCATTCCTCCAACATCCAGCACCCCTATTTTCTCAGCAACCAAACAAAGCTGTAGAACATGTACATAAATGTAAAAATAATTCCAAATTATCAATTTGTTCCTTTTTTCAGTTTTCTACGAAATAAATTATAGGTTTCCCGTTTTTCACTAAAATGTATTTTTATAAAAAAAAATACTAAAAAGCAATAGAAATAGAAAACGAATACCTCTTGAACAGGAGGGAGTGCGGCTCGACGGAGTTTCTCTCTTGACATTTTCCTCGATTTCCTTTTTCACTTCTACTTTCTTCTATGGAAATAAAGTACTGATTTTTCTTTATTATTATGAAGAAAGATCTGCTTTTCTATTATTTTTCTACTTCAATTCGTTCGATCATCTTCGAATTCAATAACATAAGAGAAGAGAATCCAGACAAGTCGATAATGGGCTGGGCCTTTTTCAACACATGCCATGGGCTTTTTGTCTTTCTTCTTTCATGGGTGAAATAAAAAAGACGAAAAAAAGCAGCAAAGATTTTATCTTTCAACACGAAGGTAACTTCATT